>JANBPO010004458.1:7562160-7995744 GCA_024336825.1 Amorphophallus titanum | reverse complement strand
CAGCTTTTCCATCTTGGCGGCGAAAACGGTGGGATCGCGCAAGGCGCCGGTGGCGAGCACCCGCAGCCAGCTATGCTCTTCCTCCAGCACGAAGGGCCGGCCGCCCTTCTCCAGCATTTCGCTGTAGCCGGTGAGGATAGCATTGCTCAGCTCTTCGCAAGACAGGGGCAGCTTGGCCACTTCCGCGGCCAGCAGGGCGCTGACGGCGAGACGCACCAGATCGATCGAATAGGGCATGGTCTGGGCTTCGTCGACATCGTTGACGCCCCAGATCAGCCGGCCTTCCGTGTCGCGCCAGGTACCGAAATTCTCCACATGCAGATCGCCTACCGCCAGCAGCTCCGGCCCCTTCGCCAAATCCGGGCAGACCTCACGGAACAGGCTGGAGAAGCGATAAAAGGTCGAGCGCAGGAAGGGGAACACCCCCGCCGCCATCTGCTTGTGCTTGGTCTCCAGATCGGCCTCATTCACCGGAACCTTCTCGTGCAGATAGGTCTCGTAAGCCTTGGTCGCGGTCTGGATGTTCAAATCAGCCTCACTTTGACGTAGGAGCCCGGCGCGTCCTCGATACCATTCTGCGGCTCGCGCGCCTTGACCTGGTTGCCGGCGAAGCCCGTCAACCAGCGGTCCCATTCCACCCACCAGGAGCCGTTATTCTGCTCGGCGCCGGCCAGCCAATCTTCGGCGGCGGCGAGGTTATAAGTGGTTTCGCCGCTGGAAGCCGTGCCGTTACGATTCATGATCCAGCAAGCTGTATAACATGAAATAACAGTGCACAACACTCCCAAAATCGATTGGACTTAAACCCAGAACTGGAGAAGGCTGCGGTCAAGCAGACGGCCTCCACCTTTCTAAGGCGGTCTGCTGAAAGGCTGCATTCAGAAGAGACGGTCCATAGAGGACCGCATTTAACATACTTATGTATATATATATGTATTTGAAAACATTAATAAAGGCGTTTGGGTATAGGGACGTGTTTAATAAAGGCGTCCAGATATCCGAACGCGTTCCATATTTATTATATAATGTCATAAAAATTATCTAATCTACGTTAAATAAAGACGTCTCGCTATGTATATGCATATAAAAGGAAGCGTTGAGGACTCACGACGTGTTAAAAACTAAATTTTAATTTTGAAAATAGCCCCCTAAAGGTGGTCTATCGCAAGGCCACCACTCAGGTTGCGGTCCCTGGAAGGGCCGCTACCTGGTCGACATGCCCAGAACACGGGCAGACTCGATACAGGTCCAATAAAAGACTAAATACAATCTATATAGTCCATAAAAAGTGGGCAAATCACTATCAATCAAAAGAGGACTTAAAATAGAACAATATGACAAGATCAGTTTGGAATTTAGATGACATATAGCCTACGATAATCAAATGGAATTCGAAGTTAATATAACCCTAAGCATGCTTTCAATAAAATGACTAATCCAGACATTATAGACCCTAAAAAATTGGGCAAAATAGAATAAAATGAAAGAGGACTTCAAGATCTATCATGCGGCATGTTTTAATTAGCATTTAGCCCGAGAGAAACCTACCTATTTGGATTGAAACTCGGACGGTGCGATGAAGAACCCTAACGTGACCCTTTGTCGTTCCTCGCCGAAATTCACCCTCGATCGCCCACAATCGCTTGCGTTGCCAGTTGAAAATTCAAGTAGAGGTCTAGGGCCATTGAAGCCCTCAATTTATGGCATCCAAGGAGGTTTCTAGAGGTTGAATTGGACTAGAGAGTCCAACGAGGAAAAATCGGTGAAAAACTCAGACCTTGACCCATTCCACTCCGCCACTGACAAAAAGAAGCCTCTAGAATTAGGGTTTTCACAGGGGAATTGGGCTCCTACGGTAAACCTATTATTTGGGCTTGGTTTAGGCTAAATTGGTTAAGAGTTGGGCTCGAATTAGGTCGATTAAGGTTAACCCATTAAGAACAACAAATTTGGCTATTAACTCCTTAATTCGGCCTAATTAAATTTTTATTAGAGGTCGGCCCAGTTGACAATATTGTTAAACATTTCGTTCCCTATAAGAATATGATTTTTCTATATTTTTATAAATTGGTCGAACATTGACCTTCGGTGGAATTCAATTTAATTTAATTTATGTATACTAATTATCATGAAAAAATTCAGTTCGGGTCGCCGGGTAGAACGCCTCGCAGCTCGAGCAGGTGCATTCCTGCTGGCCGTCGACCATGCGCCACTGGCGGGACGCCTTCACCATGCGCTCCTGTTCGTCACGAACGGGATGTCGTCGTCGGCGAACTCATCCGCTGCCGGTGCCGCGGCGCGGGCGGGACGCTCCCGGCGCGGAGCACCGCCACGCGAACCGCTCGACCCGCCGCGCTCGGGCTTCCAGTCATCCACGGCGCAGTACCACTTTCCGTTCTGCGACACCTTGATGTCGGCGTTGATCCATTCGCCTTCCTGCTGCTGCAGCCAGGCGATCAGGTCCTCGCGCTTGATGGACAGCTTCGCCTTGACGTACTCGGGAGCGCGTTCATGGGGCGCCTTGACGATCAGTCCGTCGATGAACTTCGTATCGTTGCTCATTGCTTGCGCGCCTCCTGTAGCGCCTCATCCCGAAGCTGCTTCAGGTCGTTGATGACGTTGGACGATTCCCGGGCCTTCTCTGCGAGGGCGACGGCGCGTTCCAGGGCGAAGAGCTTGTCGTTGGGGTGCATTACGCCGCCTCCGCGAGCTTCTGCGGCGCGGCACGAAGGGCTGATTCGTACTGGCATACCAGCCGGTCGAACTCGATCAGGTCGGCTTCCATCGCCTCGATGTAGTTGTCATCACGGGCGACATCGAAGATGGTCAGCGCCTTTCCGACCGCCGCGAGCGCCGGGCAGTACAGGCAAAAATGCCACCAGCGCCGGCCGGTGATCCACATGCCGCCCTGCACCTGGTCCATGAACTCGCTGATGTCGCGGTTCAGGATGATGTCGCGGATCCGGGAGGGGTCGATCAGGCACTTGTATTCGGAGCCGCCGTCTTCGCCGATCAGGCCATCGGCACTGGCACCGAAGTGGCCGTCGTCGGTCATCACGAACCCGGCGGGCATGACCGCCACTCCGCGCTCGAAGGAATGGGCGTCGCGGGCTTCCGGCTCCAATTCCTGCCCTCGGCGCATGGCGAAGGTGCTGAACCCGCCCTCGTCCAACGGCTCGCCGCTGATGCGCTCGACGGCAAGACGGAAGGCATAGTCCTTCGCCGCGTCGCTGAAATCGCCGACCTTCTCGCCGGCAAGGGCGCGCCTCACGACCTCGGCGCGGGGCGGCATCTTGTAATCCGCCGCTTTGCGCGCCTCGGTTTCATCGGCGCCGCCCAGGATGGCGTTGACGTAGGTCGCCTGCTGCTCGTTCAGCCCGTTCACGCGCTTGCGGACCTCGGCGAACATGCTGGCAGTGACCGCGCCGGCTCGCGCCTGGTGCCATTCCGGGGTTCCCTGCGGGCACTGGACGACGATCACTTCGCCAGTTCCCGGGCGCGCTGCGCCCACAGGCCGCGAATGTTCCGCAGCGCGTAGTCCGGGCCCCATGTGTAGCAGTTACTCTATCAAAGATTCCTTTCCAGAGGTACACCTGAAAATAAATGAAAATATGTTAGTGTTAACTACAACTTTCAATATATTAAGAACCATAGTGTTTTCACTATTCTTCAATCTGTCCTCATTAGACCACTCGGTTTGGTCATGAGAGAGTTTATGTGGGCCTTTTGATACAAGATTTCATAGATTAGAATCGATAGAATTCACATAAACGCATAGGCCTCCTTGCCAAGTACTGAAATTCGAACCATCGAAACCAGAAGGATAAGCCATGGAAAACACTTGTCAAGGAGGTTTAAAACAATAGACTGAAAGCACCAATGCACCAAAATAGATTTGCAGGATCCTCTACAGATCGTTGGATCTGGATAGTCAGAGACGTGCTCTGATACCAATTGGTGGAATTACAACGGTGCTAGACAGAGATTCAGAGGGGTGAATGAATCCCTTTCAAAAAATTACTTCAATTAAAACTGTAGCTATAAAATTCATGCAGAAATAAAGTCAGATGGCTCAATTTAACTGAACGTTCTATTTCAGCTCACCCTCAAACACTTAACCAGCACACACATAGACTTGTACTTTACTAAGCACGCGGACGATGTAGGCTAGACAGATGCAATTGAAACGAGCCTAAGCATACATCTACCGTAAATACATAGCGCAAGCCAACCATGAACAGAGAGGATTTTAGATGGTTTGGTCTACTACCACAGACCTACGTCCATCCCCCACTCAAAACCTGAGTGAGGCTTCCCACTGACAAATAGCTTGAAACGCTAAGTATTACAGCTTGCTTACACTGCTGAGTAATACAGCTTGCTTCTGCTGAGCATCACAGCTTACTATAGCTGAGCGTCACAGCTTGCTAACCAGAGGACCAATCCTCCCTTCCTCCAACCAGAGGGGAAAGCACGAGTAGCACACCACCACTCGCGACTGGAGACACAGTACCCTTCCTCTGACACCCAGAGGGAAACCAGAGATAAATCTCCCTTCTCCTGAATCCTCAGGAGGAACCCCGATCCCAAACCAAGAAATCAGAAACCAAAGTGAAATGAAAAATGAAAATAACAAAGAAAAGGATGCAACTGCCGAAATGAAAACTGTAGCTCTCGCAGGAGCAAGGATTTGATCCTAGAACAGACGAACACGGATCTTCAATTGTGACCAGTTGCTCTGACTTGAGCTCTCTCCTCTTCTCTCGATCCTCTTCTCAGCTCTTCTCTCTTTCTTTCTCTTTTCTTCTATTCTGCTCACTCACTAGCTCTTCTTTCTCTTCTCAGATCATCACTCTCTCTTCTATTGCTTCTTCTTTATCTCCGAAGGATAAAGGTCTCTTTTATACAAAGAACAGAGCCTCCAGAAGAATCTTGGGAAAGGGCTTTATACCTTTTATTTCCCATTTGTCCACGTGCTAGGAGAGAGATGAGTGATTCAGACATTGAACCTCAGATCACGTGCCCATCATTGTATGCCTGGGTTTGCGTGCCACTCACTCTCCCTTCTAGAAATCACGTGCTAGTGATTTGCTAACATCAGGTTTAAGCTCCCTTATCGGATCTGGATTTAAGTTCTGGGATTCAGAGTTGGATTGTCTGGAACATCGACCTTACTAGCAATAGTCAATATAGCTACACCGACCTTTAACTTAGTGCATCTAGGCACCATTCTGATGCTCTGACTTTCTGGCTTAATAATAATGCTTCGGTGTGAACTGCAGAGACTTCAGTTGGCTTGGAGAATTATGCTGACCTGCAGAACAAATGCTGACTATATGAGCATACTGCTGCTACTAATCTGACCACAGGACTTGGCTGCTGGAGCCCTTGAGTTTCTCTTAATGACAGCCTAAGGGGCATGATCTTTTGTCGTTGAGGTTGATGCAGTTAGCTATGATATAAACGCATTAAGGATTTGTACTCAGAGGCATTTCATCCAACACTTTCTTTTTCTTCATGGATCTCTAAACATTACTGATCCATCTTGTAAGAAGGCTTTTGACTATTTCTACTTCTCCTTTGATTGCTCAGACCTTGTTGGTTGGAGCTATGTTCTTCTACCCCGACCTCCCTCTTAAGTGCACTAACTTCCTTATAGATGTAGCACTTGAATGCCTTGATGCATCGACCTATTGGCTTTAAAGTGTCTTGATGCATTGACCTGAGTGATGTTAGCCAACATTGCTACACCAACCTTATGCTGCAGTCACTAGCTTACACTGTCTAGCAACGTCGACCTGAGTATAAGGTGCATCGACCTTATAGCACATACAGTGTACACCTGCATCGACCTTCTGGACCAAAAATGCATATGTGCATCATGCATCGACCTTCTAACGTATGTGCATTGACCTTCTTGCATATGTTCATCAACCTTCTTACATATGTGCATCGACCTATCTGTTCGAAGCAGTGGGAGATGCATTGACCTTCTAAGCTCAATGGCATATATGCATCGACCTTACTCTCTCAATGCATGAATATGCATTGACTTTATAGTGCAGCATCATCGACCTGATCAACAAGAGTTTCTTCCGGTGCATCGACCTGATAATCATGAAACTTCAACTACATCGACCTTACTCCTTAAGCCAACTCTGAGTGCATTGACCTATTGGTCTTGTAGAACTGAGCTGCATCGACCTGATAACCTTTAGCTGTGCCATTGCATTGATCTATCCTCTTCTTTCCAATATGTAACCCAGTTTCTATCCCTGGTGTCAGTTGGAGCTGACTTTCAGTGTCAACACTTTCTCCATGACTTTTTCAATGTCTTCTCCTGACTAGCTTTTTTTTATTGAACTTCAGAACTTGTTCTTGTAGAATACACATGCTTCCATATATAATGAGATCATGATGATTTCAACAAATGCATCAAAGCAAATGCAACACCAAAAACACATTCCATACTTAGACTCATCATACTCAGACTCATGATATCATGATGAATCATAGTGGTTGACATCATCAAAATCACAAGGGCACAACAATCTCTCCCTTTTTGATGATGGCAACACTGAGTTGATATGGCAACACTATAAGAGACACAACATCATGCAAACAACAAGTGATCAATCGTCTCATGCATTATGCAGACTTATTGTCAACTGCAAACTCATTGTTAACCTATGTCAACTACAGACTCATTGTTAACCTATTGACTCATTATCAACCTATTCTCCCCCTTTGATGTCATCAAAAAGAAAGATCATCAAGCTGACCATGCAAACTAATCTCCCCCTTGGTACAAGTTGAAGCTAGAGCGACAATCTCCCCCAATTGTCAATTATGCATAATGATTCTCTCTCAAGTACTCTCCCCCTGAAAGAAGAAACTCATCACCCAGATCTAATTACCTCCCCCTTTGACATATCAAAGATAGTGAAACGGAAGTGTAAATACTATATATGATGAAATCATGCAGTAGTGATGATAATGAAGAATTTCAGAAACATAGTCAATTGAGGGTATTAGCAAAAACACAGGGACAATCATATCACAAGTACAGGCGTGAACATTATCGGATATAGAGTTGAATGTGTAGTGAAATTGAACATATGAAGTGAGCATTCCAAGTCAAGAAATTCAACAGGAAGTGGAAACTGAGCACAAGGTTTTCAACTGAAATTATTGATGATTAATTAACTTAAGAAGGTTTTCAATGAGGTACTTGATGGGATAGGTGTGATGGATTCAGAGGGGGGTGAATGAATCCCTCTCTACATCATGTTTAGATTTATAACGAAAATTAAGCAGTCTAATTTTCATATTTATTTTAATCAGAATGGCCAGCAATCTCATTACTTCAGAGTTGATAAAAGTGGACAATCTTAATGGAACCAACTATAATATGTGGCACTGAAAAATCTGATATGCTCTTATCTATGACAACATAGAATATGTCATTGACAATAATACTCTAAAAGTTAATGAAATATCTACAGAGGTGGAAAAGATAAAATGGGAGCAATGGTTAATAGATGACAAAAAGACTAAGAGGCTAATGCTTATGTTCATGCAAGATAATTTGATTAAGTTTTTCGAAACTTATGAACCTCCAATGAAATGTGACAAGCTATCAAGGAGAAGTACGATACCAAGACTGAGGTGAATATTCAATCTCCTATTGTATCGTTACAACACATGTAAGATGTAGATAGGTGATAATGTGATTGAGCATGTGAATAAAATAATTTTCATGATTGAGGAGCTATCGACTGTTGGAATTGAAATTTCAGATAAGATGGAGGTGGTAAATATATTGATTAGTATTCTAGCATCACTAGACATGATTGTCACAACCTTGAGAATGAGTGGTTCCATTATAAACATCACAGACTTGCCAGCTAGGTTAGTGATTAAGCAAGATATAATGGCCAGGAGAAGAGATCTAGAGATGAACTTACAAGAGGCCAATGCTATACGCTGGAAGCCCATCGTCTAGAATCACGCGCTTAGAATAAATAGGTCACAGTTTGGCAACAAGTTCTAAGAAAAAGAAAAGAAGGTTCTTCGTGGTACTTGCTACTCATGCGAAAAGTTTAGCCATTTTAAGGTAAACTGTCCCCACATGCAAGAAAATAAGGGAGGAAATAAACCCCTAAAAAATGGAAGCTAGAAAGAGAGAATTTGTAAGCGTCACGAAATGTAATACCACGATGGCTAACTCAAATAAATGGTGCGTCAATTCTGGTGCTACTTGGCACATAAAGGCGAAGAAGAGGCTAGTGATACTAAGCAAGCTGAAGACAGGAGAACAGAGGGTATATTTGTGTAACAACACCTATCTGGATGTAAAAGATGTTAGGAGATATAGACTAGATCTTGGGTATAAAATTACGATCCTCAAGGATGTGTTTTATATATCTGAAATCCGACAGAATCTAATCTCAGTACTGACCTTGATGAAAAATGACTCAGAAGTGAAGTTCTATAATAATAAAGTGTCAATAGGGAATGACAAGAAAGTCCTTATTATGGGAAGGTTTGTCCAAGAATATGATTTATTATGTATCTCTGTAATTGTTACTGAGAATAATAATATTGTTCGAAGAGATGGTCGCGTCAGCAAGACGGGCTGGAGGGTGATACTATGGCCATCATGGTTGAATGTACAAGTGTTGTAATTTAAATTACAATCAGTCTTTTGGGATCTTTCCATTTGATCCCGATTATGCAATCGAGTCTTCGAGTTCACATCCAGTCACATTCCAACCATTGGATGAACTACTGCTTATACTTGGATCTCTGTATAATTGTATTTGCTTCCGTCGACGATTAGACCATTGAATTGGCTTCGATCTACGATCGGATTGTTGAAATTACTCCAAATCACGAACGGACCGTTGAATTTGTTTCTTGTCCACAATCGAACAACTAGATTTGCTCCTAGTCACGATCAGACCATTGAATTTGCTCCTGGTTAAGATTTGACCGTTAGATTTGAGTTTCATTGAGATCGAACCTTTTTTGGACATTTCTGCAACATATGACCCTTCTTAGATATCTTTGCAATTTTTGACCCTTCTTGGGTATTTCTACAGTTTTTGACCCTTATTGAGTAATTCTATAGTTTCTGACCCATCTTGGGTATTTCCGTAATTCTTGACCCTTTTTTGGGTATTTCTGTAGCTTTTTAGTTCCCCAGCACTCGTGTCATTTCTTGACTTTCCAGGGACATGTCTATTATTTCTTGGCTTTTTTTGGGTGTTTTAGTCATTTCCTGACTTTCCTGGCTTCTCTGTCATTCCTTGACTTCTTAGGGCATTTCTGTAATTTGCTAGTTCCCGTGAACTTATATGTCATTTTTTTGATTTTTAGGGATATATATGCAACTTCTTGATTTCCCTAGACATCCATGTCATTTCCTGACCGTTTGGAATGCTTTTGTCATTTCTTGACTTTTCAGGACATTTTTGTTATTTCTTGACATCTCTAGACATTTATGTCATTTGTTGACTTCTCAGAGTATTTTTGTAATTTTCTGACTTACCTAGACATTTCTGTCATTTCTTGACACTTCTGGACATTGTTGTCATTTCTTGACTCTCCAAGATATATTTGTAATTTTCTGAATTTCCTAGACATTACTGCCATTTCTTGACTCTCCAAGGTATATTTGCAATTCTCCAAATTTATTGGGCATTACTGCCATTTCTTGACTCTCCGGGGTATACTTGCAACTTTCTGGATTCCCTGGACTTCCCTGTCATTTCTTAACTTTTCAAGGTTTATTTGCAATTTCATCCCCTTTCTGGGTTTTTCGGGTACGGTAGTTCTTGGCCATGGAAAAGCGCATGGATTTGGATGGTGAACCTTAAGCCAAACTGAGGAGAGCACACACCACTTCAGAAAAGTGACATAATCCCACTCCACCAAGTCGTGTAGAAGGCATGAACCTTGACAAGAGTATTTTGGTAATTTTTAGATTGGACAGGAGCTTCGTGTAATTTCCAAGCTGAATACGGGCTTTTATGCAATTTTTGAAAAGCTCAAGTTTTGTTTGCAATTTCTGGACAGGCCCTTCAATATCAAAACTCCGGTCATCTTGCTGGCAACATTGTTGTAGCCGGAGCCGACCACAACAATGGCAAGTGGGCTGGAATCTCTATTTACTACGTCCACACGAATCTCAAGACAAATACCGGTACTGCGGTCACCAGTCCGCAATCGAGTTACGATGATCGCGGTGAGTCGTCACGGCCTGACGGACAGGTGCTGAATGCTGTTTACGCCAATGGCATCCTTCACCTTCCCCATAAAGTCGAATTCTCTTCGATTCTCGACGCTGAGAGCGGGCAGCCTTACAACATCACAACCGGTACGGATGCGAACGGCGACGGCAACTTCAATGACCGGCCTTCCTATGCTTCGGCGCCCGGCTCGGGGGTGTACGCCACACGATTCGGGCTGCTGAGCACTAATACGGTCAACGGAAACGTATCGAGGAATCTAGGAACGATGCCAGCGCGCATTCATCTAGATGCTAATGTGAGCCGTTCTTTTCTACTCAACTCCAAAGACAAGGACCACCCGCGGACTCTGATGTTCAACGCCCGAAGTGCTAACGTCATCAATCACACGAACGTTACGGGAGTTGGAACGGTGGTTTCTTCGTCTACCTTTGGCCAGTCGCTATCCGCAGAAACTGCGCGGCGGCTGGAACTGGGCGCTCGATTTACCTTTTGACCTTTTCAGGCCCTGCCCAAGCATTCGCAAAGCCGGCTGAGACGTATTTCCCAGGCTCTGATGCACTCTCGTTCCATTCTCTCCCTGGCTTTACAGCAAGGTATTCATCTTATGATCTCGAACTGACCTAGCCCTACCAGGGTGAGGATCGCTTACAGACGTTACTCGCTTCCACAACATGTTGTCTCAGCCTGATAAGAGGGAGGATGCAATGTCCCACACTTACCCCTGGGATCTCCGCAGGGTGCCCAACTATGATTCAGCTAAAGGTATCGATGTCGAGAAAGCGGGTGACCTCGACGAAGATCGATTTCGACAAAAGTATGTTCTTCGGAACCGTCCATGCCTAATTAAGCAAGCAGTAATTCACTGGCCAGCTCACACGCTGTGGCTGGACCCTGAATATCTTCTGGCGAAAATCGGCGACGTGGAAGTTCGAGCCAGCCGCGAGCCTAAGGTAGAACGTTTTGGGCTCCGCTCGGAGGCACGAGACGAGATCGCATCCACCACAACAACCAAGCATCTGTTAAGCGCCCAAAAGGTGCGGTCCATTCTTCCGCGACTTCTCGCTGAAGACGATGAAGTTCTGTTCATTGAACTGAGGCCCACTGAGCAGACGGCAAACTCGGTAGGTCTGCTCGATCAGGACATGCTCGTGGATGGTGCGAGATTTCCCTTCTTTCGCGACCCTCCAAAGCCGCGCTTTCTGTACTCAGTCTGGGGTGCAATGTTCTAAAATTGTTGTCAATTTTGAGATTTTGGGTCAACAACTTTCATCATCTCTTTCTCTAACCCCTACTAAGAACAAATACTGCCAACATTGAAGCATGTTATGCCAACTCAAATCCTTGTTGTCTTTAAATCGATATCCCTTCAAACAATCTGTGCAAAAAGGTAGATGGTCTGTTCTACACTTATTGTATGAAAAAATGAAACAATATCTAGAATGCAAGGGCACTTGAGCAACTCTCTAATTGTAATTTCCTTTTCTTGTTGAAAAAACAGCTCTTATGCGTCATGGTAGTGGAAACTGAGAAAGTAAGTCAGTTCTAACATTTATCTGTTGAATAGAAGAAATATGTTGCTTCAAATTAGAGAAGAGCATTTAGTGGCAGACAGAAGGTAATAAAAACTGACAAAGCTCCTAACCATAACCAATAGATAATAATGGAACACTTGTAGCAGATGCTGCAGATTTCTTTAAAAAAATGGAAAAGCATAGACAAATTAATATTATGTAGCATGTACAAGCTGTGGGGAACAGTTAACAGTATCAAAATTCACTATGACTGGCTGCATTGGATGCAGGTTTAGCCAAAAGTCATTTTGGAGGATCTCGATGATATTAGAGTGGGCAATGTTACAGGTTTTAACTGAACGGCACAATAGTCCAGAGTAAGCTAAACTGTCAACCAGAGTGGCAATCATGGACCAACCGCTGCTGGAACCCCGGTGAAGCTAAATTACTTAGCAGACAACATTCACCGAAGGCCTCAAGCTCTAAGCATCATTCCACTTGGGATTTATAGATAAATGGACAAAATTTTATCAACCAATATATGGTCTTCGCGTATTGAAAACCGCAATGACCTTAACAAGGAAACAACCAAAAAAGAGACACACCAGAAATTCCACGGATTTCTGCAGCAAATGCAGGGGCAATCGGGCTTTTGGACGGCTAGAGTCTGAAAGGGTAGTTCATGGGTGGCATCACGCAGCAGACAAATCGGCTGTCTTATCAGCGCACTGAGAGGCCATGAATCTCACAGTCACATCGCTCAGAACCTCCCATCCACCACAAGACCTAAACCAGCGACGGAAGTTATAAAAACATGGGGCCATGCAGAAGAAATTGAATTGAGAAGAGTAAAACGAAGAGCAACCCACGAAATGGGAGCATTCCCCATATGTTCCGTGATGGATGTGATCACAAAGGAACGCGAAGAAAAGACGATGACAGACAAGAAGCAGATCGACCCGAATACAAAAACGATAAAAAGAAGAGATTTTTCTTCGCAATTCAATTTGAGTATTATGAGCAATGGAAGAAAGCACGACCTTTCCTTTCCCGACGAAGCTGAAGCAGAGAAAAGCTCGAAGCAGAGCTGGGAGGGAGGGAGGGAGGGAGGGAGCAGAGGAGGGGAAACTCTGCCAAATTCGCTTCCCAGCCCGAGGGTCCCTAAGGGAAGGTTTTGTCAGATTTTCGAGTGCCCGCGCACACAAGAGAAGGCCGTTTCATCTCACCGTCCATCCACGTCGTCCTTACGCTACCAAAGCTCTCCTCGAAGCCCGCCATTAGCGTCGCAATAAGATTTTCCTCCCCCTCTGTTCTTCTTATTTTTCATCTTGTTAGTTGCATGCATCATTCATTATTTCTGTTCGTATCACATTCCTCTCCTTCAGAGGGTTCTGTTTTGTGCATTTCTGCACGTCGTTTCATTCATCATAGCATTTCCTACCCTTTGCATCCAAAGAGGGGTTTAAAACAACATCAACCAGATATGTGTCTCTTCATGATTTTCATCATTTTCATCACAAAGGATTGATACTATACTACTTTTATTCTGATCTACTTCATGTTTGTTTCTTTCTTACAAGGGTACCCAAAGAAAGTCCTCTTCATCAGCCGGCCGAAGGAAGAGGAAGAAGGAATCCACATGATCTCCCACTTCTGAGGTACAAACGCGATCACTCTTTTTTCATTTTTGGGGCCCCTGGCCCTTGGCGATCACACACTCAACACATACGCACTCTCACATGACTTTTATTTCCTTTATTTTCATTGTTCCCGAAACACGTGTAGAGTAACTTCTCGCAACGGTTCTCCGTCCTTATTTCAGTTTCTGTTCAAACCCCCTTCCCCTTTTATATTTCCTGTTGAACCCCGCGGAGAGTAACTTCCCGTAGTGGTTCCCTTCCCTTGCCCCTATTTCATTTCTATCAAAACCCGCGGAGAGTGATTTTTCATAGCGGTTCCCTTCCCCATTTTAATTTTAGTTACATCCCCTTCCCCATTTCAATTCCACTTACATCCCCATCCCTATTTTAATTTTAGTTACCCTCCTTCCCCATTTTAATTTCAGTTACATCCCCTTCCCTATTTCAATTCTAGTTAAAATCCCATTCCCCATTTCAATTCCAATTAAAATTCCTTCCCCATTTTAATTTTGGTTAAAATCCCGTGGAGTGCAACCTCCCATGACAGTCCTTTTTTCGTGTTCCCGTGTGCACCTTGCGTGTGTTTCTCCCATTCTCCTTTCCCGTGATGTCGCTCACATCTCTTGGCGATCACGGTGGGACTTCTTTTTATTTTCTTTTGATTACCCATGTATTTTCGGCACCTACGTGTGCCCCTCCACTTGGCACCCACGTGTGCCCCTCCTTATTACGCCCGCGCACACTACAGTTATGCTCCCAATAGCACTTTTGTAATTTTATTTTCATCCCTCGTACACCACGTGCACTCTCCCATAGTCCCTTGTGATTCATCGAGAGATTTACGTTTTTTTGAAAAGGAGAACGAGTTCTAAGCACCCGAAACCGAAACCGGTACGTTTCGATTTCGGTCCTGGTCGAAACCGATACCGATACCGAAACCGGTACTGCCATCCTTGACCGTGGCTAGTGTCGGTCAATTGACTTAATTAGCAGACCACGGCTTACACGGCCTAGTCAAATTTGTGTAAACAATGGATTGTCATCCAATTATTGAAATTTCATGTACACAATCATATCAATACAATTCCATTATTCACATTCCAGCATATGCCTACAATTCATGGTTTGTTTTGCTTTGCAATGACATTCTGGATTCGTCTGAACAGTCCCTAGTCGAACTAGGAGTCTAATTTTTACCACCCCCTTAGACCCAATTAAGTGAATGACGAACAACGAGCAATTATGCAATGTGTAGACAAGGGCATTATTAACTACAGTTAATCAAGGCTTTTCAGCTGTCAAACAGATGTAATTAACACCGATAGAGTTTGGTGGGAATGAGGTCAAGATTGCGAATCCGTAGGCTGATCCAAACGGCTCCGATGCATGCATGTATATCATATCCCAATTTCTCAAATTGCCACTATCAACATTTACAACCCTACCTGGTGGCCAGAGACAAAGGTCAATACGGTGTAACGTATACTACAGGGCCATTTAAGCAAGTAACATGATGAAACAGACTGATCAATGGAAAACTGCAAATGAAGGCTGAAGCAATGACCAACATGCTTGAGCCTTGAGGCCTGTCTAAGGTGCCCAAGTGAGCAATCTTGCAAAAGTGTTCATAAGATCTGAATCTCATCAAAAACATGCAACTTTCAGCCATGACTCACAGCATCATGCCTGTTGCAAAAAGGTGTATCTCTACTCTACATGTCCACGAAACCAGATTAGCTGTTATGCAGTTTCCAAGGATCACTTCAGATGAGGTACAGGCAGGATATTTTTTTTTGGCAACTGAATGGAAAAGAACTCGGACTTACCACGGGCATAACACCCTCAAACATGGATATTAAAATGGGACTTCCAAGCTCCAAGCCACAATCATTGATAGCTTCCAAATATTTAGTAATTTTTTCATACAATCTTTAATTCACCAAATCATTGTAATGCTCCAATCCAAACAAAGAAACGTTAAGGTTATGTTTGGTATCGGGTTAGAGCGGGGATATCTCCGTTTCAACCTCATTCTTCGTTTGGTATGGCAAAAATTGACGGGGATATACAGGGTTAAGAAAAATAAGGACAACCCCAAATACGGGGTCAATACGGGGATAACTCATTCCAACAAAAAGTGGGAATGAGTTATCCCTCACCTCTAACCCCATTCTCTCTCCCTCTCCCTATCACCGCCCTCTCTCTCCTCCCTCCCTCTACATCCCACATAAAATAATATCATTAGTAATAATTATTATTAAAAATATTATTATTATCGCTGCAAGAGAGAGCGAGATACCATCCCGTGACCCGACCCGGGCACGAGAGAGAGAGCCGACCACCCTTGACTCGCGACCGGTTTCCCAACCGTACAGGTCCGACGCTTCCCTCGCTAGGGACATACCCGAGCTTGCTTAGAGTCCCAGTCGGTGTCGAGTCTCGTCGTCGTCCCGCATCAAGACCTGGCTTTAGCACGAGCCAGTGTGTGCACACGTGGTCAGAGGTTTGGACTGACACTGATGAGTGTTACTCTGACTAGTTACTTGGTGCGGTACTGTTATGTCACTCGCTTGTCACGAGCCAGACTGCGAGTTGCTTGAGATGCGGTGTAAGTCGTCCGGGGACGCATCTGGCCTCTTCCTTCTAGTGGTCTTCTTTTCCTATCACCTAGATAGTTGAGATTTATTCTATTGGTGCATTTAGCTCCCGACGCTATTAATTAATTACATTGGCATATTTAACTGTTTAGATAAGTTTCCAGCCTTCCTATAATTACATTTTAAATTATGCCATTGCATGTTTATTGTTTAAATGCATGCTCTAATTACTTTCATATTTGCATGTTTGCTTGTATAGTGTGTGGCTGTGACTCACAGTCCAGATTTACAGAATAAATAAGTCCCACGTGACCCCTACTCAGTCTGGCTGTGACTCACCCTTTTCTCTTTTAGGTGAGCCATCCTAGACATCTGCCAGTACTTCGCGAGCTTTCGATGACCGAGTCTAGAGTGCCAGCTTTTGTTGGTTCATCCTTTAGTGTACTTTTGATCGGGGAATGTCTCGTGTAGTTGTACATTTGGACCCACTTTTTTTGTTGTGAGACTTGTTTATTCTATAAATCTGGACTATTGTATATATTTTACCACTCTGATATTTTAAATTACTTCCGCATTAATGTTAATTTTACTACTATAATTAATATTGCACGCCTGTAATTCCAATTCATTATGCAACCCCTCGACAAACTCCCCTTAACCTTTACGGGGCCTCATCGGCCTCTTGGGTGGCGTCCCCAGTTCTTGGTAGCGGTAATCCGATGATATCGAGTTATCAGTACCTGGAGCTCTGGGTCAATACAACCACCCAGTGGTGAGGATCTCAAACTTCAAACTTCATGTTTTCTTGTCTCGATCGGTGGAGCCTCCTGCTAATGACTTGCCCTTTAATAAGGAGAACCAAGGCGTGGTGGAGGCGAGGGGTGACCGGCCGATCGGGAGGTCATTGAGCTGGAAGAGATGACTGCCCGGAGTTTGCTTCAAGCTCCAGCAGGTCCTTCCTCTGCCCGGGATAAGGGCAAAAAGGCCATTGGGGACGATGCCTCCGGGCACAGGGGGTCCAAGCGGAAGGATGCTGGGGAGCTGCTGCTTCTATCTTTGATGAAGGAGTTGACCACGGAGAAGATGCGATTGAAGAAGGCAAGGACTTCCCGCCCGACCGAGGAGCCTGCAACCAAGGGTACCCATCACCCGAGCCTTCTTCCTGCCGAGCCAGAGGTGCCCACAATAGTTGAGGGGACTTCCGTTGAACTGACGAAAGCGCAGGGGGAGGGGCTCGGCTCAGAGGTCCCAGTCGAGGTTGTCGGGACGCACGGTGAGGAGGAGGATGCTGAAGTGCTGGTCAGGGCCGAGTCGAGTATTGTTGCTCTAACCGTGGAGACGATCAGGGGGAGCGCTCTGACTCCGACGCTTCCAGAAGGGGCCCCTTCTCCTTGGCAAGGGTAGTTCGCTGTCCAAGCCGCCTTGTACGAGACTTGGTGCCTCCATCGGTTCGGGAGGAGTTCCGATGGTGCACCCCTCCTATGCTCTTCGAAAGGGTCATGGAGGGGGGTATCTTCGTGGCTCAGTTGGGAGTCGAGATTATCGACTTCGTGGCATGGCTGGTGAGCGAGGAGAGGAACCAGTCCCAGATTCACGTCAAGTCTGACTGTAGGATCAGTCGGTTGACATTCGAGCTAGAGGTGCTTCGCCAGGAGGTGGCCTCACTCCGGGCGTGGGACCGGGCAAGCGAGGAAGATGCTTAGGCACAGGCTGAGCAATTGTCACAGGCAAGATATACGGCTGAGCTTAAGAGTAAACTCTTGGAGGAGGAGCACCGAACTCATGTAGAGCACTTGAATCAATGGGTGGCCGAGTGTGAAGGGCTCAAGGGCCAGGTCTAAGAGACTGAGCGGGCCCGGGGGAGGCCGAGGCTGTGTAGGCCCAAGTCGAGGCAAGGTTGCACGAGGTCGAGGCAAAGCTAGTCGAGGCTGAGATGAAGTTGGTCGTGGCTGAGGTAAGAGTGGCCGAACTCGAGGAGAGGGCCACGAGAGTTGGGGTGGAGGCGATCTGGCGATACCAGAGCTCAGAGGAGTATCAGGAAGCTCTAAAGCAGGTTGCCTTCGTGTGCTACGAGCCAGGCTACCGTCGGGGGCTGCAAAAGGGTTTTACCCAAGGCTATAGGCGGGCCATCATAATGGCTTAGGAGCAGGCTTCTAACAAACTCTTCTTTCCTCCTGGGTAGCGCTACGACTCCGGTGAGGACGGCTCGGATTCTCCTTCGTCGATGTCGAATGGCAAAGAGTGGAGCAAAGGTGCCTCTACCTCGATGGTGGTAGGATCGCCAACTCCGAGTGGCTGGAGAGGGCACGTGGATGGGGCAGGTCCCATACAAATGGGGTCAGTGCCCGGGCCGACCGTCACCGAGGATACCGGGGGCAAACCTCTGAGAATCGAGGGTCCTCCGTCCGCCGAGCTTCACATGGAGCCACGAACTTCTCAGGATTCCCCCATCTCTGTAGATTAGGGAAATCTGTACATGCCCTATTTTTCTTCTTTGAATTTGGCAATGTAATAGCTTTTTTCTATATAATGGTAGCAATATTAAGAGTGTAATTGACTGCATGTTGCTGCCTTTGACATAGTGGATCTTACCGTATCGGCAGTTGCTAGAGAGTTTGAGATTTTGCATGATTCGAGGCCGAAAAAGTGGACCTGCATGGTGATCGACAGTGGGGCTGGCATCTTTTTGTTCTTCCATGCTTTAACTGACTTGCCATTTTTGTGTATTCCCATAGGGGTTCGTGGGGGGAGGTAGCATGACTACTTCTTGGGGAAGTATGTCTGCTTTCTTGCATCTTTTTGCGTGGAGGTTCAATTAAGGCAGGGGGCTCACCCTTTGGCTTATAAAAGATCCCGAAGGGTGCCTCCTCCTCTTCACGCCGCTTAAGGCTTCCCTTGCATACTTTGGCTTCCTCTGTCTATTTTCGCGAAGTGGTTGCGGTCGGTGCGCGCGTCGAAGGCGCGGGCGGCATCAACCTCGCCCTCACCGCCGAGGTCTCGGGCGATCCCGGCAAAATCGTTCGCGTCGAATATTACGCGAACGCCGCCGGTTTCGATTATTTCTCCGGGCAGGGCGCGCACGGCGCCGACTACCTTCTGGCGACAAGCGACAAACCGGCGAAGCGCGCCGACGCCGTGATCTGGGGCGGAGCCAAGCGCACGGTCCGCGCGCGGCTCGTGCTTGAAAACGGACGCACCCTCGACAGCGCCCCCATCGCGCTTCCCGACGCACCGGTCGCGCCCGCGTCCTCCCCGATGAAACTCACCGCGCTCGAGCATCACCTCTACCCGCCCGCGTTCAGCGCGGACGGCGAAAAGCTCACGCTGGCCGGCGAATCCATGTCGCTGCTCACCCAACCGTTTTCGGGCGACGGCACGCTCACGGCGCGCCTCGTCGATATCACTCCGGGCAAGCCGACAAAATCTTTTCGGCGGCAGCGCGCGGATTTTCCGCCGCGTAAATCGGGCGGCCGATCACGAGCCAGTTCGCGCCGGTTTGAATGGCTTCTTTGGGCGTGAGCGTGCGTTTTTGGTCGTCGGCTTTTTCCGCGCCGGTGCGGATGCCGGGCGTGACGAGTTGCATCGCGGGCGGAATCACCTGCCGTAATTTCGCGACTTCCTGCGGCGAACAGACGAGTCCGCGCAAACCGGCTTTCATCGCGACGGTCGCAAGGCGGCGCACTTGGTATTCCACGTTCACGTCAAGGCCGACCTCACGCAGCGCGGCGGTATCGAGGCTGGTCAAAACCGTCACGCCGAGCACGAGCGGCGGGATGCGGCCCAGTTTCCACGCGGTATTTTCGGCGGCTTGCTCGGCGGCTTTGAGCATCTCAAATCCGCCACTGGTGTGAACGGTGATCATTTGAACGTCCAGTTGCACGGCGGACGTGACGGCTTTGGCCACCGTGTTCGGGATGTCGTGAAATTTCAGGTCGAGAAAAACACTCGCGCTGGTCACGCGAATTTTTTTCACAATATCCGGCCCGGCGGCGGTGAACAATTCACTGCCGATTTTGAACGCGCCCACGACTGGCGCGATGTCCGTCGCCAATTTGAGCGCTTCTTCCGCCGTCGGCACATCCAGCGCGGCGATGATTGGATTTCGCATAAAACAATAATCAGACACCTGCGCGTAAAAAAAAGTCAAAAAAACCAATTTGCTTGACGAAAATTTTTGAACGTGAGCCAATGGGTCATGCGCATCCAAAGATTTGAACGACTGTTCCTCGTGGCGATTTTGATTTTGGTTTCAGAAAAAATTTTTGCCGCGACCATCCGTGACGACACGCCGGACAGCGAATATGTCGCGCTCGGAAATGAATCGGCCTTTGACTGCGTGGGAACGTTCACCGCCAGTTTGACCGGCTGCGGCATTTTGATTTCGTCCGATTGGGTTTTGACTGCCGCGCATTTGATTCTCGGCGCGGATTCGGGGACGTTCACCGTGGACGGAACGAGTTATTCCGCGACTCAAATCATCACCGACCCGAATTGGGACGGCAATCCCTCGGACGGAAATGATTTTGCGCTGGTGCATTTGAGTTCGTCGCTCACAGCCATTCCGCCCGCGCTGTTTTACAGCGGCTCGACGATTTTGAATCAAACGGCGACTTTTGTCGGCTATGGTTTCACCGGCACCGGATTGACCTCCGCGAACAGCGCTGAGTTGAGCGGCGTCAACAGGTCGCGGACGCGCGCCATTTCCGCGATGTTCCCGGCCCGCCAGGCAGCCTGCAGCCCCGAGCAGAGCGCGGGGGCGACATTGGCGGTAACCGAGATGCAGCCATGGCCGCCCTGGGCCAGGAAGGCGCAGATCGACCGGACCTGCTGGCCCCAATTTTGGGCTTTTCTGACTGTTTTGGACTGGTTTCGGCCGAAACCGAAACCGAAACCGAAACCGAAACCGATACCGAGTCGTATCGGTTTCGGACCCGGCCGAAACTGAGTCCGAAACCGACACTGCCATCCTTGATACCGTGACTTCTTAGTTCATCACCTTCACTGTGAGATCCACCATCTTTCATAAAGGCTTGCCCTCAATTTTCCAGTATCATCATATGTAATGCTGAGTTAAAGTGAAAGTTTTCAAGTCCTCATTTCTAATTTATCACTTGTTGTTCATATAGCCGCATGCTTTATTGTTGGTGGGACTTTCTCCATGGTCATTTTGTTTCCAGTGTTCTTTGGTTCATATAGTTACTGTCTTCAAATATCTATCTAAAACTTCTTGCAGACAGAAAAGTGTGGATTGGGTATTATAGCAGATGAAGATATAAAGCAAGGAGAATTCGTCATAGAGTATGTGGGTGAAGGTGACAAATTTCTTCAATGTGTTCATTGTTTGATCTCGATTCCAACAAAAATTAAACTTGCTTAAACTCTGTTGCAGTTATTGATGACAAAACCTGTGAGGATAGACTTTGGCAAATGAAGCATCGAGGAGAAACGAATTTTTATCTATGTGAGATTAACCGTGACATGGTGATTGATGCTACTTTCAAGGGAAACAAATCCAGATACATAAATCATAGTTGTCAACCCAACACTGAGATGCAAAAATGGTTTATACTGTAACTCTGATGACTTTCTCTTATTTTAATATCTGTCTTAGTCTCTTAGAAAACTAAAAAAGAGCAGCTGACCTGCATAGATTTGGTAACCACTGGGCACAACTTGTATGAGATAGGTGAATCTCTTGTTCATTTTCTTTAAAGCGCTACAGTTATTGATTGAGTGGGCACTTAAATCCCCTGCGGAAGACTGACCCTATCTGTATGGACAATCCCATTTCCACAGCAACTCCTGCCAAACTTAATTGGTTATTGAGGTTGCATGAGCTGTTCTGAGCTTTGTTGCATGGTCATGGGTGTTTGATGTCACCTAGTATGAGGCATTGGTTAAAAATTCAGAACTTGAGGGTTTGCTTGTATGTTTTTTTTAAAGCCCGTATGTTTTGATTATTATATTTTTATAAGCCCTTGAGATGCATCTTATACTGATGGAAATTGTAGAAAGTTTTTCTTCTGAATGTATAATAAATTTATGTCCTGTACTTCGCATTATCAATCAGCTACTGCATAGAGATAGCATTCCTTTTGTAAACACCTGTCAACCATTAATAGTTAGGAACCCATGTGGTTCATTGCTACTCTATTTCTTATTTATGCCTTTGCCACAAAGTTCCTAGAAAAGCATCTCTCTCATCCATATGGATTTTCATGTGTGTTGGGTAATGAGTGAGGTGCTTTGTTTGTGATCAAGGTCTAGCTGGGTCCCTCAGGAACTGTGTTTCTGCGAGTGTCGAGATTTGGTCAGAACCCTGACAGCATTGTCAGTTGGTTCAGGGTGTTCTTCCCCTGGGGCATGACACTTGTCCTAAATTTTGAGGATAAAATTCTTAAAAGGGGGGAGGGCTGTAATGCCCTGTAATTGTTTAGATTGAGATCTGTGGGTTTCGGATTCCTTTCGTTGGTCTCGTAGCGTGTTTTCTGATTCACTCAAGTTTTTCATTTGATGAGTCTTCAGAACCCTGTGTCTGGTGAACCGTTGCATTTTCCAACTCCGGGGCATTACCAGCGTGTCGAGCGTGTTCCAAGGATCAGGGAAATGATTTTTCCCTATTTTCCAAAATTTTCAAAAATTCCAGATTTCCTATTTAAACCCCTTGCCCCCTCTCTCTCTCTCCTGACTCTCATTCTCTCCCTCTCTCTCCATCGTTCTCTCTCTCTCACTCTCCCCTTTTGCTCTCGGTGGCTGACGGATGCGGAGATGGATGAGGCGGCAAGGTCTGTGGGGTGGAGGCCAACGAGAATGGCATGTGGGATGAGGCGATGGTGGCGGTTCATGAGTTCATGTCCCAGTGGCATTCTAAACAACGTTTTTGTGGCCAATCGGCATCCTCGGTGCGGGTAATCTTCCGTGGAGGTAGGGTGATGGATCCTTGGCCCCTGTCATTTATTTCCCGTGGATTTGGTACCTCGAGGCGAGCCGAGAGGGTTTATTTTCCCGTCGAGGCTATAATGTGTGATTTTGGGGTGAGCGTTGGATTTCTTGTTTTGATCGTATTTTGGGGGTATGAACAGGTCGTCTCGGTGCTAGAGAGGTTGGGGAAGGATTTCCCCGTGTTTTCCCTTTCACATGGGTGTGAATGGGGCTGAAATGGCATTTTTCACCGGGTTCACCATTTTTGGGCTCGGAAGCAGGTAGCAGTCATGCCAGAAATTGCCACCTACCTCTGGATGGTCTGGCGGTAATTTGAATCAACAAAGTGTTACCTCGACGCACCAAGCCAAAGGCCTCTTTCAAATCTTCTGCACCAAAGGCTTTGTCTTCACATTTCACTGACGCATCAAATACATGCCTCGATGCATTCAGTCTAGAACCAGCTTCTCAGAGCCAGCAACGTCGACACATCAAGTGGTGCCTCGACCTGTGCACCTAGCACATAAGGACGATAATAAAATCAGGTGCACTCTACTTCAAATGAAAGGCGCGTGATTTCAAGCCACGTGGCAACCTTTCAAGACAAAAAGAGGAATATTTTGATGGACACCTGGACCAATGATGCATCAGATCGGGAGATAACTCTTCTCTGAATATTACCAATCCTTGGCCTATAAATACAATTGGCTGGAATACAAAAGGCTTTCTTTGACCACTGACCTTTTCTCTTGATTGGTCCACCATGTCTGATAGTAGGATCACAATATATATCTAGACTTCAATCTGATTGTCCTAGAAGGAAAAATGAGATTTCTTTTTCTTCAGCCTTATTTCGATCTGAGCTTTGATTGGTTGGAGTAGCCATGATGCTTCTTGGATAAGGAGCTCTACCAAATTTGTATTTTGATTGGCTCTATGATAGAGAAGGACATGCTCTATCATAGGTGCTTTTCTTGGACTGGAACCTGATTGGCTGTGACCAAAAAGGTAGAGTACAATAGAGTTGACCTTTCCCATATCTGATGCTTGAAAATCTGCCTCCAAAAAGGTGTACTGACTCCCTTATGATGGAGGATAGGATCTCTATTCTAGGATCCTTTTCCAGACCTCAAAAACTGTGTTTTTAGAGGTTTACATCAGTATTTCTTATTCTCTAGATAATCTCAGAAAGTGTTGCAAGTTTGACAAAATTATGCTCGAAGGCTTCTGGCGCATCGACGTAGTGATCGAGTGGAGTCGACGCATCTTCACAGATTCTTCAACTGTTGGGGAGCTGGCCTTCATGGAGTCAACACATCATGCATGGCGTGTCGGCTCATCCTTTGATAGATGCGTTTATAATGCTTTCTAGAAGACCCTAGCGTCGGCGCCTTGAGACTATGAGGTCGATGCATCTTGCACTGATTGTCTGTCAGTTGCTGCTAGAAGTGATGGGGTCGATACAACTATGCCAAGGGGTCGACACTACCTAACACCCGTTTAGGCTTCTCTTCCTTTGTGAGCAAAGGCATCACCGCAACTTCATTCTAGGGTTGATGTAGCCTTCAAAGATAGCCTTGGCTATTCTTCCTTTTGTAAGCCATGGGGTCGACGCTGCTTTGAGCATGAGGTCAACACAGCCTTGCGCAAATTGAATTTTCTTTCTTCTACCAAACCCTTTCTTGGTTTCTATGCATCCAAAGAACTTTTATACTTGGTAGATTGATCTAAAATGCTTGATCTGCCAATATCACCTTCTCAAACTTCCTTGCTTGCTTTCTCATAATCTTTGCTACCATTGATTCATTGAAACCTTCTGCCTTCTATAACATTTGACTTGCACATCATCTGTAGAAGTCTGTTGACTTTCTTGGATCTTAACTTATCTTCATCTAAACTGAAGACATGTTGACATCATTAAACACATTAGACTCATCAATGAGTCATAATAAGACATCATTAAAACCTTGGATACAATAAGGAATATCCGACGGAGGGTCCTAACCTCACCAAGATATAGAGGGTAAGCGGTAAATCAGAAAATAGGGTCCACGCCTCGGCCTTGAGACAATGGTGCCAAGAGATTCGTGGTAGGGGCAAGGGTTCAAGGGGTAGAAGTTAGGAGGCGTCCAATCCCCGAGGTGCACGATTATGAGTCTGATAACGAGCATAGGAGAAATGGTCGTGACTGTCGTGCCCCACGGCGGAACCATGACTTAGAGGAAGATGAGCGGACCCTTCGGACAGTTTGTGTGGATCCAATCAGATCTAGATCTGGGAACCAGCAGCTTCTAAAATCAGCTATGACTAGCACAGGGAGTTTTAAATTTCTGTTCTAGGCTGGGATCATAGCTCTTCGAGAGAGCTTTCCAACATCGCCAGTCTCGTGTCGATCCGACATCAGGGCTGATCACAGCAACCATTCTCGCCGGGTCGTGCGCTATAAAATAGCAAGTTACAGCTCGGGGATAGCAAACCCAAAGTTTGAAGATCGGAGCTGCCTCACCTCCCACGAGTTGAACCAGTGGGCCGCCTTCCGAGGGAGCATCTCTCTAGATGCCCCCATCATAGCGGTGTCACTCCGGGCCCACTCGGCCCCACTGAGCAGCACGTGGGCCCCACAACCAGTAGCAAGCGTCTTTCGGACGGCACCGACAGAGCGGATCCAAGTGCTGTCCGTCAACCTAAGAACGGTCCTCCTAGACCCGCTGTAGCCCTTTACCTCCCTACGTGGAGTGGACAAATAGTTCATTGCTATAATAATGTGTAATTAATCTTCACCAGGAGTTACCGACTTGGCCGGGATCGTCTTCCCCACGCCCCGAGCGTGGAGGTACACTCGGCACCCCCTTGTAGGCGTACTTACTTTCTTAGTATATGCTTGTTTGTCGCTGAGCATGTGTTAGGACCATTAGCTCGATATATTCATTTCACTACTGTGAGAGAGAGCGAACTGTCCTGTGACCCGACCCAAGTACGAGAGTTGTGAGTTGGCCACCCTTGACTCATTGCCAGTTTCTCAACCGTGCAGGTCCGAACGCTTCCCTCGCTAGGGACGAGTGCGAGCTTGCTAGAGTCCTAGGTTGCATATCCAACTCGGCGTCGAGTCTACGTCTCCGTCCCGCATCACTATAGGAGGAGCGCCAAGCCTACGCGATGAGTTCGAGGCAGTGGGGGGTCGAACGGGAAGAGTTCGATTGTCTCCTCCTGGAAGCAGAGCGGGCGAGGAGACATGCCGAGGTGAAACTCACTGAGACCAAGGCATAGTTGTCTGGTCTCACGGTGAAGGAAGCGGAAACTAAGATGAAGGTGAACGATCGATATTTGGGCTCGAAAGAATACCATGAAGCCCTAAATAAAATTGCCTTCACCTATTACGAACTGGGCTACAAGCGTGGATTACGAAAGGGCTTCGCGTAGGGCTTTAGGTGGGCAGCAAGTTTGGCACAGGAGATGGTTATCGGTGAGCTTATCTTCAACCACAGGCAACACTATGATTTGGTCGAGGAGGGCTCGATCTCTCCTTCCTCATCAGAATCGAATGGCAAAGATGGACGCGAGGACACTTCTACTCCTGTGAAGGAAGAGTCCCAACCCCGACCGCTTCGGAAGAGTGCTTGGTCGAGGCAGTTGTCACAATAGTGGGGTCGGTGCCTGAGCTAGCATCTCCCAAGGGAGTCGAGCATGTGCCACCGCCAACCATAAATGCAACCTCAGATGTTGAGGACCCTTCGGTTCCTGCGCCTTCCGAGAGACACTCGGCTCCCCCTTCCTCATCTCCGATCTCAATAGACTGAGATCAGCTTGTACCTATTTTCTAGCTTTCCTTTTTTACTATTTTGTTGCTAATCTTTATACATTCTTTCCTCCATGGTATAAAAGGAAATGAAAAATTAAAAAGGCAATGAACGATTCACAGGATCCATAACGAATCATTACCCTTCATATTCGTGCATGTTAGTAGATAATTTTTGCCCACGATCTCCCAACCGAAAAATCCTGTCACGCAGTAAGCACGTATCTCCAGGTGTGGTGCATGTGGTGCTTAGGGAGCTATGCTTTCGCGTATTCCCCATCTTGGGTCTATGGAACTGCACATGGGGGAATCTGTATGCCTATTTTCAAAAATCGCTTGAGACTCTTTGGGAGAGGGGGTAATTATGGCAAGAGTGTTGACGGCATAGAGGCGAAGGGGGTACCGCCTCAGCTTCTGCCTATAAAAGGCATCGAAGCACAGCTTAGTCCACCCATCTGGCAACGTGTTCGTTAGCCTTCCTTGTCCCTTCTCCCCTTTCTTTCCTCATTTTTCTCTCTCCTAGTGGAGCCATGGAGTCCGCGGATGAAGATGAAGATCCCCGAGTTTGCTAGAGCAGATGGACCAATGTGACAAAATAGAATGGGGGACAGCCGGGTGGACGGCAAAAAAGAAGGGGGGACACACAAACATGTTTGTCTTAATGCACCTTCTGCCATCCATGGAGGGAGAAGGGAGGGGTTCTGGAAGCATGCCATTTGTCGGATCCTCTATTCCAGGAGACAAGACAGGGTCTCCCCCTCCCATCCCTTTTTTATCCCTCTTTTACTCTTCAACCTATCTTCTTGTGCACCTCCTTGTTCTCATCATTTTTGCTGATGGTAGGGATGGACATGACTCCTTTTTTTTTTTCTATTTGCTTCTAAGAATTAGTGACAAGTTCAGGCACAACCAGGGCTTGTGGTCCATCATCCAAGCTAGTTTCCACACTCGGTGGAGTCAGGCTCAGGGTGAAGTTATTTGCCCTTTGTGTGCCCAGCTATCACTCTGGTATTGTAAGGGCTGTCGCCCACTCAATGTACCATGGATTGTAGAAATGCAATGAAAAAAAGAATAATTTATCTTTTTGTCATCTATGTTCATCGGTGCATAACTCAGAAATAGAATCTACGTAATGCTATAGCATTCCAGGTTCATGGGATCGGGTCTCCTTCCATAGTTGCCCACTTGTAAGCTCCTTTCCCAAGCACCTCGACCACTCGGTAGGGGCTTTCCTAGTTAGGGGCCAGCTTCCCCGCTGCTTCTAACGGTCGAGAGGCCTTGGCCTTCCTCAGAACTAGATCTCTCGAGAGGAATTGTCGATCCTAAACCTGAGCATTGTAACAGCAGGCCATGCGCCGCTGATACTCCGTTGCTCGGATCTTGAAAGTGTCGCGTAGTTCTTCAGTTAGTTCAAGATTCTCCAATAGCTTCTGGTCATTAGGCTCGGGCTAGAAGTTGGCCACTCGAAGGGATGGGTAGCCGATTTTTGATGGAATGACAGCTTTCGTGTCGTAAACCAGGTGAAAAGAAGTTTCCCCTGTTGAGGCCCTTGGAGTAGTGCAGTACACTAGTGAAATATTTTTATTTATTTATTTATTTATTTTAATTATCTATTGGTTTATTTGCATAGGCGTTCCAGTCACTGGGTGAAAAATGTATTATGCGCTCAATCTAACCCGAATCAAGCAAGAGTGAGATTCGTGTCGGTACCAGAAGTCCGCCATATCATAAAGGCTATGGTGTTAATTATATCCTCTAATAAAGAGGAAAATATTTGATTAATTATCGAGATAACGAGCCGTCCGAGGCTGAAATAGAACACAGAAAAAAATACACAGCCTGGTATTTCGGCTGCGCCGTCGCCGTCACCGTGGCCAGGGTGCGGCCGTGGAAGGAGCCCTTGAAGGTGACGATGATGCGCCGCTCCGCTGCGCGCCCGCGCGAGGCGGCCCAGCGCCGGACCAGCTTGATCGCCGCCTCGTTCGCCTCCGCACCGGAGTTGCACAGGAACACGCGTTCGGCAAACCCCGATGCCTGCACAAATATGCTTGTGAGTTGGGAATTCTGAATACAGAGGTATTATTAGGATGATGGTTCCGTAGATCCCGCCTTTCATTGATAAGAAGAGATTTTTGTAAGTATTGTCTCATCGGAAACATGCTTTGTTGACTCGGTCTGAGTTAAATTTACTTGGTCTGAGTCGAGTCAATTTGGATGGATTTACTCGTATTCGTAAGAATTTGAGATATGATACGAACGACTCGGACCGTGTCACTTCTCCCTACCTCTTTATCCTTGTACGTGATATTTCAGATATGTTTCAGTGAGGATCTGGCGGTGGCGGTGAGAATTTGACGATGGCATACGAGATCCGATAGTGGCGATGAGCATGCAGTCGGGAGGGGCTTTGCCACCCGCGGTGGGAGGTTGTCGAGGACGTCGTGGTGGGGTAAGAAAGGCCTGCTGTGGTTGGGGGGAGAGGCACTGGGGTGGAAGAAGCATGGGTTCCAGAGTGGGGTGAGTCGTACCGAGTCGGCCAGATCATAGCAGATCAGGGCAATCTCTATCTGACATGGATCACCGAATCTAGGAACCAAGGTCTAAAAAGCGGTGATTTTTTTTGTGAAATCTATGGAAGTTCCCCCCCTTGAACTATGATTAAAGGCTAAATTAGAGGAGTATCTTTGTCATTTTCTAACAAATCATGGGCTAATTATTTTGATGGGATTACTCCTGAGGCGTGCATTTAGGAAAAGTTTCCCCTTTCGCTGGCCGAACGGAAGCGTGACAAAGGAATCTTCCAAAAGTAATCCAACCTGTCAACAGATCCTATGAGGATGGCAGGAACATGGAACTAGTATGTGGTGCCAAAAATAATTCATTTGATTTCTCATTTAAGTTTTTAAGGGATATTATTCATGTAATTTTTTTAGTCTTTGACCACATGGGAGAATGAAATTCTCATATCCCCCATTTGCCCCTCCCTAACCCTAGATCTGAGGGTAGTTTATGTCTTTTTTTTAGTTCTATATAACCCATGTATTTTGTGAATTACTTAGTAATTAATGAAGAAAAATGTCATTTGTTGCTCAAGGCCCTAGGGGCGCCCTCTCCTCTATCCTCTCTCCCCCCTTGTAGAGCTGTGAAGGCTCCTTCTTCTGAGGTGTGAAGCCTCTCTTCTACCCCCTTCCCGATTGAGAAGCTCAGCACCGTCGCTGCCACCGTCGCCACCATCGAGCTGCCATTGCATCGCCACCACCATTTCTTCGGTGTTCTGTCCATCCCTGGACAGAAAGCTCTTGTACGATTTTTAGCTCTCCATCAAGAGTTCAGGTCGTGCTCAAATTTAGAGGTTTGGTTCCCCACGTCCCGCCCAGCCTCCACAAAAAAATTCAGGTCATTTTCCTTTCGTTAGCTATTTTTTCCAATTCTTTCTGTCCAAAAATATGGGGTGGAGGGGTGGGTGGAAGGAACACCCAGTAAAATTGGGAGCCCCGGGAACAATCAAATGGCGTCAAAGACCTAGGCGGCCCCGCCGCCGTTGCGGCCATTGCCGGCGTCCACCGGACCCGCGTGTACGGCTGGTTGAGTACCGGCATCATCCCCTTCAAGCACGTGCCCAAGCTCATTGCTGCGGCCAAGGTGCAGGGCAAGGACTGGTCAGCTGATCGCTTCCTCCCGAGGGCGGCATGAAGCAGCTCACCAAGTCCCGCTACGTCTACTTCCTCCGGGCGCTCGACACGGCGGAAAGCCGGATCAAGATCGGCTGCTCGTACAAGCCGGCCAATCGGCTGGTCAGCATCGGCGCTTGGTCGCCGTACCCGCTCGAACTCATAGCGACTGTGTCCGGTGACTTTGCCACCGAGCGCGCGCTGCACGACTATTTCGCGGCTGATCGTCTGCATCGCGAATGGTTCCGGTCGTCGCCAGAGCTACTGGCGGTCATCGACTACATGAGTTGGGGCGATACGTTCGCTGAGGCTGTCACCAAGCTTCAGATGCGGAGAGCAGCATGATCGCTCTCACCATCCTCCTCATCCTCGGCATTCCCTGTGCAGTAGCAGCTCTCGCTGCCTGTCGTGCGACGGGAGGGGAGTGATGGGCGAGGGTATTCCCAGCTGGGTGCGCGTCGGGGCGAAAGTCGTGTGCGTCGTTGACGCACCGAGGCTTGAGCGCGCTCGCCGGCAGCATCCGGGGTTCGGGCTTCCGTCTCCCGGCTCGGTCTACACCATCCGGGATTGGGTCGTCGGGACCAACGACGTTGTGAACCTGCGGCTCGTGGAGATTATCAACCCGCCGCTGGAGTCCACTGTCGGAGTTGTCGAGTGGGGGTTCCCGGTGCGGTTCTTCCGCCCTCTCCACACCATCGGAACAGACATCGAAGTCCATTTCAAGGCTCTGCTCGACGTCACCAATCAGGTGGACGCATGAACCAGAGTCAACCATTCGCACGCGGCTCCTCCTCCGCTGTTGCGACGGCCGGCGGGCCTCTTGGCCCCTCCCTCCAGTGGGGCTCGTCGGCCACCATTATCCACGACCAGAAAGATGACCGCAGCCTGCATGGGGATTGCACGCCGGGGCGGCAGGTTCGGCGTTGCTGCGATCATCTTCCTGCTCGCGGTCTGCGGCAGGGGCGAAACCACTTCCGGTGGGTTCGTCTGACGTTCCCCCCTGTTCAACTCTGCCTCGGGCTTCATCGCTCGAGGCGCCTTTTTGGCAATCTTGGCAGTCAGCTCCGCCGGCAAGCACTCGCTGATCTGCATCCAACTCATTTCATCTGCCTCCTTCGTGGTGGGAACACCAAACCACGAGAGGCATCGGATTATGTCCCACACCCCATACTCGATGGCTTATAAAGCCTTACAATTGCGTACATACTTTCCCAAGGATATAAACACAAATAAAAAGGACATAAATATAAAATAAACTATACTTGCTCGGCGTCGATTCCCATCACTTGTATTCTAAGCTTTGCAGGATCCAAGTTTCTGATATGCCTTAAGTCGACTTGGTGTCCAGACCTAGTCGACTTGGTGTTTAGACCATGTCGACTTGGTGCGCCTCAGTTGCTTTCTGAAGTTTGTTGACTTACCAAAAAATCATTCGATTGGACCTAATATCTGTCGACTAATTTCCATGTCAGTTGATTGAATATTGCTTAGGTCGACTGATTTTGGTTACCTTCAGTCAGATCTTCCTTCACACTTCCTACCCTTATCCAGAGTTATTAACATAGAAAAATGTCCTCTTAAGCTTCTTATTCATAATCATGTCTTGCCTTAATCCCTTCAATAACCTTCTTCTTTTCTGCTGAATTTAGCTGGCTAGCCGGCTAATTGCAAATAAAAATCTATCGACTTGAAGATGTGACGGTCGACTAAACTTCACAAATATCTGTCATTATCATTGAATACCCACTACCACATGTAGTTGACTTTTCTACCTTTCTTTAGTTGTCTTGAAGCTTGATGCTTACAACCTGATGGGTCGACTGAGTCGGTCGATTGAAGCATACAATTTAGTCAACGTAAGCGAATGTTTGTCAAGTGAAACTGATATCAGTCGACTGATATCTCAAATCTGGTGACTAAATCTGCCTTGTTTCTGCATATGGTTGACTGGTTTAATTGATAATTAGATACTTAGACGATTTTTCAAAAAAAACTTCATGCAATTATGGAATCATGCTTAGTCATCATCAAAACACATAACACATAGATAGACATCATCAAAACACATAACACAACACTACAATCTCATGGCCGAGACATAATCCCTATTTTCTGAGCTTTCATGATACACCCTATCTCTTGGGGAAGGAAGGACCCTCTGTCGGAAATCTCTCTCGTAGGACTGGAAATACTTTCTTTAAGGCCTCCGTAAGTCCTCGACATCAAAGGATTCTCTTTTTGATCACTAGGCTAGTTGTACCCCAAAAACCCTCAAGCTTGTTTTAGTCATGTCACTCTAAAGAAACATGACTTGTAGCCATCATAGAGTGTCACGCCCCGAGATATAAGTACAGTGGAAGGAAATCGGGGATGCGAATAGTCAGTAATATGCCTCAAGCTAGCAATATAATTAGAGCGCAATAACACATCTATATAAAAGATGAATTCACATGGGTATAATCAAATTTTCATTTTATTGAATGATGAAATAATATTTACAATGACTCTTGAACCTTCTACATAATGACTCAATAAAGGAAAAATCACATGATATGACCCCAACTAATATAAAATATCTGAATCATCTTTTAATAAACTTTAACCAATTGTTTCATACCGAGTCTTGTAAAATCTTCTGAAATATAAATGTTAAAATCATGACTTTATTTAGTTAAAATACATGAAGTATATATTATTTTTAAACATCTAAAAATTTTGAAATGTCTAAGGGTTTTAGTCAGAGCAATGACTTTGGTCATCGAGAAACCATGTTCAAAGGATTGTGTCATGAAGTGCCATAGTTAACTCTGCTAAAAAATGATTGAAAACTAGGCAAAGTAATGGCTTGCACACTGAGAAATACATCTCACTCATCAAAGAAATGAGTTGAGATATGTCATGAGGTGTCAATGTTAACTCTGTTCATCATGAAGCATGACTGTTAGTCACACTAAATGCTTAGGGATATTGGCGTCTAAACAACGTATATCCTCTAGTTACAATGTGTGCATTGAACTAGATTTCTCTTAATTTTTTTTGGCATGAAAATCTTTGTTGAACAAATGAAATATCTGAGATTTATTGCAAAAGATAATTTGCTGCAACCCTAGACAAAATCAAATGATTTCATGGCTATTTAACCTCAATACTAATGAATGTAATTCCTAAAGAAGTCATTGAAATTGACTGAGTAAGATGAAGGGAGGTTAACCAAGATGTTAATATGAGGGCTTAGTTTACTATTATTAAAACTGATTTCAGATATGAGTACAGAACTTTATTGGCAAATTGTGTATACATCATATTTAAACCATATAGTTCAATAAAGTTCATTCATAAGCCCTTATAATGAAAGACTCTGAAAATTTTTCATTTTTGGATTTATGAAATTGGTATCTCCTTGAAAATCTTGTTGAGTTACTCATGTGTTTGAAGCTCATTTGGAATTCCCGTGCTCAGTTTCCATTCACTGTTGACATCCAAAAATCAGATTGTACTCACTGATCTTGCTTAAACCTGTCTTGACCTGAACTGATATATAACTGTTCCTATATTTTTGCTATTACCTTCATTGACCTTGTGTAAGCTTAAATCTATATGTCTGATGATTTACCTCCACTCTAATCCCTCTGTACACTCAAAGGGAGAGTTTGTTTCATCAGCATCTTTGTAATCAGGCTGATCTGCTTAAACATAATTGTCTCTGTGCTTTGATTTCATTCAACTTCTACTGTGCCCAAAGAGAGACATTATCTGCTTAGGGGGAGTATATTTTTCTTTCTAGGAAGGGAGAGTGCAGACATTTTCAATATCTCTTCTCTTTCCAAAAGGGGAGAATTTGTGAGTCATATCTCTGTCAGCTGATGCTTGCACTATTATAGTTAATACTTGTCTGCATTTTATATTCATGATGAGGGAACATAGTCTGCATGTTCAGCTCCCTGTTCCTTCCTTTCTGATGTTGTCAAAAGTGATAGGACCTAATTACTTAGGCTTATCATATATTTATAAGGGTGCATCTGCGTTCTATTTAGGGTTAATAGAAGGCAGAAAATAGAACGAAGAAAGTGGTCAGGGAAGAACCGCTTGCTATAAGTAGCGGTCTCTCTGAGGTCATCTTCTGGAAGATATGATTTCTGAGGAACCGCCTCCTGTCTGTAGTAGAGAAAAGCAACAGTCCGATGTGCAGGGCCTATCCAGGGTCATAATTGCATAGAAACTATGAAGACTAGAAGGATAATGGTTTGGAACATGTTTAAAATGTCAAATGTTCATGGGAGGACATGAATCATGCTAACACTCTTCTCTTTTTAATTACGGTGCAGGGTTATGCATGTAGTAAGAATCTAAATGTGTAGTCATGATAAAACATGAAATTCTCTACATATAGTGCATGAAACTTCAAGGAAAGAGAGGGCTTTTATTCCTAGTACATTGTTTGAGCCATCATGAGATAACCTACCCTTGAGTTATTCCCTAGACTTCAAATTTTTTGCGGGAAGAAGGTCATTGTTCCTGTGCGTCTTGCGTGGAACCCACAATTTCCCGACCTTCTAACTCCTTAACCGTTGGGTCTAAGTTCACGAAATTTGGAGGGAAGTATAAAATATAAAGGGGGAACGAATAATTCTAAAGACCAAACTTAAAATTACCTCAGTTAGGGTTTCTAATCCTCTGATCTTTCACGGAGAAACTCTCTCATTCCTGTGCGGTTTGCAGAGAACCAGTGACTTCCAGGGCTTCTAACTTCTCAAGGTCTTAATCTCCTGGCATGGGATTTAGAGGGGAATTAGACAAAACTAAAAGGAACAAAATCTTCTAAAGGATGAACCTAGGAAGACGATTCCTTACCTTCGAAACACGCGCTCCAAAACTAGGGTTCGCATAGGTTGAAGTTCAGTCCTATTTATACGGTGTGGCCTGGTTCGTCGCTTCGTTGGTGTCAAGCACGCTGACCATAGCGGGAACTGGAACTTCGCCGATGTCTTGGCGAAGGACATGCCCAAGCGCACCCTCCTTCGTCCTGCCGTTCTCTCGTGCGTTCTCCGTGAAGCCAAGAATCTCACTCTCCTGGAGAGTGGTGGCTACCGTGCGAGTGGCTCTCAGCAGACTGGTCGATCCGATCGTGGTCGTGAAGGTCGTGATACTGACCGTCAGTTCGGTCGTGATGGCGATCGTCAGCCGCTTCCTCGACGGCACCGCGCTGCCGATGGTGGTCGGCATCGCGGTGTGTGCGCTGGTCACCTTCGCGCTCGCGCGCATCGCGCTGCGCGGCGAGCCCGCGCGCGCCTACGCCGACTGAGCGAATCCGAAAACGGACCCGCCTCATTTCCGCTTCCGCGGGAATGAGGCGGGGTTTCGAGGTTTCCAACCCCGGGGTTCCCCATGGATGACACCTGGCGCGGGCAATCTGCGTCAGGTTTCAGATCCCTCTGCTCCATCACAGGGACACATCCCCCACAACGTGACGACGTCGGCTCCCAGTACGGATCTGCCTCTTGGGGACGCAGTGGCCCCGGCGTGGACCGAAGGCCTTTCATCTTACCTTCTGGTCCTGCCAGTTCCCAGTCCAGGCTCAAGGCATCGGGTCACCGGCATCTCGGTACCCTCCGCAGTTTCAACTCCGGGTGCAAGCACGTCATTGCGAGCATCCGAAACACTGCTATCAGCTCCGGCGAAGGCATACACTCGGGCCACCCAGTCGCTGGCCTTCACTATAGACTTCGGGTCTTGGGGGCCGATTCCAGTGTTCCCGGTCGACGGACTTGTATCACCAGCATTTACAGGCCGAGTTTTCTCGGTCTACCACCTTGGAGTGAAATAGTCTTCAGCTCCCCAGAAGAAGCATCGTCGTGGCCATAAAGGCAAGCGACTTGCCTCTGCCACCAGCAACTCCAACAAGACTATTCTTGTCGAGAATTTACGGATTTGCCTGGATGGGGGCGAACCTGTTATACCCCCAAAGCGGATCATCTCTACGGTCCCTACTACTAACTGCTTCAGCCTTTTGCGTCAAATGCGAGAAGACAAAGCAGAACTCAGAAGGGCAGATGCTCTGACAGTGGCCCAGAGACACCAGCGCTGGTTCAGTGTCTGAGCTGCCAAGTCCCGTCGAAGAGACAGTGACAAGGGAGACCAACAATTTGACTTGAGAAGGATCTGGGTTACCCCGAAGGAAGCTCAAGTCGTCTGGAAGGCGCGTCTTAGTAACCCCTTTCGAGCACTAGGTCGCCGCGCCAAGCAAGACACGACTGATTCTGCAGTCGCATCATCTGATGGCGTCCAGCCATTCGGTGCCTCTCGTTTAGGTAAGCGGAGGCAGAGACGGGCTCATTCCAGGCCCCACCGACATCCAGGCTCGAGTTCTCCTCAGGCAGATGCCGCGATAGAGACTCCTCTATAGCGCACCTCGATCTTTGATAGGCTGGGGACACCCATCCGCCCCAAGAGGCGCTCCCAGAAAAAATAGACGGTCTAGCTCCTCTGCGACACAATCAAGGTGTTCACGTGCTACACCATCGGGCACCAGTCTGAGGTTCAGACTGATAATCTGAATTAGCCTATATCCCACCTCAGGAGGCCGCATGACCTGACCCAGTAGCCAGCTCCTGCCGGCCATGTCGATACCTCTACCAGACCTCAAACATCAGCGCGAGCAAAGGAGGTCCCCGCCGAGGGTCGCGCCATCCCTGCCAATGTGGAGCCGGTCAACAACGACCCTCCGGCCAAGGAAGTCCAAGAGGTGACTCTTGAGACTCTTATGAAAGAGAGTCTAGTAGAGTGTCTCATTGTAATTTTTTCTTTATTAAGTCTCTTTTGGGTCCAAAATTGTAATAAACTTATAATTGAAATGAAATTTCTATTTGTCCAAATTATCTGAGTCTTATTCTATTCTGATCGGCACGACTGTTTAACTACCATGTTCTGAGCCGCGAACACATTCCGCTGCTATCAGTTCGGGGCGTGACATTCACAGAACTGAAGCATATTCCTGCCCGCGGGTCGGCAAGGCACAACCGGAGGAAGTGACAACACGTGAGTGGCCATCAAAGCCCCGAAGATATCTATAAAAGACACCGGCAACGACGGAGAAGGAGCCCACTTCAGGCAAGGCAGATGCCGAGGGGTATGGGGTGGAGATAGTTGTGGCGGTTGCGTAGGCAAGGGTGGGTGGCTAGTGGAAGGACTAGGGAATGGAGTATGTGAAGCGAAGTGGGAAGGTATGTAGTGGACGGCATCCACTTGCTCGAGAGGTGGTGTTCCCTTGACCGGGGGTGGAGATAGATGCGGGTATGAGGAGGCGGAAGGCTGACTCATGGAAGGTTGACTCGTGGAGGGTTGATATGCGGAGGGTGTGATGTAAGTGGATGGCTGATATGAGGTGGAGTGCAGGTAGGTGGTAGATGTGGAAGGCTGACTTGTGGATGGTGGATATGTGGAGGGATATGTGGAAGGCGAAGTGTAAGTGGCGGTAGACGATGGAGGGGACTAGGGATCAGGGGAACTTTGGAGTTGCTGGCGGATGAAGCGGGCTCGACTATAGAGTTGTTTCCAGGTGGTGATATCATTAAGGGCTAAGATGAAGTGATATTCCGACATTGCATTAGAAATCAGCATCTTGATTAGCTCTCTTTCCGGAATGTGCCCCAGGACTTGTGCGGCCAGGTGACGCTAGCAGTCGGCAAAGGTGGAGAATTCCTCTTCGGGCTTCATCTTCTCGTGGGCCAGATCCACCATGGAGAAACTGGGCCCAACTTGGTCCTAAAACTACTGAATGAACTTATCTTGCACAATCTAAAAGTTCACAATCTGCTCTTGCAGAAGAGAGAAAAACCAATCCTGATCCTGGCCTTCCAAAGAGAGACCAAATAGATAGGCCATCAAGTAATGGTCATGTCGAAACTAGGCCGACTCATAAAGAAACTCCTTCAAGTGCACATATGGGTCACCGACTCCACTATAATGGCGATATGCGGGAATTTGTGAAGATGGCGGAAGTCGAATATTCTGAAATGCAAACGAAACACTTAAGGAGGATTTGAGATCAACTCGGCGTTGAAGTTCATCAAGCTGGCATTGGGCTTGAGTAATTATCTCCTGGGTAGGGAGAGATCGAGAAGAATATGGGCCAGCCTGAGGAAGAGGTTGCAAATTTGGACCAGGATGGTGATGATGGGCTGGATGAGAGGATCCGGGCTGAGAAGAAGAGAATCCCATTCTAGGAGTGGAAGGATACGTGGGCCTAGAAGAAGCATAAGAATGATGACCCATTGGACCGGCAACATAAGCAAGAGGAGGCCCATGAAGATAAGAAGGCCCGTCATGAAGGGAAGGCCCATTAAGATAGGAAAATGGCCCATTAGGAGAAGGAGACCCATGAAGTTGATTTACAATAAGGCGTTGGGCCTGGGCTGGGTCCATTTGGCGAACAAGGGTAGAAACATGGGCCATAAGGTTGGCTTGCCCCTCGGATGGGTCAGGGGTGTCACGGGAAGATAGGCCCGTATGGGAAGAGTATTCCACATGGGAATAGGAAGAAGATTGGGGATAAGAATGATACAAGGAGTTGGAATGATGCTCTATGAGGGCAAATAGAGACTTTCTACAAGAATATCAAGGAAAAAATAGGTGGGGAAGCAAGGGCTTAATTGGCTTGAGGACAAGAGGGGGGCCGACCCACTAATGCAATGACTAAGGGAGAATAGACTTATGACAATAGACTAGACAATGGATACACAAAATGGGCTAACCTAAACGGGCCTAACAACGACAGAACATGTGGATGCAACATAAAACACCACTAATGGGCCTGGACAAGCCCAAACAACATAAACAATGTCAGAGTTTTCACCCAAGTCAAACAAATTAATATGATGGAAAATATTTTATAAGTTTTAATAGACCTTTTAATAATTTGAGTTAAGAATAATTCCCTTAATATAGGAATCCTATAGGAATAAGGTCCAAACTTTAGGTTGACTAAGGTTAACTCCCTCACATGTTATGCAAATGCAAACCTAAGAGGTGGAAAGGTACAACCGGCCCGATGTTCGTGTGGGAATCCATGGCTCACGGGGACTTACGGAGGTCCCAGATAAAATCACTTAGTCAACCCTAAAAAATATGGAGGCAAGAGGATCACTAACTAAGGGAGAATGTAACTATGGCATGAAGAATGCATGGCCCTATGTGCACCGGAGTACATGCAAATTCTAGCCTAAATTTAGCAAATCAAGGTAATATTTAATTATGCAAAAATCACAAAATGTAAGCCAACAAAGTGGAAAATCCAATACAACATGAAGGACAACAATGCAAGATCAAGAACAGGCACAATCAGGTACTAAAAGATAGAAAAAACTATGAATGAACACCAAACCTTTATGTTTGCCTCCGAACCTGCATGCAGATTTTATGCATAAAATGTGAAAATGGAGACAGAATTTAACTATGTAAATGTGACCCCAAATAATGCAAATAATGTATGGATGGAAAGATAATACAAAGGGGAACAAAATGGGAGCAAGAAGCAAGCAATCAGACGTCAGGAAGACAATCAAATCATCAAGCAAAGACGTACCTGTGAACCTGTCCCTGAGTCTTCCTGCAGACTTTATGCAGAAAACTCAAAAATGGAGATAAGATTAAGCTATGCAAACATGACCCAAATAATGTAAATAGTATATGGATGGAAAGACAATACAAAGGGCTACAGAACGGGCCCAAGAACAGAGTAATCCGACCCCGAGAGGTCAAGTTATGCATCGGCGAATATGGCCATGTGAGCACTGCGTCAGAACTGCCAGAATCAGAAAGTGGTCTACCAGATGACCATTTTTTGAACCCTTGCGGTCTACCAAATGACTGCAAGGCTACCAAAAAGGCCCTAGCGGCCCAGTGATGACCGCTAGGCTCGCCTGGCGGTCCTAGAGACGACCGCAAGGCTCGGACAGACCCGAAAATGCCCAGAACAACAGGAAAATGGAGAAAACACTAACTAAACATGCACACACCCACACCCAACTTCCAAAAGAGCATGAATAACATGATGGGCACTAGGTGTCCCACCGTGATCGCCAAAAAATAAGGTTGTTGATGTTTATTCTACCCCGCCCGAAACTAACTATGCTAGTATATGCATGAAGCATGAACATGAACAAGCATGAACGGGCATGAAAGTATGAACAAAAGGGGGGTAAATAGACATGGAAACGTACCGTGATCGTCCCCAAGGTTGTAGCAACGCCACAAGGATGAAGAGATGAAGGAAAGGGTGTCGTGTACCTTGGAAAAGATAAATACTTGATGGTGCTTATGGAACGGGGCTAGAGGAAGAGGGCCTCATGTTCTATTCATGCTGTCCTGCAAAATAAAGATCAACACAAGAGAAAACCCATTAGAACTATGAAAGTGTAGCATCAATCCTGCAGTGATAAAATAGCATGAATAAAAGGGGGAGAACGCACCAGGAGGAGATTCTTAACCCCTGTTGAAGGGTGCAAAAGATAAAATTCTACAACCTTCTTTCATGTATCTATGATGTTCTTTATTGTTTATATTTTAGTTTGAGCTGTATTGAACATATTTGTCTATTTTCTGAACTCAAAAATATATTATGGGTGGACCGTCTGTGTACGACCGTGTGGTTATTACTGCATTTGTCACAGCGTGTGTGTGTGTGTTGATCCCGGTGTCAGATCATTGTGGAGATGAAGTCTCCGTGTGGTTGGAGTTTTTACTCCGTGTGCTTCTTGTAAAGCAAGTGAAGCCTCACAGTTTTGGTGAGGGGTGGACGTAGGCGGACTGGTTGTCTAGCCGAACCACCTTAAAATCCTCATGCGTTGTGGTGTGTGTTTACTTGCTTCAATTCCTATCTTGATCGTGTGGGCTCAGTGACATTGAGAGATCAATTTCATAGAAATTTCATTTAGTTTTCATCAATCTCGATAATTCTACAAATTAGTTTTTAAATTTGTCATCTCGATTAGGGGGTAATTCAACCCCCCATCTTGTCTGCTCGCCATCTGGGCCAACAATTGGTATCAGAGCTACTACTCTATTTTTCTTGAGGTCTAACATCCTATAGAGAGATCCCTGTCGACGAGCATCATATGCATCATGTCTGATAGTTGTGTGTTTTCTCTCCGTCCTCGATTTTAGGGTTTAAATTTCGCTGAATGGCTTGGGCGCATGAATTGTTGTATTAATACTCTTGATCCCAAACTCTGGGACTCAGTTATGTATGGTTCATGTGAGTTGCCTAAAGAGATGTCAGAATGGACTGATGAGCACAAAAAGAGACATAATGATAATTCTTTGCTTTTAAATGCTTTTAAAATTTTATTTGATCTTGATAAATTTCCATTTGTTTGTAATTGTAGCTCAGCCAAAGAAATCTTGGATGGATTGATCAACTTTCATGAAGGAAGGTCAGAGGATGCCTGTATGATGGCAAACAACAGTGCCCTTTCGAGCAAGGAAAATTTTGATGGTGAAGGAAATCAAGAGGTAAGTTCTGAAACTGATGAGATTTCCTTTGAAGAATTATTGGATCTCTATGATGAGTTGTTGGAAAAATACAAGAAAGTAAAATCTAAAAATAAGAAGCTCAAGAAGAAACTTGAAAATACTTTTCATGAAACTTCCTCATGTGATAAATGTCCAGACTTCAAAAGTGTAAATGAATCTCTCTTGATTGATGTTGAAATGCATAAAGATAAAGTTTGTTATTTGAAAGAGGCAAATGAAAAGTTGAATGAACAAATTAAAGCATTGACTTATGATATCTCTATCTATCAAAAGGGAAAGTGTGTGATCACTGATGAGTCAGGAAAATTACATGAGCTAGAGCTAGAGATTGAGAGATACAAAATAATAAATGAAATGTTAAATGATAGGTGTAGTTCTTAACCTTTGACGGAACAGAATTCATGTAGCCGACCCCAAATAATTGGGATAAGGCTCTGATGATGATGATATAGCATTCAAGGTACAAGGTGTATGCAAGATAATAATAGGATGTGTTCCACAAAAATAAACTAAGATGAGGATGGAAAATGAGGAAAAACATCAAATATGCAGCTTTATGTCATGATTCTTAGTAAGAAATCATTATCCCTATGTAATATCTCATTTCAGCCACTTAAAGTGGACCTACCTCACTCTAGTTAGTAGTGTGTTGAATAGAAACCCCACTGGTTTTTTTTTCATTGTGGTAGGGCTGCGCGTCCTGATTTATCAAGGGGTTTTGGTGTAGCTTGATACTTTTCACAATTTTAAACCGTAATCTTGACACTGTAATTTTTGAGCATAAGGCTCAGGGTTTATGACAGATCGGTATGATAACTATGAAGAATTTTGAGCCTTGTACTTCACCGCGTTAAAGGATATTAATCTGTCAATCCGGTACCTCATCCGTCCATGTTTTAAATTGTAATGGAAAGCCAGAGCCTTTCCTAAATATTGGTAAAAGCTTTAAGGTATTACGTTTCTGAAACTTTAATGAATCCAGCACGTAACAAAGTGGAATCCATCTAAACCCACTTACAACTTCTCATGAAGCAACAAAAAAATGCAAAAATCTGTTCAGCGATCTGCTGCAAGCGAGGATCTACTAAAGATAAGAAAAACCTGTCTCGAAAGCAAGATAAGAGCAGGAAAGTTGATCTCCTAACCAATATTGTCCCAACCGCAAACCCTTGCGACCCGTTTCCGCTCCGGACAGTACCCGCAGAGCATAGGGCAGACAGCTGCCCGGATTTGTCCACAGAAAAACAAGGAATGGGCGATAAAAAGGGTAAAATAAAAGGGGGCAGGCGCTGCAACTCACAGTGGGGTGGCGGAGTAGTAGACGGCGTGAGGACCGAAGGTGAGGATCGCGCAGTTGAAGAAGTGGAACACCGTCATCTCCTCCGCTACCTACTCCTCCTCCTCCTCCTCTCTCTCTCTCTCTCTCTCTCTCTCTCTCTCTCCCTTTTCTTCTCTGCAACGCCGAACTGGAGAGAGCGAGGAAGGACCGAAGTGGACGAGATCCGAAAGGGGCACCATCTGTGCCAGGCAACAAAGTAACCATGTTTAAATCGACTACTAACGGTATTGCCACTGGGAGGCGGTGCCGGAGCGTGGCGCGACTAGACAAAGCCGAAAAGGTTCCGGATTCGCTTGTTAAATGGATACTAGTTTTACCCCTACGAGTCTGGGGACGGGAATTGGTAGAGGAAAACTTCGGACTTTAAAACGGATATTAAATTTGAATCGGTGTTTGACTCAACGGGAAGCCATTCTTACACGTTGAGATTTTTAAATGCACCGCCCCCCACTACCTTGTTGGACCCCCTCCCACCTCCACCATCCCCTCGCTTGTAGCACCACTGATAATTTTCTAAAACTTTCCAGTATTAAATAGATTTATTTAAGTATTTTTAGGCTTAAATAGGTTTTAAATTGGTTAAATAATGGATTTATGAGCCCAGCCATTAACCAAGAAATTAAGCCCATTTAGAACGAGCCTTAGAGTTTAAAAAGTGAGCCTTTAGGCCCAAGCCCAACCCTAGAGACGTATTAGGAAATATTTTCCTAATTAAGATGGATAAATAAGAGAAATTAGAAGTTGAATTAGAATAAAACTCAAAATTTGAAATTATCGGACAGGTCGTGGCCTATTGCCCGACCGCGTTCTTCAGTAGGCAGTCACTGACTCGACCACTATCTAATTTCGGAACTGGGAAGTAGATAAACACGAAAAACTCAGATTTTAATCCACGAGTTGGCCATAATTTGACGTGATCTAGAAGAGAAAACTTATCTAGGATTGTTAGATGATCCACTTGGCACCCCATAGGACTCCTAATTTGATCAAAACCCTAGTCCTAGGTCATTCTCTAAATAGAACCCAGTTTTGACCTGCACGAACCCTAGTTTTAGATCGCGTGGATTGAAGGTATAATATCGTAATATTAAGATCTTCCTTTAGAACTTTTTTGTTCTCTTTAGTATCTTCTAACATCCCTCTAAATCTCATGTTATGAGAACAAGCAGTCAAGGAGTTAGAGCTAGTGGAAGTTGTTGGTTCCACGCAGGGCGTGCAGGAACAAGAGCCTTCTTCCGGGGAAAAATATGAAGTCTAGGGACTATCCCAGAGGTAGATTGTCTCATGAATGGCTTAAACATTATGTTAGGATTAAAATCCCTCTTTCCTCTCTCGATTTCATGTATCGTGCACAGAGTATTTCAAGTTTTAATATGATCACACAATAGATTTTATAGTGCATGCTGTCCCTGCAATGTAGATGAGAAAGATGATAACTTTAATCCAATTTCATGCCTTCTCATCCATTAGTCACATGCTATCATGCTTCCTCTTTCATTTTCATGTTAGATTGCATCTTTATTTGCCATAGAAAGGGGCCCTACAAGCTGATATTGTCTCTGCCTGACAGCAAAGAGAAGCGGTCTACCAAGAGTCACGACCTGAAGTCGTGGATGCTTGATCAACTGCGACCTACCAGAAGGCGATCAGGGTGTAAATCGTGATCTGGTTACATTAACCAGATCAACCCTATTTATTTCCTATTATCATCATCATCATCATCATCATCATCATCAGAGTCTTATCCCAATTATTTGGGGTCGGCTATAGGAATTCTGTTCTGCCAAAGGTTTCTATCAAGTGCTATATTCATATTTAAACCCAAGAAATTAATATCCTTAGTAGTTTCTTTAACAGAAGCTTTATGTATATATAGAAGAGCCAGTGGAAACTTTCCATCCAAGAAATCTCCAATATGACCTGTTAAGATTAAGGTAGATCCTCTGACCACTATCCTTCCTACTGTGCTTGATTTGATCCATCGAGCATAAGAAAGTAGCTTGATTGGTTCTTTCGTAGAAGAGCAAGAAAAAAAAAGTTTCCCTCCAAAATTCTTCTTCCCTAGACGCATGTGTACCGCATGATGTACACTTGAGATCTTTCCAGATTTGGTGACTGACCTAGTCTTCTAAATAAAGATTTGTGCATATCTGTCATGATGACAAGGACACTAGTCAGTCCTAGGAACCTCATCCAGGCTTCAACTTGCTAGAGAAGTTTGTGGGGTCAACTTCTGAGCTTGGTTGTCGATTATACTTCATGATGTCTGAGCGTGTACATAAAGACCAAGCTAAGTTGCCACAGGGTCGAGTCTGCTTAACGAGATCCGAGCTTAGGCATGAAGGCCGAGCTTTGTCGCGTTGAGCTTCATGGAATCTGAGCATAGATGTCTGAAGTACGAGCCTGTTGTATAAGGCCCATGCTAGATCAGCTGAATCTTAGCTTAGTCAAGAAGATTGAGACAGTTGAATGAGGCCTTAGCTATTTATCAGCCATGCCTAGCTATTTGTCACCCTTAACACCTATTTGTCTACGTTATACACTCATTTGTCAGCCTTGAAGCCTTGAGTGTGTTTTTCTTCTTCTCGGCTATTTCTCTCCCTCCTTCTTTTCTGTCTCACCTTTATTTGAATGAGCAGGACTTATGTTTGATCATTCTAACTCCGAGCGTGCTTGAAAGTGCTCGGAGTGCTCTGCTACATGTGCTTGAGTGCTCGCCGTAGCTACTCATGCTCGGAGAGCTTCTTTATGTGCTTGGAGTGCTTGCGTCAGTTGCTCGAGTGCTCACTAGTTGTGCTTACCATTTGTGCCCGAAATGCTCACAGTTGGTCAGGCAGAGCTACAGTTGCTCAGAGCCTTGACAGATCGAGCTGCAGTTATTTGGAGCTTTGACAAATCAAGCTTGATTCAACCAAGCTTGATTCAACCAAGCTTGATTCGAGCTTGATCCGTCCGAGCTTTAGATAGGCACAACTCTCTGTCTTGGATGTGATCGCTCAGGCAGAGCTTTGAGATCTATTTTTCACCCTTGCTCACCTATTTTACACCCTTAAGGCCTTATTTGTCTATCTTAGCAAGCCATTTGTCACCACCAGCCACTTTGAGCCGTTGCCCTTCACTTCCTTGTGTCTGCTTGAGCACCGTCACCTTTGCCTTCATGGTGACCTATTTGTCACCCTTAACACTTCATTTGTCACCTAAAAAGCCTATTTGTCACTGATGCTTGGCATATTTCACCTTCTCAATTGGTGTAACTGCAGGTTTACACCACAACTTTCCGGTTTCAGTCAAAAAGTCTAATACATACTTCCTTCGACAAATGTAGATGCCATTTTTTGATTTTGCCACTTCAATTTTCAAAAAGTATCTTAGCTCACCCAAGTCTTTAATCTCAAATTCAGTAGCTTAGTCTTCTTTCAACTATTTGATTCTTGCTTTATCATCCCCTGTAACAATCATATCATGTACGTACATGTCCCTCTGTCCACTTAACATAGTATGTTCAACATTTGACTACTTGAAACCAAACCTGACCATAGCAGGGCGTAGCCTATCAAACCAGGTTTTAGGTGATTGTTTCAACCCATGGAGTGCTTTCTTTAGGTGACAAACCTTCTCTTTCATGTCAATTCCAGGTGGTGGCAGCATATACACTTCTTCTTGTAAATCACCATTCAAAGTGCTTTTGGCATCCAATTGGTACAGAGGCCAGGAACACTGAACAGCCAGTGAGGGAATTACCCTGTCAGATTTCAACTTTGCCACATTAGCTTAGGTCTCCTGATAATCAATCTCATGTGTCTGAGTAAACCCTTGTGCAACGAATCTAGTTCTACACCTTTGTATCTCACCCTCTGCATTGTACTTAATTGTGTACATGTATTTGAATCCAACTAGATTTCTGTCTTCTGGAAGATCAACTGGGGCCTAAGTGCCATTCTTGTTAAAAGCTTTCAACTCCTCATCCGTTGTACACCGTCATTTCAGATCATGCACAGCTTTAGAAAAGGTTATAGGAACATGGGCAGAGGACAATGAATGAAGGAAAAAAGTTATGTGAACATGGGCAGAGGACAATGAAGAAAGAAAATAGTAGTATCGAGGAGAAACATGGGAACAAGTAACAAAATTAGTGATGGGATGTTTAGTGCAATCTCGAATGCCCTTCTTGACAACAAGGGGTAGATTCAAGTTATCAAGTGGTTGGATAGGAGGACCAGAAAAATCGGCACCCTTTGGATTTGGCTGATCAATAGAGGACTTTCGTTTGAACTTCTTCTGCCTGTAAGTAATAATCAGTTTCTGCTTCTCAACACTCTCTGCACCAAACACCAAAGTGGGGTTATAAACACTAGAAGATCCATTTGTAGCAGAGCTAAAGAGAGGAGTAGCCAACATGGGAGTAACAGAAGAATAGGAAGAAAGTAGGACAGAAGAAGAGGAAGAAGGTAGGATGTTAGTATTCTCCCCATGACGTTGAGTCTGAGGGTAGTAGTAGGACTCAGACTCAAAGAAAGTAACATGCTTCCAAACAAAGAAATGATGAGAGACAGTATGTTTGAGTAAAAGAGTAACCAAGAAAAAACACCACGAATAGTCCGTGGATCAAGCTTGGTACTATTGGGACTAATAGTGTGCATGCTATTACTGTGGATGCTATTTCTTTGTGCCTATTCTATTTACAGAATTGGTGACCACTATAGTGGACGCGGATTCTATATTTGGTAGTGGCCCGAGTGGACGCCAATTAACCAAGATTCATGCATGTCTCGATTTTATGTGAGATTTTATTGCAAGTTCATTCTTCCATAAGGTTCTGTCCTTGAACTCCCTATCTTGTGAATCTACCTTTAATGTTCCTACAATGGCTTATTCCCTTGAAATTCTAATGGCTATAAACTATAGTGGATGTCTAGATATTTACATGACTCAATGCCTGACGTTAATGGGACCGGTCTAGTCCTATGAGGAGCGCTCGAAAGTGCTTGTGCCCATGGGAGCTATATTGACCATGGTGTGGCATTGCACCGAAGTGGATGACTTTACAGATTACTCTATGGCATTCCACAAATCTCGTGCTTAACTTGACATGACATGATGTGACTTGCGTGGCCCGAAATAGATATTTACTTACTACATTAAAATAGCCAATATCTTATGAGATGACTTGATATTACATGCTTCATATCCCTTGATAGCTTTACATGATTCGTCTTGCAATCTTGCTAGTTCAACTCTATTCTCTCTATCTTTCGTGATACCTTGCATTCATTCATATATAGCTATACTTACATTTCATGTAACATGTAATCTATTTAAAACACACTTGTTCTTGAGATGTAATCCCTATTAAGCATTCTCTCACCTAGTGTTCCCCTATTTTTCAGGTAACTCCGATAGCGAGACTCAATCAGATGGGGATGGTCAAGAGTGATGAGCGTAGAGCCATCCGAGATATCTACATTGAGTCTTTTCTATATTTCTTGAGTCAATTTTGTAATCTTCTCTTTATTGAGTCTAGAATTGTCATTTAAGTACTTTTCCCTTTGGGATTATGTAATAGAGTTAATTGAAGTAATTATGAATAAAAGACCTTGGTATTTGCTTGATTAGCGCACTCTATCCTTGTGTTGATTTACCTCGTGCTATGATTGATATGAATGATATAAACTCCTCGCGCACTCCCGAGTTCCTTCAACACTGGGGACGTGACATCAATGCCACGCCTTTGGCCCAATGCCCAAGAGACCTCCCAATCCGTTGCATCTAACGGTCCCTACATGGCCATTAGCGGAATGGGGAATGGACATCGCAGGATCCTTCCTGCCATCTTCCAGAGGTCATAAATATATTCTGGCAGCTACTGATTACTTCTCCCGATGCGCTGAGGCCATTCCCCTATGAGAGGTCAACGAGAAGTGGTAGCCTGGTTCGTCCAGCACAATATCATCTACCGCTTCGATATTCCCAGCTGCATAGTGTCAAACAATGGGACACCATTCAAGAACTAGGTCATATATCAGTTGGTAGCCAAATTCTCGGCTTCTCAGAACATTCAGGAAATAAGTCTAAGCATATGAATTCTCTTATCATTTTTCAAGAATGAACTTAAGTGCAAAAGGTGTTTGATGTAATGTCTTTGTTCTAATTGGCAGGGACTTAAGTCATATATGGACCCAGAATCAAACGTATGAAAGGCAGCACGCCTCTCACTTAGCACGGTCATGTGACTCGAAGTCTTTATCCTCAGACACATGTTCCAAGCTACTAGCATGTGATCCAAGATAGGGATTCTGTCGGGAGATCCTGACACGTAGACGAAGCATCTTCATCTCCTAACACATGGACTTCCAGCGGAGCTCTTCTTTTCCAGATTCCCTAGGTGAGAATGAGTTTTCCACATGCCCAATCCTTCACGAGTCTACAAATAGGGGCATGATCACTGAAAAGAATAGTATCAAGACATCAAGAGAAAAGAGGAGTGCAGAAGCAGCATCTGAGAGTCAAAAAAGTTGAGGGAAGGATAGAAGTTGAGAATCTGGGAGAATTCAAGAGAGAGTGGTGCTGAGAAGAGAAACAGAGTATCGTGGAGATAGTCTGAGTGGGAAGAAAGATTCAGTGTGATTCTTCTGTACTGACTTCTGGATCAAATCCAGAGTCAGGCTGCTCGATTGAAGAGCTACAGTTTTCATTTCTGTTCTTGTTTGTTTTTGATTCTGTGTCTTTCATTTCGTTATCTCTTGCAAGCTGTGTGTCAGCGACAAGGAAGTATTCCTTGGAAGCAAGCTGTGAGGCTCAGCAGAGCAAGCTGTGAGGCTCAGCAGTCTGGGATCTATTCTCCAAAGCTGTGGATCAGCGGTGTGTATGAATTTTATCCCCGAAGCTATGGATCAGTAGACTCAAGCTGTAAGACAGCAGTAAGCATTACTCAATTGAGTAAGGGGTGGATGTAGATCTCTGACCAGAGGTCGAACCACCTAAAAATTCACTGTCTCCTATATGTTTGATTATTGGTCCTGTGTGGTTACAGTTTCATTCTGCTCATCGTTTAGATGAATGCTTCAGAGTGTTTAAGGGAAAGCATGTTTTCAACAGCTTAATTCTATTTTCTGATATACATGCTTAAGTCCTTCATCCAGTAGGTATATCAAATGACGTAGATGGAAGGATAGGTTACGCCTATCTGAAATTCCACCTCTTGCGTGAGGCTAGCCTCCGCCAGGTACTGTATCTGTATGTTTGACCAATTGTTGATTGCATTTAACTGCTTGTTTTGCTATTACTAAAATTCATTCATCTCCTACTTGCATTTGGAGATTCCTTTCTTATGATCTGTCATTCTACATCAATTATCTAGTTGTTAATGTGAATTGTCATGTCTGCGTATTGATTACTCATTGGTGTGATAATTTGTCCTAGAGTTTATAGCCATTGATATATACCGAAATATGATGTTGCAACGGACAAATCTAACCACTATTTCTCCAGTTACCTCCTTCAGAGCAATAGCTTCTGCCCAACGAGAGAAGCAATCAGTTACTGCCAGAATATATCTGCACCTTGCAGATGATGCAGGTAATGGACCCATGATGTCTATTCCCCATTGGGCAAACGGCCAGCTGGGCACTGTCGGATGTAGTGACACGGGCGGTCTTCTAGGCACCGTCACGTGCTCCTAGCATTTTTGGCAGGACTTACCATACTTATAGCAGTCATCAAACATTGTCGGCTAGTAGTAGCCAAGCTTCTTTATCTTAATTTTCATTTTCGGTCCCGCTTGGTGTGCACTAGCTATCCCGGCGTGAACCTCCTTCATGACTCTCCAAGCCTCTTCATTGGATAGACACCAGAGGAGTAATTTTTGTTTGGCATCCGCCACAACCCAGAATAGTATCCTATTTCAGACTTCATTATTGTCCTTTGTTCTGATCAGCCTGATCTTCTCTTCTCTTTGCTTGGGTAATTACCGATATTTGAACCACTGGATAAGAGGGTCTCTCCAGTCGAGCAGGCCAATGGCCTCTACTATGGCGGCCTCAGGTTCCTCTTCTTCTAATTCTTCTATCATGCGAGGCACTTGGCACTGATTTATCACTCAGATGTTGAGTGATCCATCTAGCGGCGCTGCCAGTGAACTTGCCAATTTCACCAGTGCGTCAGCTTGTGCAATTTCTCCTCTGGCGACATGGCCTATTTCAATAAGGTAGAACTGCTCCATGAGCCACTTCGCCTTAGTGTGGTAAGGGAGTAGCTTAGGTTTCCAGACATCAAACTATCCCTGGAGTTTCTTGACGATCAATAGCGAATCGCCAAATACTTGTAGCATTTTGATCTTCATCTGCAAGGTGACTTAGGGGCCAATAATCAGAGCTTCATACTCTGCTTCATTATTTGTGTAGGGCTTGCTGATGGAGCATGAGGTGTACAATACTTCTCCGTCTAGAGATTTGAGGATGATGTCGGCCCCGGCCCGTACTTTGGTGTGCCCAGACGGGGTTATTTCCATTCTCGAGACTCCATCGAAGTACAACTGCCAGGCAGTCTGTTGGACTTGATCTACCTCTAGCATTTCATCTTCAGGCAATTCTGTGACCAGTGGGGAACCTTCGGGCACGGGGTGTGCTGCGAAGAAGTCTATAATGGCCTGCCTTTTAACGGCCTTCTGCGGCACGTAGGTGATGTCGAATTCCATTAGTAGTACGGCCCATTTACCAAGATGCCCCTTCAGGAGTGGCCGAGAAAGAATGTGCTTGACAGGGTCCGCCTTAGATATTAGGCTCACTTCATGAGATAGCATGTAATGCATCAGCTTCTTGACTACGAAGACTAAGGCCAGGCAAACTTTCTCAATCGGGGTATACTTTGCTTTCGCCCCTACCAATCTTCGACTGAGATAGTAGAGAGCTTGTTTCTTGCCTTCATCGTTGTTCTGGGTGAGCATTGCCCCCAGTGAATATTCGGTGGCCACTATATAAAGGATAAGCGATTTTCCCTTGACAGGTGCCCCCAGCACAGGCGGGGTCTTCAAATAACCCTTCAACTAGTCGAAGGCTCGTTGGCAGTCCTGATCTCAGCTAAAGGGTGCATTCTTCATCATCAATTTATGGAACAACTGATAGCATCCCAACAAGTTGGAGATGAACCAGCAGATATAGGCTAGCCAACCTTGTAGGGACCTTAGCTCTCCCAGATTCTTCAGAGGGGGCAGCTCCTGGATAGCTCTTATCTTGCAGGGGTCGATCTTGATCCCTCTGTATCGGATGATAAAGTTGAGGAATTTCCCATTGGAGACGCCAAAGGCACACTTCATCAGGTTCATTTTCAACTCGTACTGTCGGAGCCTCTCAAAGATGATTCGGAGGTCACTCAGATGATCGCCCCTCTTCTTTGTTTTGACGACCAGGTCATCAATGTAGCACTTGACTTTGCTATATAGTAACTCGTCGAATATCTTGGTCATTGCCCACTGGTACGTGGCGCCAGCGTTCTAGAGGCCGAAAAGCATCCTTTTTTAGTGGAATATCCCTTTAGGCGACCGAAAGGCCATATGAATTTGGTCGTGCTTAGATATCCAGATTTGATTATAGCTAGACTATCCATCCATAAAGGGCAGGGCCTCATGGCCAATAGTCGCATCAATCATCACTTCGGTGATAGGCACCAGGAAGTCATCTTTTGGGCAGGCTTTATTCAGGTCACAAAAGTCCACGTAAATCCTGATCTGTCCATTCTTCTTCTTCACTAGCACAATGTTGGCCAACCAGGTAGTGTATTGGTTCTTGGCTACAAAGTCAGCATCTATGAGCTTGTCGACTTCTTTGCAGATCCAATTTATCAGTTTCGGTCTCATGTGCTGGGGGGGTTGCTTCACTAGCTCCACCTTGGGATGAATAGCCAGAATGTGTTGAGTCACGTTAGGGCTGAGGCCGAGCATCTCTTTGTAGTTCCAGGAGAAGCAGTCTTGGAACTCTTGCAGCAACTTCACATTTTGCTCCTTCTCCTGTGGAGGTATGAGGGCACTCAGAAAGGTCGGCCTGGGGTCACTTTCTGTGCCGAGGTTAATTTCAATGAGCTTGTCGATGGTAGCCTGGCCGCCATCTTCAATTTCCGAGGGTGCCGACAGTAGGTCGACGAAATCTTGATCTTTGCCATCCTCAACTTCATGGACGATGTATGCATCCTCTTGTTCCACCTTGCTGTGTACTGAGGCAGTGCTTGCTTCACACCTCCCTTGGCTTGCAGTCTACGGCCTTGAGGGGTTCCCTTGTGCAGAAAGGCATAGGACTGCTCCGACATCTTCTTGGTAGTCATCGTAGATAGCTTCTACGGGAGCCAAAGTGATTGTTTGCAATGCTTGGGACTACTCTGCCACCGCTGGCCAAAGTTGCTCATTCTTAACTATATCTTCAGGGGTCTGGTGCTAAATTGATATTGTGTAGATCCCCCTTTTGGGGCTACCCATCACATGGGGATGTGGCGGGGCCACCACATAGTCTCCCATCCAGAGCTCATCCCTGTCAATTAGGTCTTGGGCAATATCTTTGAAGACGTAACAGTCTTCGATGGGGTGACCCAATATTTGGTGATAGGGGCAGAACAAGGGGTTAGCGCTCCTTCGGGCATCTTGCGGCCTCTTGGACTTCGGGAGGGAGACCTTGCCATAGTGGCAGGCATAGTCGAAGATCCCTCGAGTCTTATCCCTTGGGAAAGAGTAGGGCTTCTGCAACTTCTCCTGTAGTGTAGGGCTTCGTTCAGTTGAACGTCTGGCTGAAGAGCCGGCTATGTTCCTCGCCTCCCTCTTCAAGTGCATGGAGGCATTAGGCCTTGTGTTCAGGGACCGAAGCGTGCCTTCAACTCACGGATGGGGGGCGCCCTTGATCAAATCAGACACGAGTGTGGTTATTTCGGCCAATCGTGCCTTTAGCATTTTGATCTCCCATTATTGCCGGTGATACAAAGCAAACATGATGGGGTCATATCGGGGGAGCCCTGAGGCGCAAATTGTATCACCGCTCTTCGCTTCACTGATAGGCAGGGGCAAGGGCACTCCATTACGGTGGCCATTCAGGGTCGATCCCTCAGAGGAGGGTGATACTTTCCCCATGCCCTTGCAGTGAGGAGGGTTCCAAAGGAACACTTCCTCATCTTGCGCTTCTTCAGCTGGAGGCACATGGTGCTTTTTTACAGTTGAAGAAATGAAATTATAAGCGCACTAATTTCTGAGCAATGAGAATTAACTAAATTAGAATCAAGCAAGCTCTCACACCTCTCCAACGTAATAAGTTAAACCACTCGGATAAATTGAAAGATGCGGACAGATTATGTAAAACCCTCAACTCACCGCATCATACTCGGAAACGAGAATGGACAATATGGAACGACAATCACACAGATAGCAAACCACAACGTAAGTATTTTTAGATGGTTCGGACGCACCCGAGTGCAGTCCTACGTCCACCACTCTCAACCTGAGAGGATTCCACTAAAGCTACTGCACGACGGTAGCAAAACGATCACAACGATCACACAAGGGCATAACGGCCCCACACACATGCATGTTCTGGCATGACGATGAGAAGGCATGCACACGGAGATGATGCTCCTATTGGAACCAATGGACACAGATCTAGAGGGGGGTGAATAGATCTACCCCAAAAAAATCTACAACAGTCAATGAATATGCGGAATTAAAACAAACTACTGTAAATCTATCACGGGATGTAAACTCCAGAACAAATTGTCACGCCAACGAGCAATCAATATGCAAACAGGGCAATTCACATTAACAATTAGAGAATTAATGTAGAATAGCAGACCGTAAGAAAGGAATTTTCAAATGCAAGTAAGAGATGAATGAATTTTTGTAATAGCAAAACACAGCAGATAATTACAAGTAACAATTAGTCAAACATCTAGGTATGGTACCTGGCGGAGGCTAGCCTCATGCAAGAGGTGGAATTCCAGATAGGCGTAACCTATCCTTCCAACCACTCTTTTTGATATACCAACTGGATGAAGAACTTAAGCATGTATATCAGATGACTAAATTAAGCAGTTGAAAACATCCTTTCCCTTAAACTCTCCTAAGCATTCATCTAAATGATGAGCAGAATGAAACTGTAAACATACGGGAGAAAAATTCAATCACACAGGTGGCAGTGAATTTTTAGGTGGTTTGACCTCTAGCCAGAGATCTACATCCACCCCTTACTCAATCGAGTAAGGCTTACTGCTGTCTCACAGCTTGAGTCCACTGATCCACAACTTCGGGGATAAAATCTCTATAGACCGCTGATCCACAACTTTGGGGAATAGCTCCCAGACCGCTGAGTCTCACAGCTTGCTCTATTGAGCTTCACAGCTTGCTTCCAAGGAATACTTCCTTGCCGCTGACACACAGCTTACAAGAGATATAAAATGACCCTTTGACCGACTGATTTGACCGTTAACCATTGACTAGTAAGGCGGTTAGCACGGCGGTCTAGAGTAGACACGTCATGTAGATATAACGCCCCTCACCCGGTGCGTTATATCATGCATTGAACCGTGGTTTCCTGTGGATTAGTGGTGTTCGGGAGAGTGAAGAATAAGAAAATATAGAGAATTAAAAAATTCAAAATTTTTCTGAAGATAATAAATCAAAAGGAAGAATAAAAAGTAAGGAAAAAAAAGCTAAGTTCTCCGGTTGGTTGCTCTAGGGCGGCTATGTATAGGGTGCGAGGCTTTCCACAATTGTGGCTTTGGGGATCAAGTGAAAATCTGACTTTCCAGTATCAAATCTTGCTCGAACTAGACCTCTTGCCATGGATGGAGTCCTCCTCACATGAAACATTGAAGGATAGCTTCGTTTAGAACTATCGGCTTCTGTTTTAGGTTCAAACTGAAATGGCGTCCACTACAGTGGTCGCTCATTCTTTGGTGGCATCTTCCAGAATGGTTGCCAATTCTTTATTTCCATCTTTTACATTTTTTTTCATTTTCATACTAGGGAATTGGCACCTTACGCCTTAGCACATGGACGTTAATTCCTTTTTCTATTTTTTCAGTCTTTTTCTTTTTAATTCAAATTCTAATTGGCGCCCTTCCATTATGTCACCCATTCTTTGAATTGGTGCCCTTCCATAGAGGCACTCATTAATGGGCGTTTGACAACTCAGATGCTAATTCTTTCTTTCTTCAACAAATTGGCGTCAAGTCCTCCAGACGCTAATTCCTGTAAATTTTAGAAAATTTAAAAAACTATTGCCCTTAATCTTAAAATGCATTGTGATAGTTATGCAATTTCAGAAATGCATCTCACATTGCCATTTTGACTCAAAAAGATGGTTAATTTCATGCAAGCTCAAATTGATGGTGAGAATGAGATTTGACCACATTAATGCACAAGTATGCTTATTAAGTGCTCAAAAGTGATGTCTATGATGAAAATTATAATATGAAATATGACACTTATCAACCGGCATCCAGCGTAACCCTACGTGCCTCTCTGAACGTAGACTTCTAGGAGACTGCATTCATGAGAACGCAATCTCCTTGAAGACTGCATTCTACCCACATTTTTTTAATTATTTTTTAATTATTCTTTATATTAAGATCTACCAAGTAGCGGTCTTATGGAGACTGCTACCATCAAGTAGCGGTCATCCCAAGATTGCGTCGTGAATTTCTTCATCGTTTTACGTACGTTGACCCCGTGGGCCTATGGCATTGACTCTAGTTGACTCTTTATAGCCACGGTCTTCCCTTGACCACGCTTTGAAGGTCGCGGCTACTTGACCATCCACCTTCTCGGAACATAGTCTAGAATCCTATGGGCTCCGTTATCTTCGACCGAGGGTGCCCGGGACTCCTTGTTTGCATTGTTTTCACCAAGAATATCCCTCTAGATCGGCTATTATCCATCTTAAGGGATTATTCCCACTATTATCTCACCGATTAATCAAGCTATATCCCTATTTTTTGGTGTTTCTCTCAGATTTATATTTCTTTTTAGCATTCAAAATTACCGGGTGTTACACCTGAGATAGTTGCACATGTTAACAAGCAGCTGCATCAACATCGTTGTCACGGTTTAGTGTGTGGATGTGTGTGACCCAGCATGTGATTCCTTCATTGAACATTTTTTTGTTCTCTACTTTCCGTGATCTCCGTGACAATCTTGATGTATTCTCTAGGTCCATGGCTAGCATAGTTTAAGCCTTTCTACTTCGAGTACAACTGGGTGTCAAACTTCCTTACGTAGTTGAAGGATAGTGCTAGTGCTAATCCAATGAAACCAAGGGCTCCAAGTGATCTAACCGAACATAACTTCTTGGCTCTAATATGAACGTAGCCTTTCAGGTAAACCAACGTCCATCGTGCCAGAAAGTGAAGCCGGCAGGTCCTGAGAAACTTTTGGTAAGAGAACTCCTGCACATTGCAAAAGATGACTTATCTTGAGATAATTTAAAAGGCTTGAAATCCAGAAAGCTCAATCCTCAGAACCATGCATTACACAAAGTCTCTATGAAGCAAAAAAAAGCCTTAAGCATAATAGCAACTGCTTGGTTAAGGATAGTGGTGCATTGAGAAGGCTACTTGTCTTCTTTCACGAAACAGAACATTTTCTACGGGAAGATTTATGTTTCGTTGATGTATGGTTAATGAGCCAGATTTATCATTATCTGGGCATTATTCGGCAGATTCTTAGTATAGATTCACCATTCGTTCCACTTCGGCCCAACAAAAACCACTTAAACTGGATATTTGCAAAAGAGAAATGAATGACTCTGCTGGTGTCGGCTGCTTTCCCTCTTCATTTTCTGCAAACTTCAAAAAAAGTTCTGTAACAAAATTACATAGCCATAAAAGTTATTAAAATTCCAGGGAGATGGAATTTTACCTGATGGAATTCCGGGGACCAAGCACCCGCAGGCAATTCCAAGGCCGGGGTAGCACCGCCTAAACCATCGTCCAACCATCTGGTGAACAAGCACCCGCAGGCAATTCCAAGGCAGCCTCACTGCCCGTCAAAACCATCCGGTGAGCACGGGCAATTCCAAGGCCGGGGTGCTACCGCCTAACTTCCCGCCAAACCATCCGGGGCGAGTTGCACGAAGGCAATTTCTACCTTCAAAAAAACCAAAGGAGGTCTGGTCACCCACTCAAACTCCCCTTCCGAAATTCCAGTCACCTACTTCAAAATGGTGAGCATAAGGGACGTTTCACCTCCCCCCACGTTCTAGCCTCTGGACAGATAAGTTTGGCCGACCCATCCGTGTGGTATCACCTCGGGGCACTAGACCCAGCCTGGGTCATTTGACCCCGGACGGGGCCCACCCAGGGTCAAATAGACCCCGCCGGCCTCATTTGACCCGGGTGGGGTCACCAGGAAATGGACTTGGACATGAGATGTACTGGACCTTGTAGCAGTTTAATTATTTATTTAATTTCTGTATTATTATTTAGTTGTATATTGTGCTATCTCTGCAGTTACTTTAGCCTCTTACACACCCTCACACTATCTCTTTTTTCCTTCCGAGTCTTCGAGCTCGTGGGAGGCGGGCCGAGGTTCGAGACGCACCGGTTCCTTTCCGATACTCGGATCCCGGGTCGTTACAGTCAGAGCCATCAAGAACACTCTCTTGCCATGCTCATCGTCCCCTCGACAGCCACCCACTGTCGGGGTAGCCGTTGTCGCTGGAGCGTAGCCGATCGCCGTCGGTAGGTCCCCCTGTTGTGTCCCTGGTTTTGATAATGGCAAACTATGATTCATTGATGAAGGAAAGAGCTCTAAACTTTTGTGTAATGACTTGGTATATCAGGTACTCAACAGTTAACCAACTGGTATGTCAATGAAGTTCATGGCATCGACGTAGGATGCTTATCGCATCGACGCATTAGTTCAAAACAGCCAGAAATTGAATCCTATCTTGTTACAGTGCATTGAGGCTGGGTTCCAAATGCGGTGATGCAGCCTTCGGCAGGCTGATGGGAATTGATGTTGTTCAAGGGCTACGTCAACGCATACACAAAGTGGCATCGACGCACCCAGTCACCGAAGCTAAAGTGTTAAGGCAACTCCAGTGGACTGCGTCAACGCAATAGTTGGACTGGGTCGACACACTCCAAACCCTTTAGCAGATCCGATGGAAAATACAAGCATGACACGTGATTCTAGGCCCATTGGCCCAGAAATGATCAGTACAAGGTCTGCATGGTTTAGGAGCATCCTGGTGAAGGAATCTTTATCTCTTGATAACAGAAAGGCAGTGGGGCCCTCTAAAGAAAAAGAATTTTCACAAAAACACAAGGAACGTCTTTTTCGGTGGTAGGTGAGACGTGACACGTATGCACACACGGAAGTCTGGGTAGCATATACAGGAGATCTTTTGTTTCCCGCGAAAGATAGAAGGAGGGCTAAGATAAAAGGTGGTGCAGAACTAAAACCTAGATAAAAAAATAGGGAGAAAGAGACGCGCTGCAAGAGGGTGAGCTCTATCGTAAGACGAGCAGAGTCGTCCTGTAGAGCAAGAAGAAAATGGCACCCGCACATCTTCATCTCGTGTAAAATGAAGCACCCAGAAGCTATGGTGTATTCCTCTAGAGCCAAGGCTCCAGATAGAGGAAGTCTAGTGGGCTGCAGACTCCTCTACAAATCGTTCTCCACAGATTTGGGACATTCCATTCTTCAAGAAATTAGTGGCTATTTTATTGTTCTAAACTCCAACTTTGTTCTTGTGTTTCGTTCTTTTCGTTTGATCATTTGAACTGAGTTTATTCCTCCACTTGTAGTAGTGGCAAAGGTTCAACATGCTTTCTGTAACCAGCTTGATGGCTGCTTTCTTGATTCTTGATTGTTTTAGGTTTAAGGGCATTTTTTCATGTTGGTTCTTTGGTTATCCGTTTTCCCTTCCCCTTCTCAGGACAGAAAGAGATAGTTTTCAGTTTTAATTTCTTTTTCTTAGTGGGGTTGAATCCCAGCCCTTCTTTCCTAAAATTCACTCAGGTTCCTAAGATGGCATCTAGATTGGACTTACCCTGGGTCATTTTTTCTAGGACAGATTGCTTGTCCTTCAACTCTTTTTCAAACTTCCCATTATCCTTCTGCATTTCTTCATTGACAGCTTTAATGACTTGATATTTTTCAAGGTTGAGCTTATTTTCTTCTTCAAGTTGCTGACATTTCAGTTTGGCTTTTCCTAGTTATTTCTTGATATTTTCATTTTCCACCTTCAGATCTTTAAATTCTAGGCTGTCAAATTCACATTCCTTAATCTTTCTTGTCAGTCTCTCATTCTCAGCTTTTAAGATTTCTAGATCCTCGTTAGCATGATTATCATAAGCTAAAGCATTGACTTTCTTTTTCAAATGTTTGTTCTCCTTTTTATACATCTCATACTTCTCAAATAAATTGGCATACGCATCTTCCCAATCTTCAATTGAGAAAGTTTCAAAAAGAGTGCTTACCTGATCTTCACTCCCGTCCGCCATCAGGCACAAATCATCCTCATCTTCTAATGCAGATGAGCTCTCATCTTCCTCCTCGCTGTCACTCCAAGTGCAAACCATTGCCTTGGGCTTCTTCCCCTTGTCTTTGACCATCTTTTTGAACATTTCGGGGCATTCTACTTGCATATGCCTTGGTTTCCTGCATTGGTAGCAAATAACCTTGTCAAATTGTTGGTTTGGGCAAATTTAAAGTTGGAGATCTTCCTTACCTGACCTGTCCTCTTTTTCTTTTGGAATTTACCTCTACTCCTTAGGAACTTCTTAAATTGTCTAGTGAGTAGGGCATGATCAGCTAAGCTTGTATCTGGGATGTCATCTTCATCATCCTCATCAGAGCTGTCCATGCTCCTAGAAACTTTGAGAGCCACAGTCTTCTTTTGCTTGGTATCTTCCTCATTTCTCTTCAGGTTGAGCTCATATGTCATGAGCGAACCTATCAGTCTGTCAACTATCATTGTGGACAAGTTCTTTGAATCCTCAATAATAGTTGCCTTAGTGCGCCACGCTAGGGTGAGAGATCTAATGATTTTCCTAACCAACTTGTTGTCAATGTATTCTTTTCCCAGAAGTTTTAAACTATTAGTTACTTGGGCGAGTCTTGCATACATCTCATAAATGGATTCGTCCAGTTTCATTTTAAACAATTTGGCAGCTGCCCCCTCATAAATTAACTCAAGCCTATCCCTCATCACAATCCAAATTCAGAAGCCAGTCAATCATCCAGGTTTGGTACTCAGTGGAGGTTTGATCTGAGATCTCCTTACGCAAGAGGTGACGCTCTGGATAGGCTTAACCTATCTTTCCAGTCACGCCTTTCTATATACTTACTAGATGAAAGACTTAAACACATGCAACAGATGAATATATCAGAAATATTAAAAGCTTACCGCAAACGATCCTATGCATTCATCTAATTGCAGTAAGGAAGATATAATCAATCACACATGAGACAGATCAATTTTTAGGTGGTTCGATCTCGAGCTTGAGATCTACGTCCACGCCTTACTCAACTGAGTAAGGCTTCCGTTGCCAAACAGCTTGAGTATGCTGATCCACAGCTTTGGGGATAAAATCCCTATAGACAGCTGAGCCTCACAGCTTACTTTCTCACTGAGCAACACAGCTTGCTGTTAGAGAATCACACCTCGCCGCTGAGCACCACAGCTTGCTCCGCTGATACATAACTTACAGAGAATTCGAAAGGAAAACTAAAGAACAACGAGAAATAGTAACAGAAATAGATAACTGTAGCTCCACTGGAGCGATCTGACTCTAAATCTGATCCAGAAGTCAGGACAATATCCTTCTGCTCAATTCACTCCTCTCTCTCAGACACACTTACGACACTCTGTTTTCTTTTCCTCTTTTGCAACGGGCACTCGAACTCTTCTCAGACACTTCTTGCTCTCTTGCACTTTTCTCCTCTTCTTCTGATCTACTCCTTTTCTCTGCTCACTTGTATATTCTTTTCTTCTTCTTATTACGAATCTGACTACTTGATCCCCTTTTATAGGCAAGCGCAATTCTGAGGTCCCACGAGCTTCTCAATTTTGGGCGTGTGGAAAACACACTCCCGCCCATTATTTTTATCCAGAACGCGTGCTTCGAAGGGCCACATGTCAGGAGTAGAGGATTTAGATGATCCACGTGGTAGGATGTTCGATCAGCTTTCCACCTTGGATTACATGCCTTTAATCCGCTTCACTTTAAAGTCCACGTGAGAGTAATGCAGTCTGCCTTTATGCAACCCAGGTGTTCGAGCCATGGATCTAGGTTGTCAAAACAGAACGTAGAGAGGCATTAGTTAGAAGCAAATAATAATCATAATGACAATTGCAATCTTAATTGTTTCAACAGATTCAAACATGTCAAATGGATGCACACATTTCTACAAAAGCATCAATGCATAAATGAGATGCATCAGCCTATATAACTAACCCATGCCACAAGTTGGAATTGAAACATCAACCTCCAATGTAACACAGGTAGACCTTAATGAAGGTGCATCGACCTGTCTTTATAAAGAATGCACAAGGTGCATCGACCTTGAGAGTGATGACTTCTATTGCATGTAGACACGCCAAATTTGCCACTGAAATCAATAATACAATCTCGTAACATATCCTCCACAACTTGGATTGTTCTCTCAGTTTGACCATCCGTTTGGGGATGAAAAGTTGTGCTGAAATTGAGTCTTGTTCCTAAGGAGTGTTCTAGACCCTTTTAAAAATGAGAAGTGAAACACGGGTCTCGGTCAGACACGATCGAAACAGAAACTCTGTGCAATCTTATGACTGCATTAACATATAAAGCAGCTAGGACATCGACTGACCATCAGCTCTTGATTGGCAAGAAGTGTACTGACTTAGTCAATCGATCTATAATAACCCATATTCCATCATGTCTGCCCCTTGTCTTAGGTAAGCCCATGATGAAATCCATTCCGATGTCTTCCCACTTCCACTTGGGGATGTCTGAGGGATGTAATTTATCGGCTGACTTTTGATATTCTGCCCTAACCTGTTGGCATGTGAGGCATCAGGAAACAAAGTTTGCTATCTCCCTTTTCATATTGGGACACCAGAAAGTCCGTTTCAAGTCCTAGTACATCTTGGTAGCTCTGGGGTTTATAGTGTTCCTTGATCGATGAGCTTCTTCTAAGATCTTTGTCTTCATCTCGAGACAGTCTGGTACACATGTCCTTTCTCGAAACAATAACCATCCATCATATGTTATTTTGAAGTCAGGTTGCTTTTCTAGCTTGCCCTTTATTTCTACTAGCACCGGGTTGTTGTCTTGAAGTTCTTTGATCTCGGAGAGTAATCGGGACGCAAACTTATGTAAGATAAGGTCACACATTCCCTCTCCTCATCTATGTTGATGTTAAGCTTGGAGAATTGTTCTAGCATTCTCCACTCTTGTATCATAAAACTGGCTAGCAACTCTCATAGTTTTTGACTAAGGGCATCTTCTATGGGATTACTCTTTCCAGGATGATATTGAATGGTAAAGTCGAAGTCCTTGAGGTACTCTAGCCATCATCTTTGTCTCATATTCAATTCCTTCTACGAAAAAAAATATTTGAGACTCTTATGATCGGAGTACATTATGAATTACTCTACGTAGAGATAATGTCTGCAAATCTTTAAAACAAACACTACCACATGCACCGGGTAGTTCTCCTTATGCTTCTTTAATTATCGGGAAGAGTAAGCAATGACTCTCCCTTGCTACATTAACAGGCATCCGAGGTCAATGCCAGATGCATCGGTATACACCTCAAACTTCTCTCCTTCTACTAATATTGCTAATACTAGAGCAGTTGTCAAATGATCCTTCAAGGCTTGGAAACTTCCCTTACAATCCTCATCCCACTTATAAAGTATCTCCCTGTAGGTCAGCCTAGTAAGAGGAACGACATTTATCCTCATCCTTGATTCTTAGTTGGTGATATCTCGATCTGAGATCAATCTTGGAGAAATATTTGGCCATAAAACCCTCTTTTAATTAGCGGTATTAAATACCTTTTAACAACCTTTAACATAAGCAACCGAACGGGCCTTACAGTCACCATCGGCAAAATCGATAAACAAACCATCGACCCGGACCTTCCTTCCCCGTTGATAGACAAACCTCTTGCTTTGACATTTAGCCCATGTCGATGAACAAACCAACCCACGACTTTCTTCGTTATTTACAGAAATCAGGGAACCTACCTCCGACTCGGGCTTTTCGCCCCATCAAGGAATGAACATGCTCCTTGTCTCTGGCATTCAAGCTCACCGACAGGAATGCTGCTCTCAAACTTCATCACCATCGATGAAGTCTACAAACAGACTCTCTGACTTTACCCTTCCGACCCGACAGTCAGTACACCTTTACACTTAGGCATTCAGCCAATTTTAGCTAAAGTTAAGCCCTGGGAGCAGTCATGCTGTAGTGGAGCGAACTCCTTATACCTTCGCTAAAGGTGTGAGCGCTCTCCTGCATTAGCGACTCGTGTATCCAGGCTGAACAAACTAGTAAAAAGGAGAAAGGGAATGGGGCCGTGATTGGATGACAAACATATTGAGAAGATGGCAAAGACATCTCATTGGTATTAAAAGAGCAAGATACATGATACTAGGGGCATTCCCCGAGATACATGGAAATCTACCAAAAAAAAGGGGGACAAAAAAAAGAAGATAAACTACTGCAGCGGGCGTCAGAAGATGTCCTCGAATTCTAAGATCCCCAGGGAGGGGTGACGAACAAGCTCTTACAGGCGAGACTCTGTGGCTTCCAACTGTGTCAGCTTCTCCTCGAGGTAGGCGGCCTGCCCCTCAGCTAACTCTACCTCTTCTGTGCTCTGGACCTCCTGCTGCTTGGCCAGCTCCAGCTCTGGTTTGGCCTGGGATAGTTCAGCGCGAAGCGCACCTATCTTGTCCGTCAAAGAAGTGTGGCATTGGGAAGAGACATTGGCGGCATCCCGCATCTACTAGGCAGTTCCTCTCAAGGATGCAAGAGTAGTTCGGCACTCCTCCCGCTCAAACTTGATGGCCGTCAGCTGATCGGCTACACCCTGGCCAAGGAATTCCCTCTTGTTCACATACTTTAAGAGCAGGATCACTCGCTGCATCTAATCCTCCATGGGGCAGCCGAAAGCTAGCAGTGAATGGGAGAGGTGCTCTGCCAACCCCCTCAGCTGCACGTAAGTCAGATCTGGGTGAGTGGCCACAGTCTACTGCAATGTATCTAGATATTACCACACCAGATCACTTGATGACTACAGACCCAGTGATGGCGTATCAGGGAGTTGAAATTCTACCCGGCTATCGACTACTGCCCAGATATCGTCGCTTGGCTCAGAAGAGGATGACGGCATATCTTGTAGGCCACCCATACCAGAACCAACCTCTATTGCTAGTTTAGTGGAAAGAGACCCAATAATGGCAACCTCTCTCCCGACTTCTGGAAGTGAAGTGGCACCCTCGGTCTCAATGACGGAGGATATCTCCCCTACATATCCAGTCTGGTTGGCTCCTACAGACGCTGACTCTGTAACCAGCACCAAAGCCATGGAAGTCTTAGCCGCCTCCTCAACAATCTCCCCTGCCTCTATATCGGGAGGACTCTTTTCTGCCGGAAGCAGCTCTTTGCCAGGAGTCGATGGCTGGGGTTCTGAAGCTTCAGTCAGCACAACAGCTCCTATGATCGCCCCTGGAGCCTCCAAGCCCACTGCTGCAACATAGTCCTTGGGGTATTGCAAAGCTATAGGCCGTAAAACTGGCGGGAACATCAGCTGGTCTGCACCCAAAGGTAGGAGAGGTATCTTCATGGTTATGGTAAGCAGAATCACCTCGGCCTGCACGGTGGAATCCTGCAAAGAAAACAAGGAGTACAACATGCTTCAGGCATATGATATAAGGACCAACGAGAGAAGCCATGAGCCGAAACTGACATGAGATTTCTTACCTCTGCTGGCACCAGACTCAAAGCCCCAGCAGCGGAAGCTATCATCTTCGGTAACCTAGCTCACTCCCCTATATAGGGACTGGGTGGTCCAAAACTACTCCATGCTAGATGGGGTGGGCTGAAGGTAGTGTAGTCGCTCTCGTATGCCAAAGACGCTCCAGCATCGTCAGTCTCCGTCTCCACAGGGGGAAACTCCTTATCGCTGGAGTCACCGTCGTAGTCGACCTGCTCTGATGAAGAAGATATCTCTACCGGTGCCTCACACTTCTCCCTCGGAGCGGGTACTCCTCCAGTCTCATGACCTGCCATAGGGATATCTCCCTCAACAGGAACTTGTTCAGCCACTTCCGTAATTGGAGCGTCGGCTAAATGAACCCTGGGAGTAGGCTCGCTCCTTGAAACAGTCTGGTCCACAACAGAGGTCTCTTCGCCAGCCCTATGGGTGTTGGAGAAGGTAGATCTACCTCGGTGGGAACCGCGGGCACTCCCTCCCCTCTGTCCACAGCTACCGCAGGGACAATCACCTCCTGCACAGCCACTACAGTAGAAGTGGCGGCATCTGCAAAGAACAATTGTTAGCCGATGCAGCCAGAATAGAAATGGGTTGCAGAAAGAGAAAGAATATACCTCCTATCACGGGCCTCTCCATATGAGAAGTCTCAAATTCCTTGAATGACACTACGGGCGGAGGGACGATGATAGGTTCCTACTCTACAGCTTTCCTTCTATGAGCCCGTGTCACCCGAGTGACTGCCTCTTTGGCCTTGCCGACGGCCTCCCTCACCTGGGACCTAGTTCGCTTCCGCTAGTTGCCAGGGGGCAATGGTGTTGTGTTCGGGGCTGGCTCAGGAATCTCTAAGTATGTTGGCTTCCGAGCTTTTATTAGCAGCTCCCTAAAGTGCCGGGTCTCCTCTGAAGTGAGTCAGACTGCATATGCACAAGGATGAGAATGATACACATTGCAATAGAAAAGGAACAGTCCGGAAGGCTGAAATAAAGAAATGAAGATACTTGTCGGCCCTATATACAAGGGTGAGAGAGGCCAATAGAACAGCGAGGGCACTTTGTCTCTCTAAGCTGCCTCGCGAACAAGCCAACACACATCTCCAATCAACTCGCTCTACTCGACCAGCGACACCAAGTCCAGATGGCTACAAGAAGATAGAAAATAATACAAGCTGAGATGGTCCAGTCCCCATCCATCAGCATATTTGAAAGAAAGCAGAAGAGGCTGGCCCAGAATGGCTTCGCTCAGGCCACCTACTGAAAGCCCGTGAGAGTGAAGCAGTGCAAATAACTAGGGGGTGTTGCTGTAGAGTCTGTCCCACCGATCTTCTCCTCTAATGAAGGTCCTATAAGGATAGAGGCTGTCTATCTCGGGACACCACTCAGCCACGGAAGGGATAGGTTCCTCCACTGGCAAAGGAACCTGTTGAAGCACCACCCGCTCACTGCTCAAGTGGCACAACCCTTGAAGCATCTTCATGAAAACATCCTTGTTGATTTCAGGCAATTTTGGCTCCGCCTTGGGTGAATGCCACTTCACGAATTTTTGAACCTCTAAATAGGCCATTACTTTCGTATTGGTACAAGACTTCAGCTTCTTCAAGTAAGTAGGATTAATATCCAGAACTGGCTCTGGCTGAGAATCCAGGAATTTACACTCTGCAATAGCCCAGCATTCCTGGTGGGAATTTCTGTAAAATCCCGTTCGCGCGTTCCACCATTTGATATATTCTGGGGTGACGTGGGGGAAATGAGCAGGGGCCGGGACGAGAGAGAGAGAGAGGGGCAGAGAGAGAGAGAGTCTTTCAATTTTATCCCCCTCCCTCACCCCCCCCAACTTGCTTACTCCTCTGTCTCCCAGAAGAGCCCCGATGAGTGTCTTTCAGTTTTATCCCACTCCCTCACCCCCCAACTAGAGAGAGAGAGAGAGAGAGAGAGTCTGTCAGTTTTTATCCCACTCCCTCATCCCCCAACTTGCTTACGCCTCTGTCATCCAGAAGAGCCCTGCCTCATCCCCCCTTTCAAGGTCGGCGCCTTGCTAGGGAGAGAAAGAGGTTGACAGAAAAATAAATAGGTTGAGAGAGAAATCTCTTTTCTAGAAGGTGGGGGAGGAGAGAGAGAGAGGGAGAGAGTGACTGACAGATACATAAATAGATAGAGAGAGAAGCATCTTTTCTAGAAGGTGGGGGAGCAGAGAGAAAGAGAGGGAGAGAGAGGGAGAGAGAGAGAGAGAGAGAGAGAGAGAGGTAGGGAGTTACGTTACAGGGTACATGGAGTTGTGCTTTTCATTTATTCGCGGGGGAACGACCGGCGCATCACCGTAATCCCGTCCTTGTGTCTCCCGTCCACGTCCATGTGAGGGCGACGTGGGTCCCACCCACCACGTCTCCCCCTGTTGGGGACGATCATGGCGGCCTCTAGTCCCGTCCCTCGTCACTTCCTGCTGCAGCTGCTCGCCTCCTCCTCCATGGACCCCCCCACGTCTCCCTCCATCGCCACACTGTAGTGGAAAACCGTCGTCGGCACGGCCAGTGCTCTCCCACAGCTGCGCTTCTCCTCGGAGCTCGGCGGACCTATGGACCTCAGTACCGGCCCCGCCCTCGACTTCCTCGCGCGGGAAGTGATCGGCGACTCCGAGTCCGACTCCGGCGGGGGCGCCGCGGGGCACGAGGTCCCGGACGACGGCGAGGAGGACAAGGAGTCGGTCGTCGGCGGGGGGACGAAGGAGGCCGAGGAGGGAGATAGGGACTGGGACGACGACGTGGACGTCGGCGGGGAGGACGGCCGAGACGTGGACGGCGACGAGGAAGCGGGTGGTGGGCGGTGGTCCCCGGGGGTTGGCGGGGGGTATGAGTCGGTGGAGGAGGAAGGGGAGGATGCTGCGGCGATGGAGGAGGAGGGGGACGCGCGGGAGGGGGACAGGCGGTTCTGGGAGGCGTGCTTGGCATCCGGGTACCCATGAACGATGAGGACTTCCTCTATCTCCATGGCTATTCCTCTGTGCTAGCTGAGAGTGCAGCGAGGCCAAGTCCTTTTCCTCCTCTTCTTCTTCTTCTTCTCTCTCTCTCTCTCAAAAGAACTGTGCATATATATGGCATGGAGAGCGAGGTCTTTCTTTTCAAGTTTTCAACTATAGTTTTAGTGACATAATATTCCTGCATGTTGATCACACTCGTAATAAACATAAAGAAACTCAATAGTCAGGTGGGGACTCCATGCTATCACCCAGCCACAAAGAGGTCGGCATCGCTCTAGTCGTACTACGTGTCTGATAATGACGGCTAGCTCTGGTGTGCTCACCAATAGTGTAGCCGAGCTTGCTTGAGGATCTGTTGTGAAGATTGGTCTAGTGGATCAAATCCAGAGCCATACTGCTCATCTGGAGCTACATTGTTTTCATTTGATTTCATTTGTTCCTTCTTGTTGCTTCTTGTTTCTTGGTTCCCATTTCCTTATTGTTCTTCTGATCCTTTATTCAGGGATCGGATTCCTTCTGAGAAATCAGAAGAAGGGAGAGCTGATCTCCAGGTTCCCTTTATGGTCTCAGAGGAAGAGAGGAGTGTAATCCTTTAGGCTTGTGAGCAGTTGGGTGCTGTCTCATGATTTCCTTCTGCATCTACAGAAGAAGGGAGAGTTGGGTCTCTCCTGTCACTATCTTGGTAGTGGGGGTCTGATCTAGCATGGCGCTAGATTAGAGTTTGATGGATTTGTCTCCCTCTGGATCAAGCTGTTGGCTAGTGTTTGTTTGCAGACTGAGTCTGCATTCTTGTTGATTGCAAGGGGAAGCCACACTTTGGTTTGAGTATGGGGTGGACGTAGATCTGTGAGGTAGATCGAACCACATAAAAATCCTTCGTGTACTATGGTTTAAACTTGTGTGTATGCTCTTTATCCTCTAACCTCTTCACAGGTTTGAGTGTGAGTTGAGTCTGCTCTTAGATTCCTTCGTTGGCTAAGTGATTGGTGATTGTTCAGGTCGATTTGTGATCAGGTTCTGCATTCCACTCTCAATGTGAGCTAAGTGTTCAAGAGTTGCTTTGTATGAGCTGATATTCAATTCTGTTATGATTTGGAATGACTAGCTAATGTTCGATAACTGCTCTATTTGAATGAATGCTTAATTATTTCCGTCAGATCACTTGTGTTGTAATTGGCCATTCCAAGTCTAACTAGCTCTGGCACAATGCTAGGCATTTTATATTTGTTCTATTTTATTCTTTAGTTGTTGGCATTTTTGTGGGGTGACCGAGAGCTGCTCTACATAGAATGTGAGCCTGGAGCTCTTGTCAATTTTTCAGACCATTGTGTTGAGAGTCCTTAGCTTTGTCTAAGTATAAAGCGATCCGAAGTGCCAGCCTCTTTTTTGGGTTGTTCCGTATGTATTTTATAAGAGAGGGAATTTAATTGATCCATATTTTTATAAAGAGATCTATTCACCCCCCCTTTAGATCTCATTCTTGCATCTAACAATTGGTATCAGAGTAGGTTTCTGATTGGTTTTAGATTTAAAAATCTACAGAGAAAAGATCTATGTGCTTCTTTCCACTTTTTTTCTGCTTCTCTAAACTCTGTAGCGGGTACAAAAACGGGTATATAACCCCATAAATTAAATGTGATACAAAATTTACCCGCCCCTCGGTCCTGTTGGCCTCCCATCCCTGGGATTTTGGGCTAAATGCGCCCCCCCCCCCCCACCCTGGCTTGGGGATGTTGCTTTCCGGGCAGAATATGAACAGAAAAAATAAAAACGAGATCTTGGAACGCCCCGGAGAATCTCTGTGCAAGATATGGCCCTCTGCTCCACCATCCGAGTTGACGAATCGTCAAACAAAGGAAGTTTGATCCCCCGGCAAGATACGTGCCCTCGGCTACAAGCCTACAGCACTTGAATGATGATAAAGTTTGAAATCCGGCAAAGATCTATGCCTCAGCAGAGCACCATTTGCTTGTTTGAGGGACCGAGCACAAGGGAGAGAATTTTGAAAGCGCTGAGCTTTGGCCTAGAGAACAGATGCAGTGTTGAGCAGCACCAGTCCACTCTCCTGAACCCTGGGGGATCACTCATCCGTAGTGGCTGGGGAATCCGGGGTGTCTCCACGTCTTCCTTTATCCAAACACCCACCACCATCGGCTGGCAGTAGGACATCTTGGAATCTTGCTGAGCGTGGGGGCTGGGGGGGCCTTCACTTCACCCTAGCAAAGCCATGATTGGAGTTTAGCTAGGACCACCACCATCGCTCGCATTCCAATCTTCACACAGCCCCAGAGGCTCCCCGCAGGTTGCATCCGACGTCTACATCTCAGGACTAGGCAAGGGGATTGTCCTCCCCGGGCAGGACTAATTATTGCCCACCATGAACAATAATTTTCTGCTAATTATAGGCTGCCAATTACTATGATGATGTGTTTATCACTAAGACGAGAATGGTTTTGTCCCTGATGGGTCAGCAGCCAGGCAGATGTGTAGGAGTCAAAAACAGTACAATCCATAACACATTTAGTGTTTGTTTCTTTACCGACATGGTTGGTTTGGATTGGAGGAGGGGGGGGGTGGGTGTACCAAGAATTATTCAGTCTGGACTCTGATGGAGACATGACCCTCTCCCTCTGTTTGCAAAAGGGCAAAAAAAGAAAAGAAGATTTTTTGCATATTTGCTCATCCAGATCTAGTGACTAGTCTATCATACTTGTATTTATATCTCCGACTTTCATGAATTATCAAAAACACCCCTGAGTACTTCAAAATGGTTCCAGCTAGATCCTCACCATAACTTAAGCGCGATTTAAATGCTAATGCGACAAAAATCATCCTCAAGCTAGATTTTATAGGGGCTTGACAAGATCACATGAATCTAAAGAGTATTCTTGGTCTTTTGCATGTATTAGCAGTCTTCATAATATCTTTTGGGAATATTCCTTCAAAGGTGATGGCATAGGAACCTGAAGTATTTAACTACAATCAGTTGGGTAGATCGAGAGTTTTAAATTGGCCAAAACTTTTAAAGGGGATTCATTCACCCCCCTCTGAATCCTTGTCTAGCACCACCATTAATTCCAACACATATATGATGGACCCAATGGTAGGAGCATAAGGTACCCTACTCATGCACCCGCTCTCTTTAAGAGTTTTAGGGGATATTTCCTTAGAGAGGTAGACTCCATGTCTCATCGGTATGAGACCTCTATTGGAGTTTTCCATGATAAACTTTTTGACAATGGAATCTATGCACATTGATTGGGACAAGCCTAACATCCTATTTGATCTATCTCTATAGATCCTGATCCCCAATACATAGGATGCTTCTCGTAAATCCTCCATGGAGAAGTGCTTAGACAGCCAGACTTTAACTGATGACAACATACCTACATCATTCACAATGAGTAGTATGTCATCAACATATAGCACCAAGAAGGTGATTGCACTGCCACACATTTTCTTGTACACACATGACTCATCTTCATTCTTAACGAAGTCATAAGACTTGGTGGCTTCAACAAATCTTAAATTCCAACTATGGGATGCTTGCTTCAATCTATAAATGGATATCAACAACTTACATACCTTATCTAGGTGATCCTTGGATATGAATCTCTCATGCTGTATCATATATACCTCTTCCTCAAGGTTCCCATTAAGGAAAGTAGTTGTCACATCCATCTATCAGATCTCATAATCATGATATGTAGCGATGGCAAGTAAAATCATGATAGACTTAGTCATAGCAACTGGTGAGAAGGTCTCGTCATAGTCAACTCCTTGTCTTTGACGATATCCCTTCTTAACCAACCTAGCCTTGTTGGTATCAACCATTCCATCTGTTCCAATTTTTCTCTTAAAGATCCACTTGCATCTGATGGGTATTATACCCTCAGGTGGATCTACCAAGTTCCGAACTTAGTTAAAGTACATGGAGTCCATCTCTGATTTCATGGCCTCTTGTCATATCCAAGAGTCAATACCACTTATTGCCTCCTCATAGGTCTAAGGATCATTATCCTCATTATAGTGTGCCTTGTCCCCACCATCAGAGATATGTCCCACATATCTATCTAGTTGGACAGGTATACGGCCAGACCTGTGTATAGTTTATGTGCCTACCTGAACTAGTTCCTGAGACAATGCAGGTCCGGTTTGTGGGTCTAGAACTTCTTCTAGTTCTACCATATTCTCACTATTTCCTTCAAGGATATACTCTTCCTCTTGGAATACAACTCACTTAGCCACAAACACTCTTTGATCGCTAGGCTAGTAAAAATAATATCCATAAGTTTCCTTAGGATATCCCACAAACCTGCATCTTTTAGTCTTGGAAGCCAGTTGATCAGGATTATACTTCTTAACATGGGCAGGGCAACCCCAGACCTTAAGACTGTTGAACCCTAAAAAATTGGGGTTCAAAACAAAAAAAAAACAAAAACAAACCTTGTTGACCTATCCTAAGAAACTCGTCTACTAATTCTCTGACAGCCGGGTCTTCAACCACAATGTCACTTCCCTTTTGGGAATCAAATCCCCACTCCCTTACAAGTACAAGGAATATGGCAAGAAGCTCTTTCCCTACGGCATGGACTTCGCCTTCAGCGGCTCCAGCGTCTTTGACGGCCTCTACTTCCAGGACAACTTGAAAGTCCAAATCGACCACTTCCAAGGTGTAGGTGGACGAGGGCTTCTTCCCCAACCTTGATCTGGCGTGGTCAAAGGTGGTGGTTTGCATCTCCGACAACGACTACATGTTCTGCAAGCACGGTGGTGCTTTCCCTTTCCAAAAAGAAGAAGACGCTGGCGGAGAAGAAGGCTTCGGCAAGGGCTCCCAAGTTCTACCCCACCGATGACGTTCGGAGGCCCCTCGCCAACACGCAGAGCCCGGCTCTCTCTCTTTCCTCTCTCTTCTCTCTCACATCGGCAAGAAGGGGGCGCGGAGGCTGCGGACCCCCCTCCTCCCTCCGCCGGTTACCCAAAGGAGGTAGAGGGGGTACAAAGGCCGCAAACCTCCTTCTCCTCCCCCGCTTGCCTGGAGGGAGTTGGGGGGTTCGTGTGGGCTCCACGATCCACGACCCACCTCCCTCCCTCGGTTGCCCAAAGGGAGTGAGGGGGGAAGGCCGTGGCCCCACTCCCTCTCACTTTTTCTCTTCTCTCCTCGTTAAACAAAAAAAAGGGAAAGAAAGCAAAAAAGAAGGGAGATCCCTCCTCTGGAATCCTGGATACCTGGAGGAGGTTGAGTTGTCTCGCGACCCACCTCCCTCCTCTGGTTTTCAGGAGGAGGTCAAGGGGGAGGCCACGGCCCCACCTTCTGTTTCTCTCAAATCCTCAACCCCTCCACCACTTGCTCGGAGGAACCCAACCAAGCCATTAATACCTCAAGTCCCTCCACCACTTGCCCGGAGGAACTTGTTACCCGGAGGGACTTGACCCATGTCCACCTCCTCCGGGTAACTCCTCTCAACTCCTGTGAGGCGCATGGGAGGAACTTGGCATCCACATACACTTGAAGAGCTCGAAGTCTCTTGGAGCACAAGGAGCCTACGCAAGGAGGAGCCTTTAGAGATTTTGAAATCTAGAGCTTGGAGAGTGGAGACTTGTGTTTGTTCGTTTGCAAAAAAAACATCAAGGGTATGTTGCTTATATACCCTTAACATTGAGAATGTGTCCTCGTGGTTATATAAAATTTCTATAATTATAGAAGCATGATATAATTTTCAGAAATAGCCAAAGTTTGCGGAGATGTCTTGGAAATTATGGGAAAACCTTGTCCTGTCCAAAAGTTGTGCACTGGAGTGCATGCAAAATCTAACCTAAATCTAACAGTCAATGATTGACAATTATGGCAAGTATGGAAATAACCATGCAAAATCAAATGACAACCAGGGGAGATCAAAATGTCACCAAACAAATATGGAATACCATGAAATGATCCTTAAAATGGTAATCCCGAGTGCATTGTAGCACAGGAACGCGGTCTGTAGGAGACCGCTCAAGGTGGTACACGGTCCGGGGCAGGACCGTGCTGTTGCATGGAGTAATAAAAAAAAGACTAAAACACAAAGATTGAAATGAACTGAGTTTGTAGAGATAGATGCATACCTGACTGACGATCTATCGATTGACTGTGTAGATTATGGAACGGCCCTGAACGGACCGTAGAAAGTTAGTAAAGCAACAAGCGTATGAAGAACAGCAACATACCTAAGCCAGTAGATTTGGACGGCCTATGACGGACCATGGAAAACAGTGCATGGTCAGCTGAGAACCACTGAAGCTATTAGACTCACAAAAGCACACGCTCGTGAGATGGAAAGAACGGTCTATCGTTCGACCGTGGAATCACAGGGTTGGCCAGAAGCAGACCGCGCAACTAATAGCAGTGTGATAGAAATGAGAATAGGAATGCACCTGAGGCCGGGACTGAACGGCCTGTCGTCCGATCGCGGGAAGACTAGAGCGACCCTGGAAGGACCGCGTAAATCTCCAGGAACAAAAATGCACGACGGATGAAAGAGCAACTTGAAACCACTTAGAAAAAATCATAACCAAGCACAAAAACACAGATCAGCAAAACAACAGCACGATGGGCACTAGGCGTCCCACCGTGCTCGCCAAAAAATGGGATGTTGACATATTTTTTCCTCTCCCTTCTTTTCCCCTACCTTTTCTATATCCGGATATAAAGACAAGCAAAATGAACCTAGAAGGGTGGAGAGGTGTGTGTGTGATCGCGATCACCACGAAGACATGAAGTACCGGAGAGTACTACGTACCTTGGAAAGGGAGAAGACACTCGCCTGAAGAAACAGCACTAGCAGCTATAAACGGTCCAGGAAGACTAGCCCAATGTATTGCATGGCCTCTCGACAGGCCGCTGCAATGCTGGAAAAAGAAGCGGGACGAAGGCTGGGCTAGCGATAGAATGGTCCAATGAAGATCGCAGGAAGGCATTGCACGGTCCGATCTAGGCCGTGTACCCTTGTAGATGAATGGAGGACGACCGTGTGATGCAGCCAAACTCCCAGACGTAGGACTTGATCCTCCACCTCTTTCGGCCGGCCAGAGGGGATGGGCCTCGTGTTGTGCTGATGCTGACCTATAAAACAAAGTAGTAGACAACAGAAAAATAAAACCCAAATTAGACCTGGAATGTGACGACCCAGAGCTCGAGATACCGATATACCGCCACCTAAAAATCTCTCTCGCATTTGTGTGATTGTGATTTGTGTGTTTGCCCTTTCATGTTCTAATCGTGTGAGAACTGAGAGGCTGAGAGAACTTCATTGATAATCTTGTGGTTTCAATTCTTGAGTTGGTAGTTAACTTCATTCCACTACATTAATTTTAAAAAATACCATCGTGCTTGGCGAGGATAATTCAACCTCCCTTCTTGTCCATACGAGGAACTTAAGGACAACAATCCCATTTACAATAGCTAGATTCATTATTCTTTTCATAATTTTTATACCGATAATGATTCGTTAACTAACGGGTCTCACAACAAGTCCCATCGAAGATCCACTTTTCTCAAACCATCGATTCAGACCTTCCGTCCCCATTGATAAAAAAGCCTTCCTTTGCTTCAACATTCAGCCGATGCCGATGAAAAAAAACTAACGCTGATTTTTGTCACCATTGGCAAGATCAGTCAATGAACCATTAACCAAACCTTCCATCCTAGTTAACGAATAAACATACTCTTTGCTTCGGCATTTATCCAATGCCGATGAATAAACCAATGTTGATTCTTGTCACCATTGGCAAGATCAGTTAATGAACCGTTAACCCGGACCTTCCATCCTCGTTAACAAATAAGCTTACTTTTACTTTGGCATTTAGTCAGTGCCGATGAACAAACCAACACAGACCCTTGTCATCATCGGCAAGACCGGTCAGTATCCCATTAACCCGTACCTTTCATCCTCATTAATGAATAAACCAACCTTTGCTTCGGCATTTAGCCAATGCCGATGAATAGATTAGCACTGACCCTTGCTTGTGATCATCGACAAGATCGGTTAGTATCCTGTTAACTCAGACCTTTCGTCATCGTTAATGAATAAGCCCATCTTTGCTTCGGCATTTAGCCAATGCCAATGAATAGACCAACATTGATCCTTGTCATCATCGGCAAGATCGGTCGGCATCCCGTTAACCCAAACCTTTCATCCTCGTTAATGAATAAACCCATCCTTGCCTCGACAGTTGGCCAATGCCGACGAACAAACCCCCGCTCGCCTTGGCACCAGTTCTGCAAATCAACTCACTACCAAAAGCCTTGACAAAAGACAGGCAACTATGTTTCGAATGAAAAATGATGATGAAAAAAAGAAATGATGGTTAAAATAGAGGTGCCTCATCAGACTTGTTCAGACATCCTGGACAAGGCTAAAAATGTCTATAACCCAACTGTGGCAAAAACCTGAAAAGGCACTGTCGACAAAATCGGGTACCCCACCACGTGAAAATCCGAAAGGGCTCATCGGCAAAAGTAAGAGGGGGCTGGCCCCGGTGAAAACACGAAAGGGCACTTGAGTCAATAATGTGGTTCAAAAAAAATGATGATGAAAATGATGTTGCTGCCTAAAAACTTGCATCTGCACCTTGACAAGTTGCCTCTCATGGTAATTATCTCTATTGCTTGCTGCGTGGAACTCAATTCCTTGATCTCATTCTATACCATGTGCTTATACACTGACGTTGATATTAGCTTTAATTTAAGCCCTCTTTGTTGATGGCAAAGGGGGAGAAGTTTTTGATGAGTCATAACTGGGGCTATTTCATGATTGTATTTCTTCAAGAATTGACTCATAGTGAACTCTTAATGACTCATAGTGTCACGCCCCGAGATTTATGTACAGTGGAAGGTATTTAGGAACCGTGAACAGCCAGCTAGAACGCCACAAGTGATCAATATAATTAGAGCACAATAATATTCACACCAAGATGAATGCACAATAACTAGACAAAACATTTTAACTTTTATTGAATAATATTCAAGTACATTGATAATCGACTCTCTTTACTAGACTCCAAAGCGAAAGGAAAAGTACATAGACTCGACTTGACTCATGACTCCACTAGGTCTTCTCTCGATCTTTAATCACTCTTGGACCCGGCACTTGAATAGTCTGAATCCCCACTAGAATTTTCTAAAAAGATTTGGAAAGTAGAGAATGAGCACACTTGCCCAGTAGGTGTCTTCATATCAACATGAAGGTAATGTTTAAATAATTAGCATTTTAGCTCTAGAAAAGAGGAATAAATGCAATACGATGAAATAGGTAAATAAATCAAAGTAACCATGCTAGTAATAAGACATGACCATGGAGATACAAGATACAGAGTTTGAGAGAATTTTCAACCAAGAATGTATAGTGACCTTTCAAGTAACAAGAATGTATAGCATATATCAAGAATGTACTTTTTACAACTATGAAGGTCATGCTCTAGAAAGTCATGTAATTTCAAGAATGTATAAATCCATGTAGAGCCTCGTGATTTTCACCCAACTATAAAAAGTACTCCCAGTGCAATGCGACGCCAGTATTCATCATATCTCATAGTTTATAGCATGTTTCGACAATCAACCGATGGGGCTAGTGTCAAGCCCTTGGACACAATTAGTGCCTGCTCTGTATCTTCAAGTTATAGATCTAGCTACTTCCATGAGAAATATCAATAAAGTAGGCCAATAATGTACTAGTACAAACTATAGTTTCCTGATAACAAATATCAAGGTAAGAATGCTCAATTATGAGTATAAGAGTTCAAAGATGACTTAAAGCAAGGTCATGCTACGGAGGAATTTCGGCAGCATAATGGCATATTCTTCAACTTTGATCATTTATTAAATAGCTTTGAACAAGGTGTTAAGTTCTAGATAACCAATAGACCATCTAGGAATATAGGAAATTCAACCCTTGGGTCCAACCGTGGGTTGAACAGGGTCAGGAACCATGCGGTCAAGTCAGGACCTTTTAGAAGTACATAAAGGTAAAAATAAAATGTGGATGCATGGACTCGATTCCCATCAAGTTTTGCTAAGGATTTGATTGGAGTCTGCTTGTTGATGGGTAGGAAGTGTGCAGTCTTGGTGAACCTATCCATAATTACCCAGATTGTATCATGCTTTCTTCTGGTCATGGGCAGACCCGACACAAAGTCCATGGTGATTTGTTCCCACTTCCATTGTGCCATCTCAATGGTCTAGAGAGGTCTGCCCGGTCTTTGATGCTCAATCTTCACTTGCTAACACGTGAGACATTTGGACACGAACTCCGCAATGTCTCATTTCATTCCTGGCCACTAGTACATCCTCTTCATATCTTGGAACATCTTGGTACTTCCGAGATGGATGGAGAACTTTGACCTACGAGCCTCCTGCATCAAGTCCTTCTTTAACTCCACACCATCTGGCACACAAATCCTTCCTCAGAATATGATCAGTCCATCAATCCCCGCTTGGAAGTCCTCATTGTTTAGTTGCTTCTGCAATGCCATGTCCTACTTTTACACCTCAGCAATTCTATCTAAGTATGTAGGTCTAGCTGACAACCCAGCCAAGAGGCTGAATTACTTCCTTTTCTCGGGTTGTGATTCAATCACACCCTCCATTATATCCCACTCTCGATGCAAGCTCAATGCCATCAATTTACAGCTGAGAGCATTCGCCACTACATTCACCTTGCCTAGATGGTACTGCAAGGTGAAGTCGTAGTCTTTCAATAGCTCAGCCCACCTCCTTTGCCTCAAATTGAGTTCCTTCTGAGTGAATATGTACTTGAGGCTTTGATGGTCGATGAAGACCTCAAATCGGACTCCATATAAATAGTGTCTCCAGATGCGCAAAGCATGGACCACTGCTGCCATTTCCAGGTCGTGAGTGGAGTAGTTCTTCTCATGGTCCTTAAGCTGTCTCGAGGAGTAGGTGATCACTTGGTCATTTTGCATTAATACACAACCGAGGCCGATCCTAGAGGCATCTGTATAAACCATGAAGCCATCATTCCCTTGAGGAAGTGCCAGCACTGGGGCTGACGTCAACCTTTCCTTGAGCATCTGAAAACTATCTTCACACTCTTCTGACCAGATAAATTTTGCTCCTTTCTTGGTCAAATTGGTCATGGGAGCTGCAATGGTGGAGAAGTCTTCAATGAACTGGCGGTAGTATCCAGCCAGACCAAGGGGGCTTCTAATCTCCATGACTATCTTCGATGATTCCCACTTTGTTACTGCTTCAACCTTACTAGGGTCCACCGATATGCCGTTCCCGGATATAACATGTCTGAGAAACATAACCTGATCTAGCCAGAATTCACATTTGCTAAATTTGGCGAAGAACTTGTTCTCCCTGAGGGTCTGTAGAACTACCCTCAAGTGCTGCCGGTGCTCCTCAAGACTAGTAGAATATATCAGGATGTCTTCTATAAAGACTATGATAAACTGATCAAGATAAGGGTGAAAGATCTGATTCATCTCCTCCATGAATATAGCCAGTGCACTGGTCAACCCGAATGGTACTACTAAGAACTCGTAGTGACCAGACCGAGTCCTGAAGGCCGTCTTCGACACGTCTTTGGGCTTGATTCTGATTTGGTGATAACCTATCCTTAGATCAATCTTGGAGAAGACCTTGGCAGATGATAATTGGTCAAATAACTTTTCTATCCTCGGTAAGGGGTACTTGTTCTTTATGGTGGCCTGGTAGAGCTTGCGGTAATTAATGCACAACCGCATGGTCCCATCCTTCTTCCGCACGAACAAAACCGGTGCTCCCCACAGAGACACATTGGGCCTGATGAAGCCTTTGTCTAGCAGTTTTTGTAATTACTTTTTGAGTTCAGCAAGTTCTGTCGGAGCCATCCGGTATGGTGGAACAGAGATGGGTGCGGTGCCTGGCACTAGTTCAATAGAAAAGTCTGTCTCCCGAGCTGGTAGTAGTCCCGGTAGATCTTTAGGAAATACATCAGGAAATTCTCGGACTACGTCTAGGTCATCCAAAACCTTGACAGAGCCCTCTTCAAGCACCGCACTAGCCAAGAAATAGTCACATCCTCTACTGATCAGCTTGGAAGCCTGGATGGCTAATACCATCATTCTCCCGAATTTGTCCTTAGGGCATTGAAAGAAGAAGGTCTCCTTCCCCGGCTTCTGAAAAATCACTCTCCTCCGACGGCAGTCCAAGAGAGCACAGTGTTTGTCTAACCAGTCCATTCCCAGAATGAGGTCAAAGTTGTTCATATCTAGGATGTATGCTTCCCCTAGCAATATCCTTCCATTGATTCTGACCTCAATAGTAGGGATTACAAGCTTGGTGTGGACTTGTTCCCCAGTTGGTGCTCTAACTAACATTTCCCTGAAGAATGTGGCCTGGGGTCTGTTCTTCAGTTGATTACCAAAACTAGTGGATATGAATGTGTGCGTAGCCCTCGGGTCAAACAAGACCTTTGCATAAACATTATCAACAAGGAGCGTACCTTCAGCCATGGTAGGGGTATTGTCTGTCTCTTCTTGCATCAGTGCATAGACTCGCCCTCTGTACTGAATCTTCTCCTGTTGGGAAAATGGCTTTTGCTGAGCCTTCTTAGGGTAGTTCCTCGCAATATGTCCAGCCTCACCGCATTCGTAGCACTTGCCCTTTGCCCTCCAGCATTCTTGTCCCAGATGGTTGCGTCCACACTGGATTCAAAATGGAATCTCCGATCCGTCCCTCAGTGCCGGTCCTTAGCGTGCCACCTTTTCCTTGTCTCACCTCCCTCCTATCTGCATAGGCCTTTTGCCCATCTTCTTCTGCTCCTCGGTGAACCTACACAAGTATTTCTTAGAGTTTACTCTATATGCCTCTTAAATTTTATGGTTTCGATTATTATCTTGCATTCTCTTGCTCGGCTAAATGAGCAAGCCTCAATGCCCCAGTGTAGAAGCCAGGGTCTTGGGTTGCAACATAGCGTCGGACACTGCTACGTAGACCGTTGACGAATTTCTTCACCTTTCGACATCCGTCATCGAATATGTATGGAGCATATTGATCTAGAGTGAAGAATCTGGCCTCATAGTCTACTACTGCCATGCTTCCTTGTTCGAGGCTCAAGAACTCTTGCTCTTTAGCGTCTCGTACATGTTCGGGGAAATAATTTTCTCAGAAGATAGCTAGGAACTCTTCCCATAATATGTCGCTATCATGGTAGTCCGCGAAGGTGGTCCTCATCTTGACCTTCCACTACAAGTCAGCTTGATCTTGTAATACATAGGTGCCAGATTCACGTTCTCTTCCTCGGGACATCACATTGCGCAAAATTTCTTCTCCATTTCACAGAGCCATGACTCCACCACCTTTGGATGGCTCTCCCCCTTAAAAATAGGAGGCGCCAACCTCAAGAATCGATCAAGCGCTGATAGTTCGTGACGTGTTGCGAGCGCGGGCTGCTACAGCATCTGTTGCTGCATGGCCTGCATAAGCCCTTGGAAGCTCTGCATAAATCCCTCCAGATCAATTCCCACATTGGGCACCTGTCTGCCGCCAATTGCCGGAGAATGGACAGCCCCGCCATTCGCCACATTTGGGTCAACTACCCCCGATCCCCTCTCATCTGCCTGGGGAAGTTCTCTTTGCCTTCTTGGCAGCATAGTTCTGAGAAATAAACAATTGTTAAGTGAGGGGGTTTTCTTTTTCAAATGGGTTTCAATTATACTCCACCCTTTCCCACTCTAGTCTATCTCTTGAATATGCTCTCTCAAGCCCCCAATAAACCCTCACAGTTAGCATGCTTAAAATGTCTTCAAACAATAGCTGCAACAGTGGAGGTGTCGACACTTATAGATGGGTGTCAACACTCATGAAATGCAATGGGGATCCTTCAGCAAATCTTAAAATGAAATGGCCATCCAGTAAACCATTTGAAAACCCATTGAACCCATACATAGTGTTCAGATGAATGCTCTAAAGTCTCATGAACAAAATGCATGAGACAACATCAAAAATATATTCATGAGGAGCCATTACTTCTTAACCCAGTAAAGCAACCTGCAAAGTAAGATAGCAACATATGAGCTCATTTAGTATCAAGCACACATGATTTTCATTCCAATGCATATGCAAACCACACAATATTTTGTAATAATCAAAACTATTATCAAAGACAAAGAGGAGAGAGCGCAATGAACCCAACAATCTCTCCCTTTTTGATGATGATAAAATATTGTGGCCACTCCAAAACTCTCTCCCCTTTTGGCATTATCAAAAAGTGGGGCACTAGAGGAACAAATGTGGAGTTTTCATAAATGAATGAGATGAAAATATAAAGTCAATGGCGCACGAACCCAACAAGAAGCTACTATGAAAGGAAGGTTTGTAAACTATGAACACCAAGCAAGAGAATGAAATTTGATGTACAATATGCTCAATTTTTGAACTATGTTCAAATGCTCAATTTTTGAACTATATGCAGAATGTGTGATCGAACTATGCACAAAAGTACCAGTTAACTAAACTATATGCAAATTTTTGCTGAATAGCACATTATTCTCCCCCTTTTGTCATAAACAAAAGCTAACTGACAATGGGGTTATTTAACATGTTATTTACAAGCATAATCTAAAGATGCATCAAAGTGATATGAATGAAAAGGATCAGGCAATCAAGCACTCAAGCATGGATAATAAGATATAAAAACAAGTCCCTTAGGGACAGGTTTAAGAACAATGCTGTTGATTATGGAGCATGATGTGTATGAGTAATACAAAGAAGGTCGTGCTTACAAAAAGATGGTACTACATTAACCATGAAGGATGACTGATTCATGAAGTACATTCACACAATCAAACCCGAAGTGAAGAATGAGCAATGAAATCCATAAGAATATGGATTAACATATTTTCTAAGGAACACTAAAAAGAACATTTCATCCCTACATTTTCATACACAATGCTCGACTTTTGGTAGCTTCACATAACCCCATTTTTTAAATAATACTGAAATGGTGACTGACCTTTTGACGCGAGTTGCACTATTTATCTCAGGGGCACTTCCTAGTTACTCAACTTCGTCACTTATCTTAATTGCGGATTTTGTCACTTTTTGACGTGAGTTGTACCCTTTGTCTCAGGGGCACTTCCTGACTACAAGAACAACCCAACGGATGCAACTACGAAACAACACTAATCTCTAAAAACACAGTTCAGAGGAACATAGTCAGACCATAATCAAAAGCACACGCTCAGGACAGAGCACGATGCAAGTGAACACAAGTCTGCCACCTCCGAAACAAGGGCAATGTCGCTTACGTCTCAGGACAAGAGACACGATTGCCACGATAATAAATCACGAATAACGAAATGACAACACAGCAAGCATCAGTTTACACAAGGAAACACAGTCCTCATAGCTGACCACCTGACCACATCATTGGCTCCAGTGCCCAAGGCGATAGGGAACACCTGGCACATAGGATTCCAACGACAACAACACTCGACCACTGGCGCAATCAAGTCAGTCCTCACTCAGATATTACATATGATCGAGTCACAAGCTAACTCTACTCAGGAAGAGGAGTACAACAATGCTAACTGATGAGACAATGGTCCAAGATAGAAACACAAAATCATACAAAAACAGCACTTGAAATAACAATACGATAGCACCTGTAGGATTCTGACTCCATACAACACACAGAACCATGAAACACAACTGCAAGCAGGGTCACATCAGGGCACGACTGCAGCTGAACACACGGCTACAGGGAACGAGTCATGCTTCAGACCACTTACCAAGAAAGACCCACGACCACGGGAAACAACACAAAATGACAACAAGAACCACAATCTCAAGGGCTGCATCTCAGGGACTACAGGCACGCCTCGAGAGTGTGACACCCGAGATAAAATACAGAGGAGTAGAGGGTACTCAATCAGCAGGAATGTTGACAACTTCCCCAACACTCACAAATATCGACGCTAGCACTAGAAAACTTACTAGCAACAGCACGGCAACAGACGATATCAAGGCACATGAAGCCAAGACGAAGTCACACCGAGAAGAAGCAATTCTCTCGACCAGTGGGTTATCAGCCCATACGCTTCCACTGCGCACTATAGCATGTACATAGGCATCATAAAAGACCTCGGTAATCGCATCTCTGCACACATTCGGTGCCATTGCAACTCATCAGAATCGTAATTAACACGCCACGAGTACAGATCTAGCGAACAACCGATCACAAGGAGCCTAAGTGCAACGAAGGAGAGTACCAGCTTCAGTACAAAGCCCACAAAAAAATGCAAATCTCAACTTACCTTTATGTCCCGAAATAATAAATGAGCCCTAACCACACATCAGTCGCTAGACACAGCACGACAAACACGGTACACAATAGCTCTCGACACAGAGATTAGGTCCAAAGCCAAGCAACCATAAAGCAAGGAGTAGATCAGGCTCAGAATAAAACTATCCACACTTAAGTAGACACAGGACAAAAGCATCACTAAGATAGCAATCCCAAGGCCAACCTCGAAAAAGATTCCACCTCCTGGTCCCATACGACTGGTGCACGCGCATCTTCCTGAGAGATTGGATATGAAACGCCTAATATAGGCAAGCCTCCCGTGGAGAGATCTTAATTTTGTTATATTCCTGGGAGGTGGCAACTCCCGGATTGCCCTGATCTTATCGGGGTCCATTTTAATTCCTCGATATCTAACAATGAAGCCAAGGAATCTGCCACTCGAAACACCAAAAGCGCATTTCATTGGGTTCATTTTTAGCTTAAACTGGCGCAATCTTTCAAAAACCCGGCGCAAATCGGCTACGTGGTCTTCCCGCCTCTGAGTCTTGACGACGAGGTCGTCTACATAGCACTCTACCAAGTCGTGGAACATTTCATCAAAAATTTTGGTCATGGCCCTTTGATATGTGGCGTCGGCGTTCTTTAGACCGAAAGGCATCCTTTTGTAATTGAAGATCCCTTTGGGGACGGAAAGCCGTGTGCACCTTGTCCTTACATCCGGATTTGATTGTATCCCGAGGATCCATCCATAAAGGATAGGGCTTCATGTCCGGTGGTCATATCGACCATAGTTTCGGTAATCAGGACAGAAAAATCATTCTTCGGATAGGCTTTATTTAGGTCCCTGTAGTCAATGCAGTCGCGGACTTGGCCATTCTTCTTTTTAACAGGAACTATATTGGCCAGCCAAGTTGGGTACATACAAGACTCAATGAAGTCCACCTCTAGGAGCTTGTCAACTTTAGCATTTACTTTAAGCTCGAGCTTATGACGCATGCGTCTTTGGGCTTGTTTAACTGGTTTGGCCGTGGGGAGTATTGCTAGCTCATGTTCCGCCATGGAAGGCTCCAGCCCAGGCATCTCATTATAAGTCCAAGTGAAACAATCTTTATATTCCACCAAGAGTTATTTATATGCTTCCCTTTCTTCCTCACTCAAGAGGGCACTGACGAAAATTGGTCGGGGGTTACCAGAATCTCCGAGGTTGAGCTCGACTAACTCGTCTACAGTTGTTTGTCTGCCATCTTCTAGTTCTCGCGGACCTGACTGTAGGTCGATGAACTCCTCAGGCATAGTGGCATGGGTATTATAACACTCTAGGTTATCGAGAACGGACGAGAAAAGTTGTTTGTCCGACTCTAGAGGTGTCCCTTCTTTTTGTGATTCACCTTAAGGGTGGGTAGGCTCCTTGTCAGAACATGACTCGCCAAGCAAGGATTAAAGCCCCAAAGTGTTGACTGAATAGTGTATTTCAACATGTGCTTCTTGACCAAGGGCGAGGCCTCTTGCTTCCGTTGCCACGAAGTTAGGCAACGTAGACGCGACTGCGGTGAGAATTTGCCTAGTCGAGGATTTCGGTCGATCCCATGGATGAGGTTGCGGGGGAGACACCTGATGATTTTGAATTTGAATGACTCCCGAATTATTGATTGATTTTCTTTGAAGTTGAACTATTTTCTCTTGAAGGGGTCGACACCTGTGACAGCCCTGGTGCAAACAGAATGGCCCGCGAGAAAGTGTCGACACCTTCATCAAAAGGGGTCGACACCTATAATCTCTGGGTTTTGGAAACAGAACCCAGTTTACAAACGGGACGTCCCCCTTCTCAAAGTGTCGACACCTATTTTTTTTTCAGATTCTAAAAATAGAACCCATTTTTCAAAGGGGTCGTCCCCCCTTGTTCAGGGGGTCAACACCTTCTCTGCACTCGACCTCACGTGCTGTTTTGATTAAGTCTTTGGGTTACTTGGGTTCTTAGGCTTTGGTAAAGGTTTATACTTAACCTATTCACCTCCCCAATCTGTGTTAGATGGAAAGCCATGTGTTTGATTAATTTAAGTATGCTTTAGCCACCCAATCATCTAAAATGAGCTTAACTCATGTTTTTGGTTCCTTTTTGTGTAGGAAAAGGGCACACGCTCCCCTGGCCAATGGGAGCACGAAAAATCTAATTATTCTTCTAGCTTTTTAGACGCTTTTATGTGGAGTATAAATGCCAATGATTAGGACATCCCATCGAAGGAAGAGGGAAGGGTGGCACATGACCATTGAGTGTCCATTCTAAGGGAGAGTCACCGTCGACAATAGCCAAGGGGGAGAACTGCAATAGAAGAAGAGGAGAACGTCCTCCCAACCTGTGGACTCGAGTTTTGAAGGCCCTCCCTCGTCAAGTCCCTTAATCTAGGTGTGGTCTTCATTGTCATCTACCTGCCATTAGCGAGAAGCCTCATCAACCATTTTGCCTTTTACACTCCAGCCAAGGATTTAGAGAAACACCAAGGGTGAAACTTATTCCATATATGTTTTGATCTTTTTGGTGGTTTATTGTTCAGCTGAGCTTCACATAGAGTTGGTGTTCTCTTAGTGTTTCTAAAGCTATTCTTAAATGCTCTTCTTGTTCTTCCTTAGTCTTGGAATATATGAGAATATCATCAATAAAAACGACTACAAATCGGTCGAGATACGGCCTGAAAATATTGTTCATGTGTTGCATAAATGCTACAGGGGCATTGGTTAACTCGAACGTCATCACCACAAACTCATAGTGTCCATATCTACTCCGGAAAGCAATCTTGTAAATATTTTCATCTTTGATCCTTGGCTGATGATAACCAGACCTGAGGTCTATCTTTGAGAAATATTCTGCTCTAGAGATTTGATCAAATATCTCATCAATACATGATAGTGGATATTTATTCTTGATTGTGACTTGATTTAACTTCCGGTAGTCGATGCATAGCCTGAGAGATCCATCATTCCTCCTAATGAACAAGACCGGCGCACCCCAAGGGGATGTGCTAGGTCGAATAAAGTCTTTCTCCAATAATTCAGTTAAATAGATTAACTATGATATGCATCTATCCAAAAGAGATTTATTAAAAAGTCAGATAATCAAACCTATAAAGTGTAAAATTTGGGGTTTTACCAACTCAGGTGCCTTGGCTTATTGAACCCCTTTTTATTTCCTTCCAAGGCACTCCTACAAAACACACATTTTATTTTGCATTTCTAGGCACCCAAGACTTCTTGGGTCCTGAAATGTCACTAGCACCTCTGAAGGGTTCTCTCCACAATCTTTTAGCATGAAAATCATACAATTTCAGTATAAAATAATTATCCATAGCATGTCCATTCTGGCCACAGTAATGACATGATATAACCAATTTTGTGTTCTTATTGTGCACATTATTATAAACATGAAGTCTATGTGCATTGACATGAAGAGTTCTGTTATTTGAATGATCATTTTGTTTTTCATAACCTGCCAACCAACATTCAGAAGCTTTGTGGCCAGATTTTCCACATTCAAAGCATGCAATGGATTTTTCTTTAAAAGTAGATTTATTCTTACCAAAGACATTTTGATTTAGGAGAATTAATTTGTTTAGAATTGAATTTCCTCCACTGAGCATGCCAACAGTCCTTGACTGTATGGCCATGCTTTCCACAGTTAAAGCATGAAAAAGAATTTTTCCTTCATGATTCTGCCAGCAATCAATACCCCTATGGCCTAGCTTTCCACATGTGAAGCACACAATATAAGGGCCTATTGATGCAGAATTATTCTTACTAAAGGCATGCTGGTTCACATGATTAGCATAAGAATTGAATTTTTCCTTACCTTTAGCAGACCTGCAATGTGCTGCCATATGTCCCATTATCCCACAGTTGAAACATTTGACATTCCTTTTCTTTGCTGTAGGATTTTTAACATGAGGGCTCCTAGCATGCATTCCACCAAAATTTAGGTCATCCTTTTTCAGCACAGAACAGTTGTCCATGTAGTGACCATGCTTTCTACAGTAATGACATGAATCATTATTATATTTCATTGAAGCATGGTGTTTGATATTTGACTTTTTAGCATGCAAGTTGTTTCTTTTCTTTTTCTGTATTTTATTTTTCACATCTTTATTTCGAGTTTGAGCTTTCTTAGCCGCAACTTGTTTCAGTGATTGACTAGAGGGACTAGCCACTTCAGAGCTCTGTACAAATGTGGTGTATAGCTGGTTTCTAATGACATCCTTAATTCCAGAACTGCAACCTATCCCCTTTCTGGAATTACGGTCCTCATCTCTCATGATATTCCTCATTTTTCCTTTATCTTTGACAGATTTGGATGATGTCTTTTTCAACTCAGTTATTTCAGTTTCTAAGGTGTCGACTCTTAGAGTCGACACTTTTCTCAACGCGTTCTATCCCGTTTAAAAAAATAGGACCCAAAACTCCCCTCCCTAAGCAAACTGATAGATTCAAAACAAAGCAGGACTCTTCCGGGGAAAGACGCAGTCGAAACGGAGATGGAACTGAATGACGACACTCCCACGGTCGCTATTCAATAAATGACGCCACTCATAGAGCCGTCATTCCTGATTTTTCATAAACTTTCCAAATTTTGAATAAAATGACGACTTTCAACAAGGCGCTTAAATTAGAAACAACGCCTCCATGAAGGTCGTTAATTAAAGGCATTATCCAAATGATTTTTATGAAATCAGGAATATCAGGGAATGACGCCTCTTCTAAAAGGCGTTACTTAATTAAATGATGACCCTGAGAGCGTCGTTAACTTAAAACAAAATGACGCCGTTGACAAAGGCGTTAATTAATAAAAATGCATAAAAACTTCATATTAAATAAATATTGAAGTCTAATTTGATTGTCACAAAGTAATATGAGATTTAGCCAACCTAGCATCAAATTTGGCGTGTCTACAAGGATGTGCCGTCTCGCGATAGACCACACGTCTCTCTTATGCGGCTGACTTCTGGCCGCTCATCCCCGTCGGTGATAATTATAAAAAGCCCTCAATTTATCTTTTAAACCGGTCGAAGAATTCGGCTTTGGACTCTGAGGGATATGCGGCTCAATGTACACCGTACAACACTAATATGCGGTCATGAGTAGGCCGCACATATACTTATCGGTGATAATTCAAAAAATACTAAAAAATAGTAAAATCAATCATGAGCGGCCGGTCATGAGCCGCATAAGTGCTGGGCGCTGGAATTTGTGAAAAAAAATAAAAAGTAATTCATTTCCAAGGCCCATTAAGCCCTGGACTGAAATGGACCCAGCCTGGGAGGGAGGCTTTTCATAAAATAAGCCTGAATATTGCTAGAAAACGATCCCGACACACAACAGACAACTCGAGGCATCAACAAATAAGCGCAAGAGGAATGATTCGACTTATCGGTAAAAACGGGTGTCAACAACGGCATCATGACTTTACGTCTAAGCCGTTAAATATTCTTGTCCGGCGTCATGGCCTTCCTGCCTAAGTTGATAAATATTCTGCCTTGGTGTCATGGCCTTCCACCTATGCTAAGTTGTACGGCGTCATAACTTTACGTCCAAGTTGTTAAAAAATTCTCGTTCGGCGTCATGCCTTTCCGCCTAAGCCGATAAATATTCTCCATTGATGTTATGGCCTTACATCTAAGCCAAGTCATTTGGCGTCATGACCATTCATCTAAGCCGACAAACCTCTTACCCTTGGCTCAGGACCGTTGTCCGAACTAACGAACGAAAAGGCCCCCTTTGGTTTCACACCAACCCTTGATCCCACCACAGATTTACCACCACATATGACATCTTCTCTCCACTGCCATGGCATCAAGCACAGCTTCTACTCTCTTCACTCGTGGTCATCCCCATCTGAATGATCCTCATCATAAAAAGTACCTGAAAAATTGGGAAAAATACTAGGTGAGCGAATGCTCAGTAGGGATTATATCCCAAGAACAAGTTTACTTTAAGTAAATAACATGTCACATGGGATGCAAGTATGACTATGCATGAATGGAGGCTAATATCGAGAGTAGAATAGCAAGACGTAATATAGCTGAACTAGCAAGATTTCAAGATAATGATGTCAAGTTAACAAGGACATCAAGCATGTAATATTAAGTCATGTCATGAGAATTGACTATTTAAAATTCAAGTAAGTAAATACCCATTTCGGGTCACGCAAGTCACGTCATGTCATGTCAAGTCAAGCACTATAGAGATTTGTGAAATTTCATAATCAATCTAGTCATGCACTTCGGTGCAATGCCACACCGTGGTCAATATAGCTCCCACGGGTACAAGTACTTTCGGCCAGATTGGGCCCCTTAATTGCCAGGAATTGAGCCATGCAAATATTTAGACATCTACTATAGTTTATAGCCAATAGAATTCCAAGGAATAATCCATTGTAGGATAATAAGGTAGATTCACGGAATAGGGATTTCAAAGACAGAACTTGAGTAAGGATGACATAGCGATAACTCACGTATGAAAACCAAGACATGCATGAAATTGGGTAATAAGCATCCACTTAGGTCACCATGATATACAGAATTCACATCCACTACGGTGGTCGCCCATTTAGTGAACAATAATAGGCACGAAGAAATACCATCCATTTAGACAGTCACTAATTCAATTGGCATCCACTGTCCTGGTCGCCAATTCTTGCAGAGACAACTCTCATAGAACGCTATAAATCAACACTCTATGATGACTAGGACGTCATGTTTCTTCATAGTGACATGAAAAGTAGGGTTCTAGGGTTTTTAGGTTACAACCAGCTTGACTGTCTTGAGAGAATTCAAGTCTAGCAGAGACTTACGGAGGTCTTAATGAAGAAAATAACAATCTGAAGTTAGAAAAATCTTGCAGAGGGTCCAATCCTCACCTAGAATTGAGGTGTAAGTGTGAAATAATGTGGAAACAAGGACTCTATCCACGGACTGCTATAAGAGTGCCAAAAGACCTGTAGTGTGGGTTAGAAATCCGATAAAATTGTGAGACAAGAAATGGCGTCACTATAGGCAAGCACTATATCATAAATTGGCATCTGTTTGCAAAGACGCTGAATCATTATTTTAAACAAATTTTAATGATGTTACAAGGAATTAGCATCCTTCAAGGAAGGCACCATATCTGAAATTAGCGTCCACTCACATGGACGTTAATTCTTAATTTCCATAAATTTGCACATATTTAACATTTTTTTCAGGATTTGGCATCTGTTTCACATGCTCCATTGGCTTGTATAGGTTGTTCACCTTCCATAAAGCTTTGATAGTGTTGACTTCTTCTTCATCTTCTTTGCTAGGAAGATCCCTCCTTTTGATAAGTGGAAGATGAGAAGCGTCCTGCATATGATGACGTGGCAAGCTGAGCTGAGGAAGATACTGGTGCGAGTTATACAAGAAGAAGTCTGTGGCGCCAATGAGTTGTAGTTCCACACCAGGGGAAAGCCGGGCATAGAGGTCTTGGGTCTTAAGGAAGCCCGGTGCATAGGTGAACATCGTCTGGGGCAGGTCTTGAAGTGTTCTCTCCACTCTACCCTTTTCTTTAGCTTGGGCACTCGATTGACCATCCAATCACTCAACCCAAGAACACCTGTCATGTAGTAGAGTGGGCTCCTAGAGAAGATTTTGGACACTGGTTGGGATTCTCCACACAGATCAAACTTGAGGTGGAGATCCACCCAACTAGTAAGAAGGAGCATGGACCCATACAAAGGTCTGCCCTTGGCCGCCGAAGTAAGCCCACTACATAAGTAGGCTAGGACTGCTAGACCAATCCTATTTCCCTCCCATGTCTCACTGATGGCACTCAATTGCTCTTCTTCTAGGAAGTCATCTGCCGTCGGGAATATTAAAGCTCCCGCCAAGCAAATCACGAATGCCTTCATGACACTCTCCATGTCTTCTTCCTTAGCTTGGCCCATCTGCTTGTACGCCCACACTGCTAGCTTCATCAAATTGATTCCTTTTTTCATCTTGATTTGACCCATAATATTGGAGCTTGGGATTAGGCCGGTGAGGATCTCTGTCGGGCCTATGGTTTGGGTCATGGACGCCATCTTCTCCTCTTCCCCTTGCTTCAACCTTTTGAGCCCAAGTAACATCTCCACCTCCTCTAGTAACACCGTGGCTTCAAAAGTGGGAAATAGGAACATGTGAGTATCAGGGTGCTATATCTCCACGAGCGCGCCTATCACGGGCCAGTCCAAGTGCACGTCTTGGTAATATTTTGCATGAGTACTCAATCCTAGAAGATGCCACCTAGATAGGTAGGACCTCATATCTAGTGTGATCTTGGACATAAGAAGTGGGAGCCACTTGTTCTTGGTACATCTCCTTGCCCCTAGGATATTGGGATAATCTTGAGAAAATAGAGAAGAAAAACAAGGTTAGGCATGAAAAGCAAAGAAGTTTGCATAAAGGAAGTTGCATAAAAAGATCTGTGAATCGAGTCACAGCCAGTAAAAAGCAAGTAAGCCAAAGAGATGAAGGCTCTAGAGATTGCAGGAGCCAGTTGAAACAGTGAAGGGTAACAAACTCAAAGCAAGAAACAGAAATTAGAACAAACCTAATTGAGTGAGATTTTCCTGCTACTGTGGCCAGCGATCTCCGTGATCCGGCCTCCCCAACATTATCTCCCCTCCCCCTAGGGAAAGTCCCCATTGCCCCTCCCATCCTTTCGTTACACTAATCTCGCCCTTTTCACTCCCTATCTCCCACTGCTATCCAGATAGCACTAGCAACAGACTATCCATCCTATTGTAGCACCGCCCCCACCTCCCCTGTGAAGCTCCAGATGACAAGCTTGGCACCAGTGGATTCCTCTCCGAACCAGCTTTGCAACGGGAGTTCAAGCACCTTCATCCGACAACAACATTGATCGAGAGAGCAGTTTCCGTCCAACTGTGCAAGTTGACTCCAGTAGGCAACTAGAGACGGGTTGCAAAGGCCCCCACGACCTCCACACCTAGCTTCTGGCTGCACCCTTCTACTGAGGTGTTTCCCAGAGAGTTCTCTTCCAGCACCAGAAGGAAGGGATCCTTTTGGATGCCAGAGCACCCAGGAGAGATCGTTCTTCCCAGTGCGTGGAGATTGCCTGCCCCCTGCTCAGGTTGGACCACCCTCTCCTCTTCTAGTCATTGCTGCAACCTCCAACCTCGAACTGGGCCTTCCTCTCTACCACGCATAGTAGACACAGCCATGGTCATTTCTACCCTATCCCCGCCCCCATTTCGGATCGAAAGAGCTAGTAGTGCCCCAGGTTTGCTGCGTCTAGTTGTTGGGTTCTATAGAGTCATCCTATCTACTTGATCTCCAATCGACCAGAACTTGGTCCATACGGAGTCAAATGGACATGTTATAGCTACAGAACGAAGAAGGCATAGCTACGAATGATTTGGCACTAGCCCTATCATCAGCACTGGTCGGTGGAGCTCGTGGTGATCGAAGAAGCCACTCCCTATCTGGCCAGGTCTACTCAGGGCAGAGCCGCCCCACTCAACTTGTTCACTCGGATCACAGCTCGGGGCCACATCCAAACTTCCCCCCAGGTGTTCCATATGTTCAGACACATGTTCAGAAGACTTCCCAAGTGGTCTGGCCTTCGACAGTGACCGAAAGAGCCATCAGCATCCTCTACAACAGCTAGCAGTCCTGCAGATAGCAGCGCAAGTAGACGGCTGACTGCACATTCATTCCCCTCCACGCCTAGCCGACTGACTGCCCCTCCCTATGTGGAGGTGATCCTTGGTTGTAACCTTAATTCCCCCACCCCTCGTTCCCCCCTCCTATGTGAGGTGTAGTATTATACTTAAATTTACAGCAAGAGAAGCTCCATCGGCACAGCGTGTGGGGAGTCCCACGCTTCCCTGCTTGCCCTCGTCTCCAGCCCAAGATCAGTGTCTTCACACCGATCAGGTATTTGCTGAACCCTCCCGGTACTCTTTGTTTGTAGCAACCCTGAATTATGGAAAATAAAAATTTTGAGGAAATGTTAAATAGCGACTTCTATAAAGTTGCCGATTCAAAAAGGTGAATTACAAATGGGTGAACACAAGGTGGACCCACCTCACTTGCACCAATTTCCCATCTTTAAGACGTTAGCCAACACGGCCTCACTGTAGTAGCTGAAGCAACACTTATCCTAAAGGGTATTTCAGGCCCTTCAAGCTATGGCGAGAAGCTGAAGAAAAATGCAAGATGTAGATGGTGCTTTGCTCTGGGGGCAAATGCTGAAAACAAAAGGAGAAAGAAAAGCTGAAGACAAAAGAAGAGCCTACCATCGTATAGTGCAGAGGTTCTATCCAACGGCTTAGCCATCCGAGCCAAAGCCTGCTTTCATGTATATGTTAGATATCCTATCCTTCGACTTGGCCATTACAGCCAAACCCCACTTTTATATGTTTCATCATGTGGCTTAGCCATTCTAGTCAAAGCCCACTCTCATGTATCTTAGATATACTATCTTTCAGTTTAGCCATCTCGGTAAAAACCCACTTTTATATATATCAAATATCCCATCTTTCGACTCAGTCATCTCGGCCAAAGACCACTTTCACAAATTCAAGATATCCTACCTCTTGGCTTACCCATTACTATCAAAGCCCACTATCGGGACCAAGCCATCCGTCCCACCGCAGTAACCAATACAACTCAACGGCTTAGACCCTCGATCGAAGCCTGTTTTTCAATTCTGACTTTCATAGCCTGCTCCCAACATCTTTTTGGGCTTTATAGCCTGCTTTCAAATACCCTTAAGCTCTTTTAGCCTACTTTCCCAATCTCCTTTGGGTATTACAACCTGTTTTCTCACTCTCCATTGGTTTTTACAATCGACTTTCTCTCTCTTCTTTGGGTTTTTGGGTTTTACAACGAGCTTTCCCTCTCTCCTTTGGGTTTTATGACCTACTTTCTCACTCTCTTTGGGCTTACACAGCCTGCTCTCCAGCTATCCTTGGGCTTACATAGCCTGCTCTCCCGCTGTCCTTGGGTTTACATAGCCTGCTCTCCCACTCTCTTTGGGTTTACACAGCCTGCTCTCCAGCTTTCCTTGGGCTTACATAGCCTGCTCTCCTGCTCTCCGTGGGCTTACATAGCCTGCTCTCCCGCTATCCTTGGGCTTATGTAGCCTACTCTCCAGCTACCCTTAAGCTTACAGAGCCTGCTCTCTAGTTATCCTTGGGCTTACACAACCAACTCTCCAGCTATCCTTGGGCTTACGCAGTCTGCCATCTCAATTTTGGCTTTGCAAATCTTGCTCTCCCACTATCCTTTGGCTCTTGCAGTCGGCTCTCCAATTTTTGATTTGGACTTCCTCCGAAGCTGACTCTCTTGCTCTCCACTTAGACTTTCCGTCAAAACCTACTGTCCTATTCTTGGTCCCACTGGGATTCACCCCAATATCAAAAACAAAAAAAACTCAAACGGATGGCATGCTATGCAAAGCATTTAAAATGCATAGAAGGCAGTATATGCATATAAACTCCCCCTGAATGTAACCATCATTCATGTTGCAATTCAACCAATCAAAAGATCATTTCCTGATAAATCAGTTATATTAGAAACCATCATAGTAAAGTAGGTATATTGACCATCAAAACGGGTGTTACAGCTCAAACCTGACTTGTTCGAGGTCTGCATAGACCTAGCTCTCTTCTTAAGGTTGAGAACCTGTCATTGCTTAACAGTTTGGTGAAATATCTACAATCTGATTTTCTAAATCAACAAAATGTAGCTCAAAATGATGTTTGAGGACTTCATCCCTTATGAAATGATGCCTACTATCAATGTACTTAGTCCTAGAGTGCAGGACTAGATTCTTTGCAAGGTTTATAGCACTGGTGTTATCGCACAAAATAGGGACACATCTAAGATCCATTAGATAGTCTTGGAGTTAGTGTTTGATCCACAGCACTTGGGTGCCACAACTCCCTACAACGACTTATTCTGCCTCTGTAGTGGAGAGGGCAACAGAGTGCTATTTCTTGGAGGTCCAAGAGACCAAACAGCCACCTAAAAGTTGGCAGTAGCCACTAGTGCTCTTGCAGTCCAATTTGCATCCTGCATAGTCTACATCTGAGTCTGATATAAGAGAAAGTTCACAAGATGCAGGATACCATAATCCCAGATCTTGAGTGCCAGCAATGTATCTAAAGATACGCTTGATGGTAGTCAAGTGGGACTCTCTAGGACTAGACTGAAATCTAGCACAAAGACACACACTAAATTGGATGCGTCTAGATGCAGTTAAGTAGAGTAATGATCCGATCATACCTCTATATTTCTTTGCATCCACAAGAGAACCATTTTCATCCACATCCAATGAAGTGGCAGTCCCCATAGGTGTTCCTATTGGTTTGTAATTGATCAGATCAAATCTCTTCAGTAGCTCCTTCACATACTTGGCTTGACTGATGAAACATCCTTCGTTGCTTTGAATTACCTGCAAGCCAACAAAGAGTTGAAGCTCACCCATAAGACTCATTTCAAACTCATTGGTCATGAGTTTAGCAAAATCCTCACACATCTGGGGTTTTGTGGACCCAAACACTATATCATCCACATAAATCTGAACTAACAAGATGTCATTACCCTCTCTTTATAAATAGTGTCTCGTCTACATTACCTCTCATGTAGCCTTGATCAGTGAGGAATGAGCTTAGTCTATCATACCAAGCTCTGGGTGCCTGCTTCAAACCATATAGAGCCATGTCCAACTTATAAACATGGTCTTTAAAATGAGAACTTTCAAAACCCGGGGGTTGTTCTACATACACTTCTTCTTTCATCAAACCATTCAAAAATGTACTTTTTATATCTATGGTGCTAGAGTGGTTGGGGACTGGTTTCCCCTTATTTTTCCCTTCACACTAGTGTAAACGGGGTGTGGAATGGGGTTTTCCACTAGATTCACCATTTTCGTGCTCGGGACGAAGTGACGGTCCTTCTAGAGACCGCCACTTGATGGGGTGGCCATATGGAGACCACTATAGGTCCCCTTAAGTCAGTTACGAGTTGTAGTCTCGCGATGGACTGCCACTGAGAGTAGCAGTCTCGAGGAGACCGCTAATCAGCGAGTAGCTATCAGGGCATGGCCATTTCTATACTTCTTGGTCGATCGGGCTTAGGTAGAGTAGCGGCCTTGCGACTGACCGCCACTTGATGGCGGCAGTCAGGCCGAGGACTGCCACGTTGCTTAGGGGTCTGAGGAATGACCACTTTAGGATCGAGTGTTTCTGGGGTGTTGCGGTCCCGACTGGACCGCTAGCTGAGGTTTCACGATCCTGAGAGGGCCGCCATTCGTTGTAACGGCCCAGGGAGGACCGCCACTAAGCTGGGAGGTCTAGGTGATGACCACCTCTGTCCTGGAGGTTTCTGGAATGTTATGGCCCTGGATGGACCGCTGACCAGGGTTTTGCAGCCCAATGTGAACTGCCACTTGGTGGTGACGGTCAGGGTGATGACCGCCACTCGGGTTCCGTGGTTTCTGAGTTCCAGTCCTGTCGTTTTGGCTTCCAGTTGACCCGGTTGTGACCCAGTGGTCGATCTTCGACCTCGTGGATGTCCCGGACACCCGTAGGTCTTGTGTTCGTATTTTTTGGGGTGTCCGGAGATGTCGAGTTATCTCGATTAGCATGCTCATGGGTCTTGGGGGTCCGGGTGACCCCGTGTGTGTTCCGAGCTTCTGTGTTTTCGCTAGATCGAGTCGCTGTAAGGCGGTATAAGTGCGAAGGGTCATCCTCGCACGACGTGGGTTTCTCCAGAGTGTGGTTTCCGAGTGGGCCGTGTGGATGGCCTTGGACTGAAGAGTCCAGTCAACCAGTCTGGGACTGGAGGTTTCATGTGTGTCCCGTGGATGAGGGATCAACTCGGTGGCTTGTGAGCTGTCTTAGAAATCGTGTCACCATGATTTTAGACCTAGGGACTAGGCCAGATCGACGATGTTGTGTCGTCACGTGCAGCTATCTTGACCCGAGTCTTACGACTCAAGGACCGTTGGGTTTAGTAGGTCTAGTGGGCTGTCTAGAGTCGGGTGGCTCCGAGCCACCTGTTACTTCGCATTACTAGCGATGGGCGCATGAGTGGTTTTCAGTGTTCACATTTAGTGACCTCTCACTAGTTGTGACTTTCCTGCGCACGCGAGTGCGGACTCACTCAGGAGTGGTGGAGAGCTTCCCGGGTGTGACGATTTTTAGGCTGGTTACCATAGGGCCCCTCGCCTGGACTTCGGCGTCGTGGGACTTCACAGGGCTCCTTGCCCTTGGCCGGTCGAGGACGAGGAAGATGGGACCCCACATTCTCCCTACTTGAAATCATCTCCCCGTGATCTCTACATCCTGTGAGGTTCAGGTAAACACCTCTGGCGATCACACATATTCCTCATTTCCATAATTGTGCACTGTAGGTGGCTATGGCTTAGTTCGGAAGATCTCATCCGACCACTAATTGTCAGCGCCTACAATGGGGTCCACACCACCTGTGAAACACAAAGAAAAGATCTTTTTAGAACAAGCTCACGCATAATCATTCTTGCAACAATGTCAAAGCTGATTCTAATAAGGTACTTACACGGTGAGGTGGAGCCAGTGCCGACCGTAGGTCAGAGAGTCGAGTAGCCACTAGGTGCCAGTCCTGAAGTATTTCCCAATTCGCCATCAATGGGACCACCTGAGTCCTATCTCGCATGATCGTGTCGCATCCTTGAGGGAATCGAGTATACCCCCAAATCTGAAAAGGGAAATATAGTTGATCAAATCAATCATGATCAAGCATCACGACAATAGTAGATTTGGTGGTAGACTGAACTCATACCTGCAGGAAGGGAGTGAAGCCACCCAAGTTCCCCGAACGCGGTCTAACTGGATCCATGTGGGCGAAGAGGTGTGCCAGCATCGCTCTCCCCCATGCTAGTTGAGGTCCCCGCTCGAGGTCGTGGATCAATAGTAGGTATTTCAAGTTCACATTGTTTGAGGTAGTCGCGAAAAGCAGTTGGGCAAAGAAATAAAGGAGAAATAGTCACACCGCATGTAGCTCGTCTCCCTCCCACACCCGGAGCCTCTGATGTACTCTCTCGAGATACGCATCCAAGTCTTCCAATGGTCTTCGAGCCATGCCAGCTAACCCCACGGTGGCGCTGAGCTTGCCGAGAGGCAGGGTAGTCATCAGTCTCGCCGTGCGGATCAACCGCACACCCAACAACTGATCGACCTCCCGATGATAGTCTTACAGCTCCTTGCCCAATGTTGGGGCCCCGGCCACTGGTAATCCTGTCAAGTAAGCCACATGTTCAAGTGTGGGGATCATATGCCCCCACGGCATTACAAAGGCTCTACAACTGTCCATCTATCTCTCCTGAAGTGTCATCAAGAATGTAGCATTGATTGGGAGAGGTCTGATCCGAAAGAAAGGACCGAACCCCAGTTGGTCCACTCGCCATCTCTACTCACGGGGAAGGGCATGGTACCATGCCCAAACAAAGTCCTATGAGATGCGGGCTTGAATCCTCCGTCGGCCCTCCACGCATCACAAAAGCAAACAAAAACAATCTACAGTTGATTATCCACAAGCCACTAACCATTCCTCAGAAATTCCCTACCCTGAGACCATGGCAGCCAGGCCGCTAACACTCACTTAAAGGAGAATTTTACCAAAATACCCCTATGTGAGTTTATGATGTATTTTGTGAAATTCAGTGAATTCAAGTTAAGGAATAGATCAGTTCTGATCATGCAAGCACCAAGATTATTTTGTTCATGCTCAAGACCATGTGGGAGGACCCTAACATGCGTAAAGTAACATTTTTTTTTGGAAATTGCACAAATATCCTCAAGGAGCCACAAAAATTACGGAATGCAATTATCCCATGGAAATGCCATAAGTTTTTCCAATATCGCCAAAGTTAGTAAGATATCATGGCCGAATCATTAAAAATCCAAGAGTTTACAATTATACTGTCACAGTTCACGAAATTGTGTAAACGTCTGGAAAATCTATGCAAGACTCTTAAATTTCACAAAAGGGCTTGGTCCTCACATAAAAACCCTAATTCAAGGGTAAATTGCATGAAAACCCTAATTCCAGGGTAGATTGCATAAAATCTTAATTAAAGGGTAAATTGTATAAACATCCTAATTCAAGAGTAAATTGCATAAAACCCTAATTTAAGGGTAAATTGCATAAAACCCTAATTTGAGGGAGAAATTGCAAATAACCCCTCCAAGGGGAGAAATTGCAAATGGTCTCATTCAAAAGGAAAAATTACAAATAAGCCCCTACAAAGGAGAAAATTACAAATAAGCCCTGTGGAGGGACAATTGTAATGATGCCCCTGCCTTACGACAATGAATTTCTTCCCTAGAGCAATCTTCATTGTACCTGATACCGTAACGGCAAAGGAGATCTTAGGCAGTTAATCAAAGGTGTTCGGACCTATTCTGATGTAAATTAACATCGACTACAGTCAGTGGGAAAAGGTCCCGTACACAAACCCTAAATCGTTTGATAAATCACGCGCACGGAAACTATAATATGCAAGCTAAATAGCCTAAGTTTATGTGCATATTCTCTCGAAGTTTATTTAACTTCTTTCGCGTGTGTAAAAGACTGACATGTATGGTGGGACTTTTCCTGTCATTTATCTTTCTGTCAAAAGATCTTTATATGCCTTTGCGATGGTTCTCATTTCCCTGATTTGCCCTTGCAGGCGGGAGTAGAGAAGCTTCCTGCTTCGACAACAATTTTAAAGGAAAACAATCTCCTTCAATCCTCGATGGCCGTTGTGATGTATGGACTACTCGTTGTCGCCGTCTATGCCACACATGGGTACCTGGCAACCCCAATCGTATTTCGGGACTTCCCGATAGTCGTTGGATCCCCCTTCTTTTTGGGGGTCGTCCCTGCCATCCCTGAAGAATCAGTCGTTCTGGCTAAAATCATTCTAGTTGAGGGTGTTGAGCCCTGCCTCCTACAAGGCCGAGTTTTCTCGATCAATATAATTTCTTACAACTCTGCCCCTGCTAAATACTATATGCGTAAGGGAAATGTGCATGGACTTGGGTCAAGAATATGCACGGACCTTGACAATGAACAAATCACAATGCGCACAGACTGCTATATGGTCCACACTACCTGTTCGATGAAATGACATGCACACTAGATTTATGTAGATGCAGATGGATTGGCTTTATGTTCACAAGGTTGACTTTGACTTTATGGGGATGTACCAGAAGGATGTAGCAAAACACATCGAATCATGCAGCAAACATCAAACGCATATTGACTCATGGTGTTTGCTATCATCAAAACACAGGGACACAACAGACGGCACCAGATGAAGAGGCGTAATCTCATGCTGATCCTGAGCCAGGGGATCACGGAGGAATCCTTGGCCATGATCACTATGTATATTTGACATGAAAGGTAAGAAACGGATCAGGGGTGCCCAGGGATGAGTCCCTAGGGAAGGCCCTCCGATGCTTAAGTCGGCAAATATAGTAGAGCACAGATGCAAGGGGAGGTTTCCACTGCTCGTAATGCTCGACCCGAGCTTGACGCTCCTCTTCCAAGAGCTTGATCTTCAGGTTAGCCATGTAGCGAGCTTCGGCCAGCTACTCGGCTAGGGTCTGAGCCTCCTCTTGGCTCGACTTAGTTTGTGCCCGAAGTGAGGTCGCCTCCCACCAAGAGGCTTCCAGCTCGGAAGTCAGTTGCCTGATCCTCTGAGTCTGATCGGAGGATCGGGCAACTGACTTCTAGTTGGTCTCCAACTCTTATACCTTCATCTTCTCCTTCCTCTTTGTTTGTCGCTCGTGCGGGATTCGCACTTCATTGGACCTTTTCCTTTCCCTCTTTGAGTTGAAGGAGTAGACCCATACGAGTAAGGACTTCTTCTATCTTCAAGCAAAGAGGGGGAGGAACTACGTGCACGGTTAACCATAACTATGATGATCTTGGGAAGGGTACCAATAGTGATCAACAGGCTTAGGGCTCCCTCGGGATAGGTTGCCTGGCCATTGAACCCACAGAGGGGGGTTCGAATCAGGCTAAGCTTGGATGAGTTTTCACCCATCTTAAGGAAGCATTCATACGAAAGTACATCAGGGGCACTACCATTGTTAACCAATATCCTATCTATGTTACAATGGTTTATAATAGTCGATATTACAAGAGTGTCATCGTGCGGGGTAGTTTCCCCTTCCAAGACTTGGTCAGAGAACACCAGGGCCTGCTGCTCACTCGCCGGTGGGGCTTTGAGGTGCCTCCTTTGAGGTATTGTCCCCGTTACATCTGGGGGCGGCTAGGATTTTATCCTTTTTTACTAGTAAAAGGGCCCTCAAAGGAGAAGGCTTGGGTCTTGCTTATAAGCACATGACCATCTTTGTAGTTTTTAATCTGGGATCTTTTGAGCCCCCTTCATAGGCCTCTATCCCACCACTCCCAGGTGGATACCAGCACACGCGTACTGGCGGGCTATGACTAGTGGAGTGTCTCTGAAGGAGTAGACCCTCAAGCTATGGAAAACAACGTCGGAACCGGCAGCACAAGGAACGCTCCTCGTACCAGCACCGTCGCACGGTGACACGAGCTGAAAACACACCTTCCGAAAAAACATAGTAGCACAACACCTGGCCTCGACACGATGCCCAGCATCTGTCAGACCATGGGCCAACACGTAGATCGAGGTCCACACACTCGGGACTTGAATCGACCAAACACCTGTCAAACTGGTACCCATGGACGGTCCACTCTGGGCCGCTCAGGGACATGCGGTCGAACAGGGGCCACACCAGGGGATATACGGCCATCCACAGACCATCCTTCTCCTGGTTCATATGCGGTGAACCTCTGGCCACACAAAGAAAATATGGCTGACTCTCAACCGCACGTGTGGGATGGGCGGTCCAGTACAGTCGTCCATCCTCCAATGGTAAAAACACATGTGCGGTTGGACCCTGGCAGAACAAGGGGAGGGCGGCTAGGACCTCACCACACAAGGCATGTGTGGTCCAACTCTGGCCGCACCACTGCCAACAGCACCAGGTGACGTGCGGCCTGCCCCTGGCCTCACGAAGGGTCATGCAGCCAGACCCTGGTTGCACACCCCAGTGCACTGTGCAATGGTCACAAGCAACGGTCAAAACTCAAGGGATGGACGGTTGCCTTAGGGCCGCACATAGGTTGTGCGGTCCCACGACTGGCCGCACATACCCAGTGCGCGTCAAGCCATTGGGCGGTCAGACCATGGCCACATATGGGGGTGCCCACTGTGCGCCAAGCAGAAGTGCGGCCGCGCTAGGGCCGCACAAGGGATAAACGGGCCCTGGTTCGATCATTTATCTCTTGCCAGTGCGAAAATGGCGAACCGGTTGAAAAACTCCATTTCTGGCCCCATACAAGCCCCACGGAGGGGGAAACACAAGGAAATCAACCCCCAAGCCCCCTAGCATGCTTCTACGCCCTTGAAACACGGATTCGGGGCATAAAACGGCGGATCGGGTGAACTCTCCCCATGACATGGACGACCCTTCTCGGTGCAGAAACAACCCCTCTCAGCCTCGCCTCAGGCTAAAACTTGTGGGGAAGGAATGCAAGATGCTAGGGATCATCACCCTACCTTTGGTCCACGTCGAGACGCGTCAGATCGTCCACACACCGTGAAGAATGCTGTTAAGAACCTCGTTTGCCACGCTTCCCACGAACACCACACGCCCACGAGATCGTCTCGTTGCTGTCGTCTGCAGTCAGAGAGAGGGTCGCCACGGTCGTCGTCGGTCGAAGAGAGAGAAGGAGGGGGCATGGTCACGGCGTGGGGAGGAAGAAGAAGGAAGAAGAAGATGGGAAAAAAAAGAAAAAGAAATGGGGGTTTTATAGAAAATCTAGATTTTTAAAAAAATATCAAAAAATAGAAAATCACGCTCCCGCGATCCTCAGAATGCACCGATCGCAATGGTACCACACTCGCTCTGGTGAACGACTCGGTTCGCCTGTAGCAGAGTTCCACAGGATTTGCCAAAAATCAGGTCGGGAATCGAAAAAACCTGTAGAAAAAGGCGCGGAACATCTCCGGGCCTCCGAAATACCTTCAGATCGTGCCGATCCGAACACGAAAGACGTCTAACACACACTGTCAGACACAATGGAGCCAGACACTCTGAGAAAATAGATCCGAGACCCGAAAATAAGGATCCTAAAGGTCCGGGATATTACAACCGCCCACCAAAAGTAGGGCCGGATGCATCCACTAATGACTTAGTCTACACCTTAGGTGCCTGCCTCTGACGCCCCAGGTGGAGGCTAAGACACCGTACTAGTAACACAGAACAAGGACTAGCTGGGGTCACGCTCGTCAGCACGTGTCCTCTACCCTCAACTACGCGTGCACACATAGACCATCTACTCTAGGTTGGGTCCTCTAGCTAGTTTCCCCCCTAGCCGGACTCAGGCTGCAAAGGCAAGGGGCCCTACGGTAACCAGCGTAAAACTATCTCACTCGGGTCATGCTCTCCACCAATCCCAAGTGGGTCCGCACCCGCGTGCTCAAGAAAGCTATGGCTAGTTGGGGCTCACTAAACGTGAACACTGAAAATCACGCACGCACCCATTGCGAGTAACATGGAGTAACAGGTGGCTCGCGGCCACCCGAGTCTAGACAGCCCACTAGACCTAATAACCCAACGGTCCTTGAGTCACGAGACTCGGGTCAAGGCCGCTGTACGTGACGGCACAACGCCGTCAATCTGGCCTAATCCCAAGGTCTGAAACCACGGTGACGCCATTCTCAAGGCAACTCACAAGCTGCTGAGTGGATCTCTCATCCACGGGGCACACGAAAAATCTCCAGCCGTAGGCTAGTTAACTGGACTCATAGTCCAAGGCCACACACACATGGCCCACTCGAAAATCACTTTCCGCAGAAACTCACATCACATGGAGAAGACCCCCCGTACTCATGTCGACTCACAGCGACTCGATCTAACGTAAACATGAAAGCTCAGAACACACATGGGGTCACCCGGACCCCCAAGACCCACGGCATGATAATCGAGGTAACATGGTACCTCTAGACACCCAAAAATATAGTCACGGCACCCACGAGGTGTTCGGGACACTCACGGGGTCATAGGTCGGTCATTGGTTCTCAACTGGACCGACCGGAGACCAATACAATGTAAAACGGACATGACGAGCATGAAATATTACCTAGCGGTCCTCTCTAGACCGTTAGGGAGCCTAGCGGTCTCCTCTGGACCGCAAGGCTTGGTCTAGCAGTCCATCCATGACCGCAAGGGCCCAAGACATCCAAAACCCCTAGCGGTCAATCCCGAACCACCAAGCAGAGTGGTGGTCCTCCACCTAATCGCTAAGCGGAGCCTAGCGCATAGTGGCAAGGCCGCTACCCCACTGACCTCAAATGACTCCAAACTGAAAAAATGGTCACCCCCGGACTACATGATGCTGCCTAGCGGTCTCCACCCGACCGCTAAGCTCACCTGGTGGTCCATCGCACGACCACAAGGCTCGAACCTACATACGAGGGACCCTAGCGGTCTCCACATGACCGCATCACGCCCTAGTAGTCGCTGGAAGGACCGCGAAGGCACCCCAAACCCAAAAATGGTGAAAATGGTGAGAAAGTCCATTCCACGCCTCGTTCACACCCGTGTAAAGTGAAAAACAAGGGGAAACTAGTCCTCAAGTTCTCTAGCACCAAGAGGACCCATTTAAACCCCAAAAATGCGATCAAAATGCTAGATCGGGCGCACACCCCAAAACATGCTCTTTTTCCCCAAATGCTCAAATAAGCCCGCTCGACTCACCACGGCCTACCAAAATCATAGGAATGAAAGTACAAGGGTTAAGGATCCATCCCCCTACCTCCACTGAAGATTTCACATGCTGTGGACACTAATCCACCAAGAAAACACCGTTAAACCCTCGCCGATTCGCGATCCCACGAACCGCCTCCACCATCATGATCCTCATACCATGCCCATCGCTCCTCGCCCCACAAGTGTCGCCGCCTCGCCCCCGTCCACCTCCATCAGTCACCAGAGAAGAGAGGGAGAGAAGAGAACACAGAAGAGAAGAGAGAGGGAAAAGGGAGAGAAATGAGAGATGGGGAGAGAGAAAAAGAGAGGGGGGTTTACATAGAAAATATAAAAAATTAGTTGACTATGTTATTAGAGATGATATTTAAAATTCATCTCAAATTTCGTCCCTAATCCACATAGTTGCATTCACATAATTAGAACTATGTGAACACGGCTATTAGGGATGGAATTTGAAATCTGTCCCAAAATCCATCTCCAATCCACATAATCACATCTATGTCACAATATGAACCAATTTCTTTTGATGAATCAGATGATAAGCTTACTCTCCAAAACCCAAATGTCCTTCCGGCTAATCAATCAACCTCTCAACATACCCCTAATCCCCAAACTGCTCCTACCTTAGGAATATTGGCCTGGCCAATATCTCAACGGTATTGGGCCTAGCCATGATCACTTCATGTAAAGGCAAAGCTCATCATCTCAACTCTAGATGTCCATCAATCTACTCCATCCTCTCAATCCTTAGAGTCATGCATATCTGAGGAGAAACCACATGATATACGATGGTAGATAATGTCAAAGATGGGTTATTCATTTGGTGTAGGGTTAGGTAAAGATTAACAAAGAATCAAAGAGCCAATCGAGGATAATGGAATAATTGAGAGGTTTGGGTTAGGGTGTTAATTGACTAAGATAGGCAAGAGTGAATCATCAAGGTTAGGGGCACACAAATTCCTTACCAACTCATGTCAGGTCTCGTCGGGAGCTATAACATGTTAAGTCAAGTCTTAGTGTTTAGTCTAACAAAATCCATCCATAAATCTTTTACAAGATGAGGAATAATCCAGCAAATCATTTAAGGCCATGTACGTTCAAGTGAAAGAACCGGCTTATGCTAGTAGGTATAAGGGTTGTGTCCATGGTTGCGTACTTGCACACAAACTACTTGAACCCTACTTCCAGCCTTTTAAGGAAGAGGATTGCTCTTCCTCCTTCCAACGGTCCGCAGAATACCCAGACAACACTGTCAAGGTCTGCAAGAACCTTTGTATATAGCCAATAATCTAAAATCCAAAAATAGAAAATCTAAACATCAAATCAACAAAAACAAAAAAGTAACAAAAACAAAACAAAAAAATAAAAAATGAGAGAAATAGAGAAAAAGAAAAAGAAATAAAAAAATCAACAGTCTAGCAGCTACCATGTATTTCAGTCTTCATCCATTATGCATGATAAAGGTTAGGTCACATTAAAGTCTCGACGAGTCAACACTTTAATTTACCAAAACCAAGGAGAATTCTATCTAGCTCGACAGTTGATGCTCCAAAGGGCAGGCACTATGTAGACACTCATGTGGATTCAAAATATGGCAACTGCCTAAAACATATGTCTATCTTAAAGACTTCTTGAAGATTCCAAATCCTCCTTTTTCTCTCTACTTGACCGATTAAGACAATCAGCACCCTTAAGGGGTTGAGCATAGTTGCTAAACATGATGCCCTTAGGTGAAGAGCTCAACGGATAACAAAAAGATAAGATTGAAAGAAAAACGTTGGCTCTGGACTCTGCCGTCATCAAGCGGTCTAAGGATCGACCACTACACGTCATCAAATGGCCCAATTATTGACCGCCAAAGACATGGGCATGGCAAAATCGATGAAAAGCCTACTAAGCTTCGTCCCATGAACAAGGAATAAGGAACGAGACCCAACCAAGGAGAATGACCCAAGAAATAAGCCTCAAAATCGACCGAGATGGCCCAATAAAGGTAGACAACTAGGAGCATCATAAAGATAAATAAGGAGATGACCCAACTTATTGATCACAAAATAGGTGTCAACAAGGAGGCCGCGTCACCCGACCCAGCAGTCGGCTCCTGTCGGCCATGTCGGCACCTCTGTCGGACCTCAGACATCGGCATGAGTGGAGGAGGTTCCGCTGAGCATTGTGTCGTCCCTGCCATTTTGGAGCCGATCAACAATGATCCTCTAGCCGGTGAAGTCCAGGAGGTGACCCTCAAGACTCTCATGAAAGAGAATCAGCACTTAAAGGCCCTCCTGCAACACCTACATCAGAAGCGTGACCTCCACCCTCAGCCGCCTACTAGGCCTTCGACGAAAATGCCGATCCCACCAAGTGGGCAAAGTGGCGCCAATGCCTCAGTAGCAGCCGTCTGAACCCCTACAGTAATCAGGTTCGGTGCGCCTTTGGCCGAAGCTCAACCACGGCCATCCAACACGCCGGTGCTGAAGAATCTCATGTCACAACGCCAGATGATCGAGCGGATCATTGAGACCAAGCTCGCTCAGTTTGGGGAAGGGGTCGTGACTATGGATCTCTATAGCGTCCCCTACCCATTGCATCACTAGCTCAATAAGCTTCCCCCGAAATACGCCAAGCCGCCGAAGCTGTAAAAGTTTGACGGGCAAGGATCTCCACACGAACACCTGGCCTACTATGTTACGACCATGGGCGAGGTCACGTTGGACGAATCCTATCTCCTTCGCTATTTTGCCACTTCACTCACGGGAATGGCCTTTCAATGGTATTCCCGCCTGAAGCCCAACTAAGTCATCGATTGGGCGGATCTGCAGAAAAAGTTCATTGACCATTTCCAAATGGCGGAGCAAAAGATCTCCCTAGCTGAGCTCTGCTCTCTCCGACAGAAGAAGGGTGAGAGTGCTCTCGACTTCATTAAGAAATGGTGAGACCTCAGCATGAGGTGTGTCAACCCACCGGTCCAGAAGGATGCCATCACCATATGTCACCGAGGTTTGGCGATCGAGGTCAGCGAAAAGCTTCTCGGCACCAATGTCAAGGGCTTCGACCAGCTCAATTCGGCCGTCGCTGAAATAGATACGTTCTTCGCCGATAACCCTACCTACGTCTCAACAACGGGTAAGCAAGCATGAAAATGCTGACTTGAATACAAACCTATACCCTAACTAATATCCAGAACACAACAGAGAAACCAATCTGAAGACCATCTCACGCAAGAGGCTACCTTCCCAATGGGTGTAACCTATCTTTCTGATAACGTCTTTTGATATACCGAACAGAGGAATGCAAATGCAACACCCTAGATAAGACTTAGACCGTGCTTTTGATACCCTTTTTTTTGTTTTATGCAAGGACTATCGTAGACTCGACTGGCTCTGATACCAATTTGATGCAGGACGGATAGCGGATCTGGGACTTTAAGCAAGCTCGCGGACTCGTCCCTTAGCGAGGGAAGTGTATGGACGTGTGCGGTTGAGAAATCGACAGTGAGCTAGGGTGGCCGGCTCTCTCTCGTGCCTGGATCGGGTCACGGGACGGGTTTCACTCTCTCTCTCGCAGCGGTGATTGAAATAATATAACGAGCTAATTATCCTATCACTAGCAGCAGCATATAAAAAAGTATATGAGTAAAGCAAATGCCTACGAGGAGGGTGGCAAGTGTACCTCCACGCTCTGGGCGTGGGGAAGACGACCCCGGCCAAGTACGGTAACTCTCGGTTAAAATAATTATTCAATTATTACAATAGTGAATTCTTACCCACTCCCCGCAGGGAGGTAAAGGGCAACAAGTGGGGCCCAGGAAGACCGACCCTGGGTTGATGGGCAGCAAGCCGGAAGGGCTCTCAGGGCGAACTCGGCCTGCTGATCAGACTCGGTACTGTGCCAACTCGGTGCTGCGCCGACTCGATTCTGAGTTACATGACAGCAAGCAACGACTTCCAAAGGGACGCCATCCTCCTGAGATCTTCTGAAGGCGCCACTTGGCTGGGACGTTGGCAGGACATCCCTGATCGACTCCTGGGACCGACGGTCACTGAAATTGAGTTTTGGTATTTTTGCAAGAAGTTTCCCCAGACTACTCTTTCTGGCTTGCACAAGGAACATAATTGCGCGCCTCAATGGCAAGAATTAATACGCTCAGATCTGGTATCAGATCGAGGCGTGGCTAGTTCCATTGGAAAGAGGACTCATAGATCTACAACATATTTGTTTTTCAGAGCCATCAAAGGAGAGGATTGGAAATGAGAGGCTCTGCAAGCTATGTGTTTTTTTATGGATCTAGTTATAGACACTCAGGACAGACAGGGATCTTCCTGAAAATAATTTTTTACCGGAGAGTAAGGGAATTTTATGAGTGCTGAAAAAATTACTGGTGGAAGGGGGGGATGTGGGGAACACTTGGTAATTTTTATGGATTTTCTGGAGATGGTTAAAGGGGTGGGAAAAATACAACAAGGGGACACTGTCTCGTAGATCTGCAGACTAGCATATTATTGAGGGAAGAACAAAAATACTGGAAAAATATTAAACGTCTAGGGGGCTGTGGGATTAACGAGGGTAGTAAATGGCGGTGGGGGGGATTTGAGGGGGTCAGGGTGATGTGGCTGATGAGGTGGCAAGTAGGGCTGAGGTGGAGAGTGATGTGGAGGGGGTGGCCCTCTCTCTTGGGGAAGAGAGACAGTGGGGGTGCATTATGCTATTGGAGAGAGAGGGGTAGAGGGAGAGAGATAGTGGGAGAATCCACTCCTAGGGAGAATCCACTCCTAACTAGGGAATCCACGCTAGGCTATTGGAATCCACCAATAAAGTAGAATAAAAGGGCTCAAATTCTGAATTGTTCATTAGCTTCAAATGGGAGAGTTGGGTCCTATTTATAGGAGCTCAACTCTTTACATGACCAGACTAACCCTGACAAATAAACAAAAGACCAAGCCTATCTAGGAGGGGGCGCCCCTGGGCCAGCCCAACTAGTTGGGCCCAATAGCCTCCACCTGCTACTCTATTGACTCATTAACCTACTCAACTGACTCAATTAAAGAAAAAATTACATAGATACGACTCAAAAAAAGTGGAAAATCCATGATATGAATCAGAAATAAGTTGATATTCCAGCCTGAGCACTTCCGGGGTGATGTGATGGGCCGTGTGAACAGGAACTGTTGGTGTTGTCACCATCATAGTGTTGTTTCCCCCTAGTGTTGTTTCCTGAGTTGTAGTCAATGTATCTGTGATGTTTTAGCTTTCCCCTTCCCCCTATATGTATCCCCCCTCTCTTATTATGAGATAATAATGAGGAAAACTATGTTTTAGCTGTGGTTATGTGTTCTCTAATGTTTGGAACCCCCGGGTGAGAAGCCCAAACCCACATCTACCTCCTCGATGGAGGAAGAACTGAAGCTTTGGGTGCACCGTTCCTTTCCCAGGAGCGGGTGAGAGGCCCCATCGGAAGCCCCGGTCATCCTCCCCTATCGTCCACCTCACCGTTTGTTCACCACCACCAAAACCCAGATCCATCCCCACCATGGAGGAAGATCAGAAGCTCCAAGTGCACCATTCTTGAGATGGGAGCGAGCGAGAGACCCCATCTGAAGCCCCAATCATCCTCCCTTGCCGTCCAACACTATCTCTCATCTCCACCGTTGATCTCCACCACCACTTTCACCGTCTCCACCCATGACTGCCACCCTCAAGGCAAAGGAGAAGCCCGACTGCACCGTTCCTGAGAAGGGAGAGTGACACCCGATGTCCGAGCATAGCACCGACTATCCCTCCGAGCATGTCGGACTCTAAGCACTTGTGAGCGAGCGCCTCCGCATCCCCTCCAAGCAAGGCCACCTTTCCTAGCAAGATGACGTCCCCCCTACCAGGAATCAATGTTCGTACCATTAAAGATTGGTAGTGAAGCCATTTAGAAAATAGAAATTCAGACATAACTATAGAATATGCATAATTATGAAATTATATGCACATAAAATGGTGTACATGCGATGAATTATGCATAGAAAATAGACACTCATCACAGTGCATGCTGAGTAGCAGGCTGATGATGACAGGTTACATGATGAAAACCTACAAGAGCAGCCTGAGCAGGAAGCATCAATAGTCTTGGAAGAACCTTTTCCAGAACTAGTTCAGGAACAGCACATTCCAGAGTTACAAGAAGAATCTCACCCAGAGCTGTAGGAAGAGCAGCAACCTGATCAGCAGGTAGCAGAAAGGGATGAAATGGATAGAGAAGAATAGCAACCTGTTCAGGAGGAGGAAGAAAGGGAAGAAATTGAAAGTGATGTGCAGCAAGAACAAGAACTGCATAAGCTAGAGCAACAGTTCTTGGCTGATGAGCAAGTGATGCAGCAGATTGATCAACATATTGATCAGCTGATTGAGCAAATTGAGCAACAACAGCAGTAATTTGAAGTCCAGCCAAAGCAGCTGAATGAAGAGGAAGGTACACAAGAGTAGTAGCCAGATGGTGAGCAACCCCAAGAGTAGCAAGGGGTGGAAGAGCTTCAAGAAGAACAACCTCAGGAACATTAAGATGTTGAAGCTGAAATATCACAAGAAGATTTTGTAGGTCCTGCCACATATCATGGACCTTATCAAGGGCTAGTGATGGCATTAGGTATTCATCCACCATTATCCCATGAGGAACCTCAAGTCCCACCAAAATTTCAGGCCTCAAGTTCAGCTGGACCAAGCTCAGGTCAGCATGCTACAGATGTACATCCTTCTTTGGTAAATTTATTGATGAATCAGTTTAGAATGATGAATGCTTCTTTCATGCACTTAAACATGGCTGTAGAGAGACTAGATGCTAGAATGGTATATGTGGAGCAAACTGTGATCAGCCAACGAGAAAAATTTGTCAAGGACAAGTATAGGTCTGATGAAAGGCTACATGGGTTTTTAGACTCTCTATTGCATGTTTGTGAGCAAGCTGGGACCCTAATGAAGAATGTGAGAATGAACCAAGTAGAAACACACTTAAAAACTACACAAATGTTGGTTCATGCCTTTGACATCAGAAGGGAACAGCAGGCAATTAGACAACAGTTGACCGCCATACAACAAGAACAACAAACCTTGTCTCAAAGAATAAATACCATGACAAGAGAAATCCAGGGCAGCATCATACAAATGGGGACTATCTATGCCAAGCTTGACAGTGTCCAAGAAGAATTTCAAAAGTTGTCAAGTAGTTTCAAAGATGTTGTGACTACACAGGCCACTAGTTCCTCTACCTCTATGGCAGAAATCCACCACCAGCAGACTTCACAGTTAGAGAACATTTGTAGCATGTTGCAAAATTGGTTTGTGGATTTGACTACCAACCCCAAATCTGCACCGTATGTGCGTAAGCATGGGCGGATCCACCCTCCCACTGCCCTTTTCAAAGGACATAAACTCCACGCTTGCATGTGTGTGCATATTGATTCATCCATGTATTCTAGCATTTGTACATGTCTCAAATTCTAAATGCATGCTTGCCAAGGTCCCTTGTATATGAAATGGCAAGCGATAGAAACCCGAATTATGTCTGGGTGAAAATCCTCACTATGCGTGAGTAAAATACTCCGCCTCGTACCAAGGATCACACTGCATGAATGTGTGATGAAACCTTTGCATGGTGTACATGGGGATTCATAAACCATTTTTCTACATTTACCCAAGGGTACGGTCTCCTTGATCACCAAACTATGCATCATTGCAACTCATACCATTCAAAAGGGAGAAAATACAAGCTTGTTCTAGAGCTAGTCAACTTGGGCTAGCCCCAAGTCGACTTGTCCCTAGTCACAGCAGCAAATCTCTGTTGCAGGCTTGGAGCTAGTCGACTTGGCCCAGCCCTAAGTCGACTTGTCCTTGATTCTAGCAGCAGAAGTCTGCTACTGGCTTAGAGCAAGTCGACTTGGATCAGCCACAAGTTGACTTGCCCATCTCTTAGAATAACAAGCCGTTCAAATAGCCTTGGGCTTGTCGATCTCTCACAACTAGTAGTCGTTGAATAAATGTTGTTTTGATGATGTCTCACTATAAGTCATTAGTCAATTAAATTTGAAACTCATGAAATACCTTTTTGAATGACTAGGTATCAAGTGTATAAAGAAGGTAGTTTCATCAAAGTAGTGTCGACCTTAAATCCTCAGGAGGTTGACCTCAAGTCCTCACAGAAGCTGCTGTAGTAGTTCGTCACAAGGGTAGTGTCGACCTCAGTCTCTCAAAGTGTCAACCTCAGACCCTCACAGCAAGTAGTTCACCTACTACTCTTCAAGGCTGCTCTGACCTCATAGTAGAGCTGCCACGGCCTTACCTCAAGCTAACCCGACCTCATCTCACATTGCACCGACATCAGCTACAAGGTTCAAGCAGGTCAATAAGATTGGTCGACACTTCTTTCTCGGAAGGTCGACCTTAGGCCCATTCCAGAAACTATTATAACAAGCAGTTTCTTCAGACAAGTAGACACCATTATCACAGCAGATCGACCTCAGGCTCATTCTAGAAGCCATTGTAATCACTCATTTTCAAAGCAGTGTCGACCTCACCTTTTCAGCAGGTCGACCTCACTAAAGGGTAAACTCAAAAGTCTTCTGATGGATCTGTCTTTTCAAAAATAGTACAGAGGGTAAAAAGGTCCAACGTAAACCTCTGAAAAGTTATTTTTTAAGGGCTAGAAGAGATTCCTGGGAACTCCCAAATGTCCCTATCATCATAAGTGTCTAGAGGAACTTTCAGGTATTCATAAACTTGTATAATAGAAGATTCCTTGTTAAATGATTTTCAGATTTGTGATCAAGGTATACGGATTGAAATCTTCTAGATTCTCAGGTCAAGGAAATTTAAGAGCAGCTAATTTTTAGTAGAAGCAACAACAAGAACATGCATCAAATGGGTGAATCACTAGAAGTTCATGCATGTAGCCAAGGTGACAGAGATTTTCAAAGAAATGTGCTTCAATGGAAATTCATCGAGTGTGAAAACAACTTGAAAGTTTTAAGCTGAGAACTCAGCACATGATTAATATGACTAACTTATCAAAATATCAACAAAATATCAGGTGAAGCTCCCCCTTAGCAAATGCAAGATCCACACAATAAATTTTAGACTCAAGAAAGTGTTGAGCCCAAGTGAGGTTGGAACAGATGGAAGCAAGTGAGACCAGCTGACAATGTAAATTATTAGGAGAGCAAGTACAAAGAAGTGATACAAACTGATGCCAATTGTTGATGTATGTTCCAGAAAGAGCAGAGATTGTAGAAAGAGCAAGGATATGGCTAGATAATGAAGATATCGGTTGACTGAATGAGCAATTTAGGTCAACCAAACTAGATAGTAAGAAAACAGATGAATAGCCATGCAGTTTAAAAGTTTGAATTATATGCTCCCCCTGTCTATATGAATTGAATCAATCTTTTTGGAATTTTCCATATGAATATGCATGATATGCAATTAACACAAGTATGCATATGCAATGACTCCCCATAGTTAAATGCATTGACACCAATTGTTAGCATGAATGCTGAGCACTTATGAGCTTCCCTTATCTAAATGCATTCAACCATCATATATGACATGTAAATCATGTTGGGGATTAATCTAACCACTATGCATGAAGCACAAGAGCTACTTTGACAGACTCCCCCTGACATTATGCACTGAGTGCAGTATATGCAATGAAGTGTATGCATGAAGTATTATGAATTATGCTCATGAATGTCTTAGACTACCCTATGTGCAATTTTTGATCCATGGTACTCAGTGGAGGTCTGGCCTCTACGCATAAGGTGGGTTTCCAGATAGAAATGTTCTACCCTTCTCCCAACATCTCATTTGATATACCATGAGATCATGCATGATAATGCAATGCAAAAGTAGTCTTATGTGTATCTCACATTGACAATATGCTATACGTATGCAAATGTGAATATATGTGCATGTCATGTATACAGATGAACATTTTATGCATGAAACAACATGCAGACATCAAATTTAGTCAATTCAGATTTTTAGAAGTATAATTTATTTTCTGTCCAATATTTACATGATGGATGAGAAAATGATTAGATCTAGAGGGGGGTGAATAGATCTCACCCAAATAAAAGCTATAGCAGGTAAAGCAGTGCGGAATCTTTCTTGCATTATTATTTAGTTAATTGTGTTAGTTCTGCAGTTATTTTAGATTCTTGTGTACCCTCACACCATCCTTTAACCCTTCCGAGTCTCCAGACTCGTGGGTCGCGAGCCAAAGTTTGGGTCGCACTGGTTCCTTTCCAGTACTTGGTCTTGGGTCATTATACAATGAGTTGACGTAGTAGAGGAAGAAATGAAAATCTAGAGGAGCTGCCTCAAGCCATAAGAAGGATGAGTCGACGCAACAAGCGTGCGGCGTTAACATAACAACAACATCTAATAGCCAGCAGCTAAGTAATATGAGAATTGAGTCGACACAATAGAACCAATGTGTCGACACATCAAGAACTTGTTAGTCAAGTTTTTCAAGTAACACGTAGAGTGCATCAACACAATAAAGATGTTGCGTCGACACATCAAAGCCTTCAGCGAGATCTCGTCTAGCAACAAGAACGATGAGTCGACGCAGTGAAGAACAATGCGTCGACACACCTTAGATGGTGAGAACCTGATTAAGTGGTGGGTCCCACCTCTGGCTCATGAACCGAGGTCCAATGATTGGAAGGTTGGTGTACGAGGAATCCACATGGCAGAAGGCACTTTTGGAGGGAAAATTATTCTCTACTACAACAACATGATAGCATGGGCCCCCAAGAGAATATCCTCTGGCTCGAGCATTATAAGTAGATCTGGATCCAAGTAAGAGAAAAATGAACTAACAGAGACGAAGGAAGAGGATTGCTCCAACTTGTGAAAGAAAAATAGAGAAAGAGAGAGCCAGAGAGAAAGAGATTCTGAAGAGTTCAGAAGAGGAGAAGAGTTCACTTCCAATTGAGAAAAGCAGAGCATCGGAAGATCATCTAGATTGCTTCATCTGAAGCTACATATCTTCGTGCTTCCTTTTGTTTTTTCTTTTCTTGTGTGTTACTTTTTCTAATCGCATTCCGTTAGAGTATGTGTGAAGCTGTAAATCAGAGTATATAAAGCTGTGAATCAGTGTGTGTGAAACTATGAATCAGCATGTGTGCGAAGTTGTGAATTAGCAGAGTGTTTAGGGAGTATCCCTGAGTCACTACAGTTGCAACTAGTGGTCTTCACTCAATTGAGTGAGGGGTGGATGCAGGTGAGCACACAAGTGCTGCCAAACCACCTAAAAAATTCTCATGTTTCTGATTGTGTGGTTGTTTCTTTTCCTCTTCCCTCGTTCACAGCCAATAGATTAAGTGTTTATAATCGCACATGAATCCTTGGCTCTCGTGCACTTCAGTTGTTTGGTCCACGTTCGGTTTGTCTGAAGATTGTTATCGCAATTATTGCATTAACTTTTTAAGGGGGCATATCTATTCACACCCCTCTACATCTGCCTATTTGATCCTACAGGTACTACTTTTACCATCCCGTACATCAAGTCAGAAGAACAAAGTACTACAACTTTAGCTGCATTTGATGTATTCGAATGTTTGAATTTTACTAATAGACTTAGTCGATATGTCTTACCTCATTCTATTACAGTGACTAAGTTATCTTCATGCAACACACCATGGTGATCAAGAAACATTTCATATTGCCGCTATCAAAAGGTAGAAAAGATCATCAGATAGCTTGACACTTTGGTGCATGAAATTGTTTAATCATTGTTTTAGTCAGAGAAGGGATTTCTTTCAATATGTTGACTAAGATGATTTCAAGCTATTTCAGCTATCATGGGTATAAGACAATATGAGAGATATAACTGGTATTCGTTAAGTGCAGGTTTTTACTGAAATGTAGCTATCATATATATTAAGAAATGATGTATGATCATATAGTTGGTTGTTGACACCTGCTTATTTTCTCGCATTAATCGAGATTTAAGTACAAGGAAACATTCCCTAAATAGAGCGAAACAGCATAATGCCAAAGGCACTCTTCCGGTTGAGTTAAGTTTGAAAACCAGAACATTTCTCCATGACAAACGACACGACATAATGAGTGGGGATCATCCCCGAGAAATTGGCTCCATGCTAACTAGTTATCTGATAGCTAGGTCAGATCTGAGGTTTGGGACAACCGACCATACCTAATGGCCCACTATAAAGATTCAAAGACCACCCCCGGATATCCTACATACGGGATCGCACCGCCAGCACCTCAGCAACTAGGCTAACTCGGGACTTAGAACAGCATGACGTACTACATGGCTCTTCACCAAGAAGTGGGGGTCACCCCCAACTACTAGACACATGGCATCATTGTGCCAACACCCCAGTGGCTGGGCCAACCCAAGACTCACAACCACCCATCGTGTCACGTGGCACATGACATAGAGATAGGGAACAACTCTCGACATACCTCCTACAAGCCGCTTGACATCGGTGACCCCAGCAGTGAAATCACACCTGGGTCTACCTCATTCAAGATGGGTTCTGGATAGACACTGACCTCAGTTGTTATGGGTCCAGATTCAAGTGAGCTCTCTCTCTCTTCTTCTTCACCCAACCCACCTTATCCTTGTAAACCCCTAGTCCACTATATCCTTGTGAACCCCAATTCACCTGACCCCTATAAATCCTAGCTCACTTGACTCGCCCAAACCCCTGAACCCAACCGATTATTCCAGCTCACCTAAATCTTGAGCCCACTTAGCCATGGCTCGTCTAAACGTTCTACTCCAGCCCATCGAAATCAATTGAAGAAAGGAAAATCAGCCTACCTTAACCTCTAGTGGGACCCACATGACCTTTCACTCTCCTCCAGGTCAAACCCAACCATTCTTTTGCCTAAACCCCCTAAGGGAAAGGTTTACCTAGACCAGGAAGCATCCGGGACCCATGAAAATAATCTAAAATAATATTCAAAAAAATCTGGGACATTACAATAACACCAATCGATTTCATAAGTAGGGGTAAGGACCATGGCTTCGTCCTAAGAAGGGAGTTCTTCATGTAATGGAGGGAGAGGGAAATGAAGAAAACTCGGAGTAGGTGTTTCTTAAAAATCTTCATATTCTTGATCGTGTGTCGGCTCAAATTCTTCATCAAAATTTTCATCGTGCATTACTTCCAATTCTTCATTGTCAGATTCAAGTGGACGCTGTGGTGGGGGCATATTGATGGGTGATGGAGGTGTATATGGGCATGGAGGAGGGTTTGGCGGATATAAATGTGAAGGTGGAGGGCCATATGGATGAGTGGTGCGAATGGGTGGAGGGCGGATGACATCCACTTGATTATTAAAGCTTGATAGAACATCTTGCTCATTTGTGTTCTCAATGCCATTGTCATCTCTCCTCTCCTTCCAATCTTTCTCCAATCTGGTGATTTCATTCATGAATGAGTGCAGTAGATTGATTTAAGGAGGAGGAGGAGGAGGCTATGGATTTGTGACTCTCTTCAATTGTTCCTCCATTTTGACAATTTTTTCAATAAGAACTTGTTGGAGGGGTGTAACATGCGAAGCAGAGGGTTGACATGGTGGCCTTGGAGGGGCTGCATATGATGGCCATGGTGCGTGGAGGGATTGACCCACAAAAGGACCTGGACGGGCAGGGTTACAAGAAACGTATGGGCCTTGAGGCCGTGGAGGGTGATGATGGTTGGCAGGAGGCGGGTGATGGACCACCCGAGGAGGGAGATGAGCAGAAGAAGACGGGTGATAGGCCACTCGAGAGGGATAATGAATAAGAGGAGGCAGGTGATGGACCACCTGAGAAGGAGGATGAGTAGATGAAAGAGGCGGGTGATGGGTCACCCGCGAAGGATGATGAGATGAAGAAGCTAAACCCTCAACAATAGCCTTAAGGGCTTGAGTTTGTTGAGGGATGAGATGTAAATCTTGAGAGACCGTCCCATGCCATGGAGGATATAGTCTCCGGGGGGTAGTGACTCACGATTGATGCGAGGGATTATGAAATTGAGGATTGCCTGGACAAAATTGTGAGAATTGGAATGAAATCCCTTAGAATTGTGGTGAGAATTATGGATTTGAGGATTGTAGGATGTGCTTGGTTGGTCATCCTTATGATTGTAAAAATTATTAGACATGTTACTTTGATTATTGAAGCGAAACATTATGCAAATCAAGTAATAAACCAATCAAAGTAAGTTGCAAATATCAAACAAGTGAATGTTTACGCTTGGTTTAAATTATTTTTCTTCCTTGATATGAATTATGGTTCTAACAAGGTTTGTGTAATTCACTCAAGGGAAGAACCTAGTTTCCTTCGGAGATAAATATCCATATGAACAGTAGCATCTTGAAAGTACTTACAAGAACATGCATCCAAAAAATTCCCATGCACGTCATGCCATTTATCATATGAGATTTTTTTTCTTTACTTCCAAATTAAATCGGGCGCTTGTGAGATCGATTTTACTTGTAGAAGTAAAACAAGACGACAATCAAGTGTGGAATCTTGATTTAGATAAAATTGGCATTATTCTTACAAAATATTTTGGCATGTTAAAATAAACATGATGCCCTTCTGTCATCTCCATGGAACCGTGTTGAGATTGTAGTGTCCAACTCAACATTTCTAAGGCTCTGACTGAAGTGCACGGCCACTTGTAACTGAGAAGACTAGTCCCTCTTGTTTGTTTGTGAGAAAGCCGAACAAACAAAAATCACTCTTGAAAATCTCCAAGGTAATGTTGCTGTTCATGTGCTTCAGAAACTACCAAAAGGGTGGTGCCAGATTTCAGCACATCCTTGCCAAGGAATCCGATTATTCCAATAACCTGAAACACCAATTCAGCATTTAATTTAAGGTCTGCCAACAGCAACGTTCACCCATTCCGGTTGGTGACCTAACATGTTCATGTTCCACCGCGATGCTATCAGCACCTTACCATACCACCTGGACATGGCTGCAAAATACAGGAACCTGAAAGCAAACTATGGGAAGTTATGTTTCAGAATTCTACTCACAGTCCTCTTGTCACTACTCATGTGGACATGAATGCTTCATAACTCAAAATAGTTCATCTTTTCCTTATGGGGTGAAAATACCGGGCATATTGTTTGTGACCTTACATCGGCATGTTAATCATCAACAGACTGTACAGAAGCAAATGAAACAAAAGGGCTTACACAAGCAGGATACAGGGTGAACCCGAGACATAAAAACAAATTTTGGCATAGCCCGTTCGCTCATGAATTTTGCACTGAAACCACCAGATTCTCATCAAACAAGGGCCGTGGCTTCACATCTGACCCATCTCTCCTCCCGTCTTCCTCGGAAGCAGACTTGAACCCAATGCTCAAAAGAGCTTGTGCTGACTCCAGCGCCTTGTCGCCTTCGAGTTCTGATGCCTTCTCACTTGTCATGTTGGAATCTACACCTGGTCGTCGTAGAGTTCCTGGGGATTTTTCTACCGAACCAGGAGACCCTATGCACCCTTCAGCATCGATTGCCGCTGCCGCTGCTGCTGCTGCTGCAATAAGCAGGGCAGTTGCAGGAGGATCACACCCCCCTCTTGGTGTAGGTAAATCGTGATTGTGTTTTCCCTCGTATTGTATAATTATAGCTTTGGCATCTGCTGAATCCCGCTCAACATGCTTCCGCACAGGACAGCCTATTTGTGTGCACTTGTAATAGCTTCTGGGAAAAGAAAACGGATAGGTGTGGCGTACCCGAAAGAGACGGTGAGTAGGCTGGTTACCATAGGGCCCCCACGTACAGCCGCCTCCGGGCTTAGGGGGAAATACCAGCTAGAGGACAGGCCGATACGGGACGAACACGCGACCTGGGACTCTAGCTCGCAATCGTCCCTACACGAGGGAAACGCTGGACCGTGTGCGGTTGAGAAACCGACAATGAGTCTCGGGTATCTACTTTTCCGCCTATACTCGGATTGAGTCACGGGACGGGTCACTCACTCTCGCTCTCTCGTAGCGGCAGATAATAATATATGGCGAGCTAATTACCCTATCATGCTCTCTAGCAGCGGCATATACAAAATTATGCGGGTAAAGTAAATGCCGAGTAAGGTAGCGAACACGATACCTCCACGCTCCGGGCGTAGGGAAGGCAATCCGGCCAAGTACGGTGACTCCCGGTTAAATAATCAATCAATAATTTACAGAAATGATTTCTACTACCCACTCCATGCAGGGAGGTAAAGGGCTACACAAGTGGGCCTGGGAGGACCAATCTTGGGTTGACGGGCAGCACTTTGATCACCCCGTCGGCGCGGCTCGGACGGTGCAAGCTACTGGTTGTGGGGCCCACGTGCTGGTCAGCGGGTCCAAGTGGGCCCGAGGTGGTACCGTTGTGATGGTGGCTCCTGGAGAGGCACTCCCTGGGATGGCGGCACGCTGGTTCGTCTTGTGGAAGGCGAGTTGGCTCCGGTCTCCACTTGCTGGAGTTGATGGCCACAGATCTAAAGTTCTATTTTTGCAGCGCGCGACCCGACGAAATCAGCGGCAGCCTCTTTGGTCCGATCGAACAAGAACCCTAAGGTTTTCTAACGTGCTATCTGCTTGTAGGAGAAGAAGGTGGTGTGCACTCTGTGGAGGAGAAGGAAAGGAACACCGAGGTTGTCCCCTCAGGAGCCCGAGCCAAGAAAGGGAGGCAGCAGTCACCGTCCTCTTCATGCTTTGCTTTGGGCGTCTAAATCTCCATCACCGGCTCTTCCATCTCTCAGTTTGATCATTCCAAGCCACCCTTCTTACATCTCTGATTTTGGGTTGAAAGATTTAAGGGGAAGAATCATTTTGTCTATCATCTTTTTAGTTCTATTGTGTTTAGATTTCAAATCTAAGACTAGGCATTATATTTCCTCATTCTATTTTCGTCTAAGATGATTTTGGAGCTTGCTCCAAGTGTGTGTGGGGTGTCTCATCGTCGTGCGAGAACCCACGTGTATGGGCCATCGCTCCCGTGTGTCGTTGTTGCTGCCGTCGCGCAGCGTGTGTTAGTGAAATCCTCTCGAGGTGAGAGGGGTGGATGTAGGATGACACTTGGTGCGTTGGAACCACCTAAAAATCACTGTGCCGTGGTTTTCTATTGTGTGATTGCATCCCGCCCCCCCCCCCCCCCCCCCCCCCCCCCCCCCCCCCCCCCCCCCCCCGCCCCCCCCCCCCCCCCCCCCCGCGCCCCGGCGCAGCCCCCCCCCGGGATGGGCGGCGGGGCAGAAAGAGAAGGAAAGGGTTGGTCAGCGAAAATGGGGCCATGGGAGCGTGTGGTGGCAGAGGGAGAGTCGGGTGAAGTAGGAGGCAGGAGAAGGGAAGAGGAGTCAGGGGGTGCAGCATACTGACAAGGAGGGGGAGAAGGTGAGGGAGGGGAGCCGAGTGCAGGGTTTGGGCTGCTACGTCCGCTACTGCTCACAGGGAGAGAGAGAAGAAGACGATGATAAGGAAGCGGGGTGGACAAGCGTGTTGGCTGAGACCCCTATCGTTGCGGGAAGTGGCTGGAGAAGATTGTACGCCGGGAGGCTCTCTGATGGAGGGGCGGGGTAGCCACTGTAGGTGGCAGAGGGCGTGACCAGCGCAAGGAAACAGATGGGTGCTAGGGGGTTGTGTGGTGGCGGAGGGCTTCTGGTGGTAGTGGCAGGCTGTAGAGAGGGGAGAGAAAGGCAGATTATGGGGGGAGTGCTGGCCGCTGCATGCTCACAGAGGCAACATCATCGAGAGTCGACGATAGAAGGTGAGGGGGGGAGACGTGTGGCGGCTATGGCAGGAGGCGACCGTCAGTGGTGAGGAGGACAGCTGGGGCAGAAATGCGAGAGCCCGCCAACAATTGTGGGGAAATGTGGGGATGTAGGTGGAGGAGAGCGTGACCAGCGCAGGAAAGGGGTGTTGGGGTTGTGTAGAGAAGGAAGGGGAAAGGGTGAAGGGGCTGGCGGCATGCGCAGAGTGGGGCTCAGGCGGGGTTTCACAGTGGAGAGGTTGGGCCGACGGTGGTGTGTAGGAAGCGAAGAAGGAATGGCAGGGGCAGGTGGTGGCCTATGAGATCAAAACAGGAAAGGGGAGAGAGGGAGAAGAGAGAAAGGGAGTAAGAGGACTAGGGGGACGAGCTGGTAGCGAGGAAGGTCGAAGGCGTGAGTGTTTTCAGTAGGGATTGGCGATGGCCGATTCCTCCATCCACCATCGACTATTGCCGTTGTCCTTTCCTCTCCACAACCATTGGCATAACCAACAGCAGGTGCAACACAATAGCCCACCAGTCGTCGCCCTTTGAGCTCACCACCTCCACCACCCGCCACCTGCCCACCACCACCGGTGGACTCTCTCTCTCTCTCTCTCTCTCCCTGAGTGATGAGGAGGAGAAGGGCATTTTGGTCATCTCATGACTATTAACGGGAATCTCCGTCGACAGCAATTAACTGTGGCGGCATTTTTGTAAGTTTTCGTCAAACCAGTGATATACATGTTAATACGTTTCTAGGAACGATATATCTTAAAATTCATCTCTAAACGTGTCAAATGCTTATCTCTTGCACAGCTTGGCCTCAACCGTTCTTCATCATGGGCAGCCTATCATTAGCCGTATATATATATATATATTGGAATAAATGGTTTTGAACATTCTTTGTTGCGTCATATGATTAGTTGATGAATTTTATTATTTGATGATATTATTGCAAATTTGATTAATGATCTTCCTTGCAGCATCAGCCGTCACTTGCCTTTCGGCTCCGTCAGGTAAGTCAGGTAAGTATTCTGATCCCTGTAGCCCTTATTGCATTAATATATGGTACTAAGCTATATTATCTCGAGAACCAGTTGGTTGCTGGCATGTTCTAGGATCAGATGTTCCCCTTTAACAAAAATAAGTGATGATCTAGGTATAGGTGTTTAACCTCCGGATAGGCCGTCAGGTTGGGAAAATTAGGGGACGACGATTCTATCTCACACACCGTGATTGCAGATGGTATCCTGACCCTTATTGACTTGGTCTAGCAATACTATTCTTGAGTATTTTATATTTTATCCTTTCTTTGCATTCGATTTAATGATTTCTTTTATTTTAGCCCAGCATACATCATGCACATCTTTGAGCATTCATGACCTATGGTCTGCCTAGGTAAATATCTCATTATTAATGGATGACTGCGCATTCAGTGCTTTTGAGTAAGAGGAACAATTTCACTCAGAGTTGGAAGGTTCTCTACGGTCTGTTCACTTGGTTTGGTTGACTAAGAGTCCCCTATCTGGAGTTTTAGTCTATCTCTTTACCTTTCGTTACTGCCTATTTTGATTCCATCATTGGTTGTGGATTGTGTCCCCCAATGAGGTTGATGAGTTGATAGACTCGGATTCAGAGGGAGGGGTGAATGAATCCCCTTCAAAAAATTTTATAGCGAAATAAAATTTTTACCACACTCAATGCGACTGATTGAAACTGAAAGCTCAGCACAAATGTGTCCCTCAGGCATAACACTTAGCAATAATTATGAGATCGAACACAAATCACCCGCAGATAAGCTTCTACTGAAGAGCGCATAGAAGACCTGAGAATGGGGTAGATGATATGGATGATCACGGCACAATCAAACCACTGCATGGTAGATTTTTATGTGGCTCGGCTAGACCTCCAGTCCGCCTACATCCACCCCTCACTCCAAATCGGAGTGAGGCTTCCACTAGCAGACGCTACCACCGCAGACTCAGTCTGTAATAGATGCTGATTCATAGCTTCACCAAGGGAACAAGCTCCCCTCTTTCTCCAACCTGAAGGGCAAACCTAGTGACTTCCAGCCACTAGAAACTGTTGGAATCAGAATTGCTCTGATACCAACTGATGTGTTCGCTGAACAGACACGATCTACCAGCAGAGTGTGGATCCAGAGGGGGGTGAATGGATCCAAATGCGGAATTAGCCCAATGCTTGCAAGCCAACTGTTAGTCGCTCGGCCACCTCTTTCAATTGTACATAAGTCAATGCCAGCTGAGACTCCACTACCCGGCACAACATCTCCAAATTATGCCAGATAAAGTCTTCTGATGATGTGAAGCCAAGGGAAGCTACTGGAGCTACTTTGAAGGTGACTTCATTGTCAGTGGCTGTCCACAAGCCGACGTCTGGCTTGGATGATGAAGATGGAATGGTCACCGACTCACCGGGGCAGGTGAACTGAGCACTTCAGCAATCTCTTCCTGAACTACTGTCTTCTCTACTGCCAAACCTTCAGGAGCTACTTTCTGAATAACTGCTGGAAGTTGCAGAAACTCCAATTCTGTTGTTTGCACAGATGGAACTGCAAGTTCAGGTGCAACGGTCAGTACAACAGTCAGAATAAAGGCAGAACCTCTAGTCGGATCTGCTTCGGCCCTCAGCTCTAAAGCCCGTACTGGAGCAGAACTCTCTCCCAATGAGCCCAGCTCCAATGATGATCGATCAGCTATTGATTGCACCTTCACTGGCATAGGGCGAAAGATAGTAGTCACCCCTGTGGAGGTTGCGGTCATAGGAAGCAGCGCAGCCAGGGCCTCCGAAGAAATGATGTCAGAGGCTGGTATCAAAATAGGGTCGGTGATGCCGGACCCCTAGAGCAAATTGAAATAAGCATCAAAGTGGCCAAATAAGCAAACAGGCCATGCAGCTTAGCAAGAGGAAAGGGCAGAACTTACCTTGATTACATGGTCCATCTCCTCAAATGCCTGCATGAAAGATGATAAGTTCACAGTTGAAGCAACAAAAGGAGGGGGTATTTCCTCTTCCATGTCAATTCCGGCAAATTCTTCCTGCGACATCCCCTTGAATGAGGGTGCCAGCAACTTCAGAGGGCTAAATACCAAAGGGCCGTTCAATGATACAGGGGGCATTTCTGTTCCTTCACCGGTCATTTCACAAGCTTCCTCCTCGCCTTCGGAAGAGCCGAAGTCAAGCTCTTCATCAGAGAGAGTATCAGAGCTGCTAGAAGAAATATCTATGCTGGGCTCAGGCTGGCCCGCTACTTCTGTCACCTTTCGAGTTGCTGAGCGAGTTGTTATGCGCCACAAAGGGATAATACCTTTCTTCAAGGTAGTTTTGTGCCCTTCCCGTGGCAGAGAGACGTCCACAGTCGGCGTCACAGTCTCAGTCCTCACCACTCCAGCCACTACAGCACAGGCATATGCATAAAACAGAGTCCAGGGGTCATCAAAAGAGAAGGAAAAAATTAAGAAAGCAAGCTCACCTTCAACCTCACTGGCCGGTGTGGGTCAAGGCAGCCTAACATCTTCTGGGGCAATAGTGGAAGGCTCCCCTCCTACATCCTTTGCTGCACTTCTGGTCTCTTCAGTAGTCGCAGTGGCAGTGACTTCTCCTTGGGCTACTGCCGAATAGAAGATATGCCAAGTCAAGAATGAAGACATCACAAAGGCAAGAAGCCTGCAATTCATTGAGAAAGCAATGATACCTTCGACTGTTTGCTGGGTAGCCTCTTGCTGAGCAGCGAACTCCTCAAACGATGGTATAAGATGCGAGGGAATCTCATAGACATCAGCTGTGGAAGAGGACTGCTTTACTGAGGTCTTCCGAGCCTTCTTTGCCCATCCCAGGGCAACCTTCATTAAAGAAGCCGCCCTCTTTTTACCAGGTGGTAATGGGGTTGTGGTCGGCGCCGATGCAGGGGTGTTAAAATACTCTGGTTTCTGAGCCTGGGAAATAATCTTTCTGTAAAGCCCCTGCTGCTTTATGTTTGGTCTATCTGCCAAAGGGAATGCACAATGTTGTAAAAAAGATCAAACAACGAAGTAAACATCATGTCAACCGAAGAGAATCATACCTGCTAGGCTATTATAAAAAGATGAAAGGGGCCAGTACTGATAGGCCGCCTCCTTGTTGCGGGATGCAGCCTCCCGAATGAGCCAGCAAATGTCACCAATTTGTTGACACTTCTCTGCCAGATCAGCCAAGTCTGCATGGCCACGAGAAGCGAGGAAATGATACAAGCCGAGGTGATCAATACCCCAGCCGTCAGCATAATGAAAGGATACAAATAAAGGCTTGTCCAGAACACTTGCTGTGGGGTTGTCAAGAGTCAGCCTATGGATATTCATCAATATAAATATCCAAGACGTATGCTGGTAATACGTCGGGGTTCTGTCCTCTCTCCTTACAAACGCCCTATACGGGCAGAAGCGGTCAGTCTCACTTTTTCAGGAAGCTATCTTGGGAAGTGGCTCCTCTATGGGGAATGGATACTGCTGGGATTCCAAGCGGGCATCACCAATCTGGCACAGATGCTCTAAGTTCTTCATAAAAGTATCCTCATTGACATCAACAAGCATGGGCGTCAGCTGCTGAGATGCATCTTCTTTCAAAGCTCTCCAGTTTGCTACATATGTGTCTACCTCCTTTGGGTGCTGAGAAAACAATCTCTTTAGATGGGCCTCGTCAATGTCAAACACTGGCCCGGGTTGCTGACTTAGAAAAGCACACTCAGCCACGTCCCAGCAAGTTCCTCTAGTATTGCGATAAAAGTTCGTGCAGGCATTCCACCATTTTACATACTCCGGAGTAACCCGGGGAGCGCAGTTCGACACCGACGACACCCTAAAAGTAATAGCTTCTTGACGATGAAAGAAATCCCACCAGATGCTTGACCGGCTGTCTAGGGGAAACTGAGCAACTGAAGAAGGAATGTGTTAATCATAACCAAAATTTCGTTCGAATCTGAACGGATAATAGGGCTCAGATGAGTTATGCCGCCCTTCCTGAAAACTAAAACACCCGGGCGGATCGACGAGGCCCAATCAATCAGCTCAGGTTCCAAAAATGGCCGAGTCACTTTGGCACTCGAAATGGGATGAGTAAGGATCTCCACATCTCCCAGTTTACATTCACGCTACTGATTCACCAGTGGAGCAGAATGTGCTGCTAAAGTCCAGAAATAAATGGTCCCTACTGAATCCAGTGGAACCCTTGTTAGTCGGCCTCTAATATGAAAAAGCTACTGTGTCACTGAGCCAGGCTCGGCACTTGCAAACTCCAGCATCCGAGGGTATAGCGTGCTCATCTGCAAAGTCCTAGGAGCAAGTTTCGGGAATAAGCTGCATACCCAGGCATTAAAGAAGTGAAACGGGCCCACTGTTCTGAATGATCGAGGGACCTGATGTTTATATAAGTCTCCCAAAGACTTGTAGACCAAACAAAGTGCCGCCGGACACAAAGAAAGCCACATGTCCCAAGCCATTTGACATGCCGGGTATATTGCCTCCGGCCTGATAACTGTTTCATCTCCCTGCGGGAGAGCAAATGTGCATAGCCAGAATGTAAGATAGGCAGCACAATGAGTGATGGGATCCACTCTAGCAGGGTTAGGCCCCCCATGACTGGCCCGTCGGATGGAACCTGGTAACTCTGACTTGAACTTTGAAGGCTTACTCTATTTGCCTGCAACTGGAGCCACTGAAGGGAATTCACTATAATACTTCAGAGGACCGCTGAAGAAATATTGGATCCAGTGTCCTACCCGGACCTTCATCCTGCTACTCTTCTCTCGGGCATGATAGCCCTTGGATGACCCTTTGTAGGCTAAGCAGAGGGAGCGGTAGGCCTTCATCAAATACCGGTATGCAAAGCCTAAGAAATATCGGCCCTCGCCGTCAGTCTCATCCTTGGCAAAGTCATAAGTTGGGTAGAGACTCGGGCTAAGTTAAATCACTCGCTATAAGAAGATAGACTCAATAGAACGTTCTCAATCGATTCTTTTGTATTGTAGGGATTTTCTCGCAATGGCCGTCGAACGCGCGCAGTGGCGAGATATGCAACGCACGGTGCAAGGCCTGACCCAGGCCTTACAGCAAGTAGCTCAAGATGGCGCACAGCACGAAGTGAAAAATCTACATCGGAACTTTCAAGGCTTGAATCCTCCACATTTTAATGGATCCTCAGACCCAGATGAGGCCGAAAATTGGCTGAAAGAGACAGAGCGTATCTTCAGAGTTATGTAATGTGGAGATCAGGATCGCGTCCTCTTAGCAACTTTCTAGCTGGAACGCGATGCACGTGCTTGGTGGGAAGCCGTGGAAGCCACGCTCGGCAATCGATGTGCAATATGGGAAGAGTTTAAAGACTATCTTAATAGTAAGTATTTCTCAGATCGAGTGCAGGAGAAGAAAGTGGGTAAGTTCGCTGCTTTGAAGTAGAGAAATCTGTCTGTTGCGGAGTATGAAGCACAGTTTGCTAGGTTGGCTAAATATGCACCACATTTGGTGTCCACGGAGAAAATGAAGGCTAAACAATTCCTAAATGGTTTGAAGCTTTAGTACATCAATCAACTGGCACCTTTGGAGATTCATGTTTTGTGAGAAAGGCCCAAGTTCTTGAAGACACTATGGAGATGACTAATCAGATAAGAGGTCGGGATAAGAAGAAGAAGCAGACTACCAGCTTCTGGAATTCTAAACCTGGTAATGGCCAGAAGAGGCCTAATGGCGGGCTGAGTTTTTCGAAGAACAAGAGACCAAGGGAAGGCGAGAAGAAGGCTGGACCGATTACTCCATCTAAAGTAGTTTGCAAGTATTGTGACCGCCCGGGTCACAAGATGGAAGAGTGTTGGCGCAAGTTAGGCACTAGTTTGAGATGTGGTAGCAGGGACCACCGAATCGCTGAGTGTCCTCTTATTAATGAGCAAGCAATGGCTGATAAGCCTCAAAGAAGTCAAAAGCGACAGGGCAAGCTACAGGCCCTTCAGGATATAGAGACTGAGACTGAGGCTACCGAGGAAGGAGGTATTGTTGAAGGTACCCTTACTATTCTTTCTAAGCCAGCAATTGTACTTTTTGACACTGGAGCCACTCATTCTTTTATATCTCTGAAGTTTGCTAAGACTATATCTGTGGAAACGGTATTATTGAATTCTCCTCTTGCGATTTCAACCCCTATTGGTTCGGGGTCTGAGATTAAATATTATTACCCATCCAGCAAAGTTTTGATTGATGATTGTAATTTGCCTGCTGATTTGGTATGCATGAAGATGAAAGATTATGATGTGATTCTAGGAGCTGATTGGTTAGCTAAACATGGTGCTTATCTCCCTTCCTAGGCTTGTCAGTCCTAACAGACCGCGGGGGAGTAGCCACTGGGGCCCGTGTTGACTTCGGCACCCAGACATGCTTGGTCTTGCATGGCTTTAGGGCCGGCTCATTCTTCGATCGACGGACCGTTCTAGTATTCTTCTTCTCTATTCTCCCTAGTGCTTCAAAAGAGTTATGCACAGGGATATTCGGTACGATCTACTAAGGGATCACTTCGGCTCTTCGGCCATTAAGGTGTATTCTGATGCCTCCGATCAGCACTGATTTGTTGGTGTTAGACATCCGGCCCCTTGAGGTAGTAGTAGCAGCATTCCTCTGGTTCCTTCTTCGGCGGGATGCTACTTGCCTTTTGGTGAGGTCCATGTTGAGACTGATATAGATCTAGAGGGGGGGTGAATAGATCAATCCCCAAATAAAAACCTATAGTAGCTAAAATAGTGTGAAATTAAATTAAACTGTTGTATGACAATCAGGAAAATAACAATTCTTAGCAACTAATTCTAACAGACAGTCAGTCACCCATCCAGGTGCGGTACGATGGTGGAGGCTAGCCTCACGCAAGTGGTGGAATTCCAGATAGATGTGACCTATCCTTCCAACCATGTCTTTTGATATAGCTGGTGGATGAAAGACACAACAACAGATAGAATAGAACAATTGCCCAATCAAACATGTTTACAAGGAAGGCAATTCCGTGGTAGACAACTTGGTAGTTGATGCCTGCTGTTTGGGTGCCAACCGTATCTTCTAGACTGAGAGAGATCTCCCTCATTCGACTAAAGGAGCAATTCTGCTCGATAAAATGGGGCTTCCAAATCTTCGCTTCTGTTAATGGGCTACTGTGGGTTGGCGTTCCTACTCCTGAGCTGTTTATGGCCGATTATGTGGCCTCCTGCTTGTACTTAAAATTTATTTTATCATAATAAAATTTCACCTATGATGGGCCGCCAGGCTAATCATGGGCTTTGGAGTTAAAAAAAAAGAATAATTAAAATTAATCAGTTCTCAATCGGTCCTAGAGATTCATCTAGCGTGAAGTAGAGTGAAATGTGAAATGCACACGGCCAAGAAATAATTGCACACGAGACATGCGATTTTTAGGTGGTTCGATCTCCAGCAGAGATCTACGTCCACCCCACACTTAAAGCAAGTGTGGCTTCACTGCTGATTCACAGCTTCCAACCCACTGATCCACAGCTTCGGGAGAAACTTCCCAACATCCACTGAGCCTTACAGCTTAAGCTTCCCAGTGGAATCCTCCTCTATCGCTGGGCACTACAGCTTGCCACAACTGCTGGCTAACAACTTGAAAAATAAGGTTTCGTAACAGAAAATGAAAATGGGACTAAAAAATAGAAACAAAATAATGTAGCTCCAATTGGAGTGGACTGGTCAACTGAGAGAGCACGCCCTAGAAATTCTACGCGGATGTAGAGGGCATGTCATCAGCTACCAGCTCAGGATCAATCGGTGGAGATGGCAATGACTTCGTCTCCACGGCAGGTTTCGTTGGCCTGTTCGGTCGAACCAGATCAGCTTCCTCGGTGTGGGATCCGAACTGCATGTTGGTAACAGGACGAGAGAATAAAGCATGAGAGAAGTAGTCGATGGGCACGCATCTCAAAACACATGAATAGATGAGGTTATATATTGCACATGTAAAATATCCCATTGGAAATAAATTTTAACAGAAGAAATGCATAAAATTTGATCATAATCTTTCCCCGTCAATATGGTGCTACCGAGGATCCACTAATGTTCCAAATAGAAATGTAAAGCTAAGTACATAATCCAAGTGCTGGATATCCAACAAAGCTTGGCGACTGTTAAAATGAAAAACAAAATATATGATGTGAGAGTCCAGCAAAAAAGAGAGAATTGGCAGAATTCCCTCACACTTAAAAACGGCTCGGTTGGCATAGGAGGAGAGAGAAAAGGTCAAAACATATTTTATCCGAGTGTTTGTGTAAAACACTAGAGATCTCCAATGACACTAAAAATAGCCCGACAAGGGGCCGATCATACAATTTTTTCATGGCCCTTGGAGCCTAGAAATACCCCTACTGAGGTCTCATTTGCAGAAGAGAAGTCCTGTCAAGGTTGGACTCCCAAGGCTTTAATGCTCTCCACATTCAGGTGAGAGCCACAGCCCTCCAAGACCAAGTCTGGTTGTGGCTCATGTGACTTGGACCACTCAGGCCATTATGGACATGTGGCTCAGACCCTTAGGTCCAAATACCCAAATAGATCCATGAGACCCAAACCATTTGGGTCCAAATGTCTAGATAGATCTATATGGCTCAGACTATTGGGTTCGAACGTCCAAATACCCATATAGATCTATATGGCTCAGACCATCGAGTCTAAATACCCAATTAAAAGCATATGGCTCAGACTATTAGGTCCCAATACCCAACTTAATCTAATTGGCTGAAACACTCAGTCCATTAGACCGAATTGATCCGTCATAAACCTAATTGGTTGAACCATTAAGTCCATTATGCTCAATTGGTTTTAGCTCATCATCATCATCATCATCCCATTATTTGGGATCGGCTACATGAATTCTATCCGCCAAAGAATTCTATCAAGTGTCATATTCATATTTAAACCGAAGAAGAAAATGTCCCTTGTAATAACATCATGTCATCTCATTTTAGGCCTTCCACGAGTTATTTTACTAACATCCACTAAGATTTGGACACATCTTTTGACTGGAGCTGAGTTAGGACAACGATACACATGTCCAAACCATCTGAGCCTATTTTCCCTAATTTTACCATCAATTGGAAGTCATTATTTCTTTGTTGGTCTGGATTTTCAATAAAATTTTGACAGCATCTCCCATAGACACGGGGTAGTTTGGTGTGGAAAGCATGGGTGCTCATCCACGGACAATCTGAGATGGTCCCTTAATTACCTAGATGTGCACAGAACGGCAGCATCCAGAGTTATTCGTAGCGTTGTATCCCTGAGGGCTAGCCTACCAGGGGATCGATATTGCATGGATACTCTAAAAGAAGCAGATGAACACGGAGTCATGATTAGAATGGCGTAACAAAGCTAGACAAGGAAGTCGAAAGGACGGTCGTCACTACGTTGGACCAGACATTGGTGACATGTCGGATCATCACGCGGAGGGCACGCCGGATCATGCGAAGAAGGCACATGTGGTGTCGGATCAGCAAAGGAGGGGTTAAAGTGGCGTGGAGCGCACATATGCGCCGGATCACCTAAGAAGGGTGGCACTGGATCATCCTTCTAGAGGGGGTTTATCGGATCGTGGGCCACGCCGGTTCATGGTAAATGGTGCATGCTAGACCACGTGACTGTAGCACGCCGAATCGCTATTGTTGGGTTGCGTTAGATCAACCAAGAGGGCTGCTAGATCAGCCAGCCAATGGGCTATCAGATCAACCAAAAGTGGCTGTTGGATCAGCCAGCCAATGCACTTTCGGATTAGGCAACAGGGGTCTACGTCAGTTCAAACGATGAAGGGACATGCCAATTTTTCTGATCGAAGCACCCCATATCACCTCAGATGAAAATAGAGCAACGTACAAATTGATGGGAAACGAAGTGTGAAGGGCCAATGGGGAAGGCGATCACACAGGCAATTGAGGCCAAACCCCTGGCAATTTTTCCCTTCCATTGATGGGCTACAGAGAGGGAGGAAAGGGGATCAAAGGCCCATGTATTCATGTAATGAAACTATGCCGAATCGCTTGATCTAGCACGCCGATTCACAAAAAATGGAAACAAAAGGTCACAAACTCCTCGACACACTATAGGAAAATAGACTTTTACTACATTTTTAAAATGTATGTATAGGTCCAAAAAATGTAGGTAAATCCTTTACCTACATTTCCTTGCCACGCTTTCAAAACGTGGCGCTTGCTCGCGTAACTATAGGTTGTACCTACATTTCAATGAAATGTAGGTATAGATCGACCAATACCTATGCTTTAGAAGCATAGGAATAGTCCAATAGAAGCATAGATAAAAGTCACCTATAGACACGTATATAAAAAGATATACTTACATTTCTGAAAACGTAAATATTACCTTTTGTCACATAATAAAAGAAATGTATGAATAAGGATTAACATCATTTTTTAAAAAATGTAGAAAAATAATTTAACGTCGGTTAATAAAAAATGTAAGAATAGGTTATCTTTTTTTAAAAAAATCTCTCAAACCCTTTTCCTTTTTCTTTTACCTTTTCTTCTTCTTCTTCTTCTTCTTCTTCTTCTTCCTTCTTCCAACCGTTGGAGAGCGCCCTCCCCATCGCGCCATTCTTCTTCCCCAGGCAACCGAGACGCGGCCTCCTTCGCTCCGGCAACGGTGTGGCGACGACGGTGGCGGCGAGGCAATCCCGGGGGTGTCCTTTTTGCAACGGGAGGCGGGGCGTGCGGTGTACAATAACTCCTTCCTTGATTTCGGCGGTGATTCGATGGAGCATTCACTCCATTGAGGTAGGAGGACGAATCCCTATACTCATCCCATCGTTCCCCCGGATTTGTAGGCCGCAAGGGAGCCGAGAGGGTCATTTTTGAGCGGGTTAGGGTAAAATCTTCATGTTTAGGGTTATGAGCCGATCTGCCATTTTGCCGTATTTTTGGCCGATCCGAGGTCATAGATGCATGCTAGGAGTGATTTGGGGGATTCCCCCTTGTTTTTCCCCTCTCCTGTGGAGGTATGGGGGCGTGGATGGAATTTTTGAGGTTTCCCCGCCAGTTCACCGTCGGGGCGGTGTAGCAGTCGTTCCCGTGACCGTCACAAGCTGTAACGCCCCAGGAGAGGTGTGTTACATGCCTTGACGCGCCCAAGGGAGTGCATCACACGGGGCTTGTTTGTCAGCAGGGCACGGGTCGTTCTGACGGTCCCACGATAGACCGCCAGAGACTGTAACGCGCCTAGGTTTGACCGCCACAGTGGTGAGTCGACCGTTGAATCTGACCGTTAGTTTTTGACCGTTGGGGTCACATGTGCTGTGAGGTGCCCAGAGTGGTGTGTTACAACATTATGACGCCAATTTAAGGGTGCATCAGAGTTGACGTAGCCCATCACCTAATGCACCAGGATTGGTCCGTTAGGCGCTGTGACGCGCTAAGGTTAGTGCATCAGAGCCTGTTTCACCGTTGGCATGTGACGCACCAGGGTGGGTGCGTCAGAGCCTTGTGACGCCCCTGTGGGGGAGCGTCAGAGCTGACGCGTCCCTAGCTTCTAACCCGCCTGGGTAGGGCCGTTAGAGACTGTGACGCCCCGAGGGGTGTGCGTCACAGCCAGCTTCATTCCGCCTTCTGACGCACCAGATGTGGTCCGTCAGAGACTGTGACGCACCAGGATTGGCGCGTCACAGCCAGTTTTGCATCGGGTGTTTGACGCACCTGAGTTGGGCCGCCAGACCACTGTGACGGCCCAAGGATAGACCTCCAGAGCCTATGATGGCCCAAGGTTGGACTGTCAGGCTCTATGCTGCACCAAGTGTGTGCCGTCCCATTTCTTCGACAATGGTTTCCGTGAGTCAATTCTTCCTTCCGGTGACAGGTCCACTAGTCGTAACCTTCTTACAGCACGCGCGTGCTGACCGGCACCAAGCAAAAGGGTACAGAATCTGAGCTAGATGAGGCAGGTCCATCTGGGACCGTAGTCCGAGACTCTTCCAGGTCTAGATGGGCAGATGAAGTGAAGCTATCAAATGTCTGAGCTGGAAGCAGGATAATGAAGCTACTTAAGAAGCTCCCGATAATGTTTACAATCTAGGAGATCCTTTCCTTGAGTGAAGAGACCCGACAGGCGATCATCACTGCTTTACAGACGCCTGGTCAGTATAAGACATGCTTGGCTGAAGCACTGCCGGAGGCCAGCATGTCCTTCACTCAGGATGACAGCTATTCCCTACTATCAGCCCCAACAGGCCACTGTACATGAAAGGACACCTGAATGGACGGGAGCTGAACAGAATCCTAGTCGATCCTAGCGCAGCTATCAACATCCTACCCTACGGAATATATCAGAGGCACCACTTCAACATGCGCCTCGAAAAAGCCAGAGATATGCGTATTGTCGGCTTCAACCAAAAGTGTGAAGTGTCACTGGGAATAGCAGAATTCACACTCACTTTAGCAAACTTTACCACGAGGGTGTAGTTTCATGTCATCAACTCCTGCACCTCGTACAAGGCGCTGCTTGGTGGTCCCTAGCTGCATGAAGACATGGTGGTGCCCTCTACGCTTCATCAGTGCATCAAATACAGTCTCGAAGGTAAGGAGGAGAGGATATTTGCTGACCTCTACCCATTCGAAGTGTCCGAGTGTCACCTGGCAGACACTCATCTATATGCAGAATGGTCACAAAAGTCCTCTGAAGCCAAGACCACAACGGGGGCATAAAAAAGCATCTCCGGTGATGACTGGTTCCCACCATCACCGCGCGAATATGTCAAGCCTAAGATAGTCTCTTACACCACCATCACCGGAGACGTGGGTAGGATAGCACCTCCCGCCATATACCCCGAAGCCGATGAAGCCAAGGTCGATCAGCAGCATGACCACATAGGAGTCTAGGAAGGCCCCACTAAGTCGATTTCCATCCTCGATAATGCCACTTGCGAGCCTTTCAAAGCCTGGGAGGTAGCACAGATAGATGGCCCCGGCAGCTTATTTTATACAACTAAAGAGCACCCTACCCGAGAAGACACTGATTGTCATCTTCCCGAAGATGTAGAGAACCCATCAGTTCCCATCCAGGGTCTGGCATTCATGATGAGTCACATGGCCAAGATATTCTAGAAGCAACACATCCCCTCCGACCAGTCACGCAAGGAAAAAGAAGCATTCCAGAAGATGTGGTATCTTGCAAGTCTGGATAAAGAATTGAGACGTGTCTCTCAGCATCCAGGGTTGGGCTTTACCCTTGAAGAATACTATTACAGTGGGCGTTATGAGGTGAATACCGTCTCCACTTTCTACCCTGCTGAGGACAACTCACTCAGACCATTGATTGATGAACTGAAATTTTTATGGACCGATGGAGTTATTACCTATGATGCATCTAGGAAACAAAATTTAATTATGAAGGCTGCACTGATGTAGACAATAAGTGGCTTCCCTGCATATGGAATGTTATCTGGTTGGAGCACACATGGGAGGTTAGCATGTCCTTACTGTATGGAAGATACTAAATCATTGGTATTGAAACATGGTAGGAAAGCATGCTGGTTTAATTGTCATTGGTGGTTTCTACCAAGTGACTATCCTTTTCGAAGGCAAGCGGACTCATTCTAGAAAAACACTGTTGAAATGGATAAAGCAGACTTACAACGAATGTCTGGTCGAGATATGGCGGCACAGGTGCAAAATTTACAAGATGTAGTACAACTGTCCGGTAGCACACGACAACTCCCTAGATTTGGAAAGGATCACAACTAGAACAAGAAAAGCATCTTCTAAGAATTGTCTTACTAGTCAACTCTTCCTGTACGACACAATCTGGATGTCATGCATATTGAGAAGAACATTTTTGATAATATGTTCAACACGATCAAAAAAGTAGTTTACACTAGTTCCAACCTTGAAACTCACCAAACCAGATTAGGGACAGCCAGTTCTGATCTGATTTTGGCCGGTCCCATCCGAATCGGCCAGTTTTGCATACCATGGCTCGAAATAGGCCTAGCAACTCACGCACCGTGCTTCTGAATGAGACTTATAGGATTGCTGATCCTATGCCATTCAAGTCTTATGCATCCTCCTGCTTCATGATTGATCTCATTTATGCATGGTCATTTATTATGTTTATTATTACTTTTTGTTCCACAATTCAAGGTTTTTTGACATGTTGCCATGTCTTAATTGATATTTGTATATTACATGATTTTGGGGGTATCCAGTCAGATGCATGGTATGTAGTACCGCCTGGTACGTGCCGTACCGGGCTGGTACGTACTGGTACCGGCCTTGGCCAGTACGTTATGGGCCATTTGATCCTGGTACTGGACTATACGGGAATAAAAGAAAAAAGAAAAGAGAACCTGAGGCTGCAATGGTCGCATCTCCTCCCTCTTCCAGACTCTCATCTCACTGTAGAGAGAGAGAGAGAGAGAGAGAGAGAGCGAGTGCGAGAGAGGGGGGAGGGACCTCCCTCCTTCATACTCTCATCTCACTGTTGAGAGAGAGAGAGAGAGGGATCATAGGGGGGCCACGGATGATGGCGACGGTGGCTGCAGTTGATGGGGAAGGGGAGTGCTCAGGTGAGGATGATAGCAGCGAGCTCAGGCCTGGAGGGCGGCGGGTTCAGGCCCTGTCTTGTGCTTGATTGGGGTTGGCTTTAAAAGATGTTGGTCATTTATAAAATGACCCTCATAACAAAAGTATATTGTATAAATAGCAACTGGAACCCCTGATACTTTAATTTTTGCATGAGCATAGTTCTGGAACCTGCAAATTCTCCTCTACCTGATCATGTCTTGAAACCCTGAAATACCTCTGTTACAATTGTTGATACGGTTCATGGCCAATTACTGTATAAGTTGAATTAACGCCCTTACCAGAGGCGTTTCTTTTAAAAACAACGCCCTTGAAAGTGGCGTCAATTACCTGAAAAATAAGTGCCCTTATGCGTTAACGCACTGTGCGTCAATGCACTGGTGCAGTGCGTTAACGCATCAGGCTGCTTAACCTCTAGAACGCCCCTGTGCGTCAACGCACTGGTGCAGTGCGTCAACGCATCAGGATGCCTTGCCTCTGATTACCCCTGTGCGTCAACGCAGACGGATAGTGCGTCGACGCAGACAGTGAAACAACGCCCTTATTTGAGGCGTCAATTAATAACAACCATGATTTTCTTCTGTTAAAAATATAGAATTGACGACATAATAAAAGGCGTCTATTATCTGTGTAGCGACCCTGTCACAGGTGCCATTTCAGTAACTGGCGACCTGCTGAGAGGCGCTATTTACCTGTTCCTGTTTTACGTGTTTTCCAGTAACCTGTTCATATGGGTTATACACCGTTGGCACTATATTCCATTCCGTGAGTATAGTCCCATGCTTTCTCAGGGCAGGATATACCATTGTAGAAGTGAAAAAATAGACTCTCGAACCTCGTACCAAACTTTTAAGATTTGTTTGTTGGGAAAGAATGTCTAGCCACTCATAGAAGTCTGCAAACACCAGAAAGGAGACGTCAAAATGAGCCTTGGACATTACCCTAGGGGACAACCCTCTGATACTTAAGTAAGGACAGTGTTGGATGAGGATCAACAGAAGAAGAAGAGGAGAGAGGAGTTTGAGAGTATAGTGGTCAAGTCTGGAGTTGAAATGGAACTTCCAAGGGTGCTCGCCGCGCCCAGCGAGTGCTCGGAGAGTACTCACAAGACTTGGATCCTGCTTGGAGGCAGGTCTAAGCGCTTCTTTGTATATGACTCTCTGTCTCCGTATGTCTGTGCGATGAGTTGCCTCTGCGTGCGTGGGTAGTTGTGTCTATTTGTGGATCTGCGTGTGAGCCCTTCTCTGCTGCCATCTGATCGGAGGTCTATTTATACTAGTTATCCTAGTGGAGGGGGCCTCTCCCTTAACAGGGAAAGGAGTGAGTCGTGGTGTAACGTCTCCCTGCGATCATGAAAATTTTTCCGTTATGCGGCCATTTATACGGGTCGTGTGATCTTCAGGCGAGTCTTACGGCATTCTAAACGCATGCTTGCCCTTACTGGAGTAGAGGCTGGCAATGACGGGAGTAATGTTCAGGAGTGATGCCCAATCGTTGGAGTGTCCTCTGGTGTCCGAGATGCATCACCGCACTGACCGGGGGCACCCGCGATGAGATTTTACGGCGTGAATTGGTCCTTCATTCCCCTACCTCCCTCGCCGAGCTCGTGACCCTAGCCCTACGCCACACTGAGTGTAAGGAAGTCCTCACTCCCTGCCGCAGCACGACGGGCTCGGGATGGGAGGGGGACAAGAAGCGACAGTCCAAGCAAGGCTCCGGACAAGGAAAGAGATAGAACCGGGACGGAGACCCTAAAGAGCCCTCTCAGAAGTACGAGTGGTACACCCCCCTGACTGTCCCCGTCTACAAAATTTACGAAGATATTAAGGGCTCGGGCCTTCTCTGCCAACCCGAGCCCATGAAGGCAAAGCACTGCAACTGCCGCAAGTACTGTCTATTCCACAGTGACCACGGACATCACACCGATGATTATCATCAGCTCCAAGATGAGATTGAGCGCGTCGTCCGCTAGGGGCACTTATCCCGATACATGTCTTAGCAGCGGAAGGACACCGCCGCCCCCGAGGAGATAGACAATGTCCCCCGCAGAGTCCACATCAACGTCATCCCTGGCGGCACGACATCAGGTGGGGATAGCAGTTGGGGAAGGAAGCGTCATGCCAAACGGACAAGTCGGGCCTCTGAGCCCCCGAAGGCCCCACAAGCAAGTGAACAACAGGCGTTGGTGTTTTCTGACTAAGACCTAGAAGGGTTAGCAACCTTGCACGATGACGCCCTAGTTGTATCGGCTACTATAAACCATTGTAATGTAGATAGGATCTTAGTTGACAATGGTAGTGTCCCTAATGTACTTTCTTATGATTGTTTCCTCAAGATGGGTGAGAACCCGTCTAGACTCCGCCCGATCCAAACCCCACTTTGTCGGTTCAATGGCCAGGCAACTTATCCCGAGGGTGCCCTAGGCCTGCCAGTCACCGTCAGCATCCTGCCGAAAAACGTTATGGTTATGGTGGACTTCATTGTGATTAAAGGGATGACGGCTTATAATGCCATCTTCAACCAAGGCTTCCTTAGCCGAACGAAGGCGGTGCCCTCAACCTATCACTAAACAATGAAGTTCCCCACTAAAAATGGCGTGGGGGAGGTTCGGGGTAACCAAGCAATGGCTAGAAGGTGCTATATAATCTCGATCGAAGCCATAAGGCTGGAAGGGAAAATGAAGGGAAAAATAAAGGTATTAAGGGCACCGAGGAAGGGCGAGCGACATCCGAGCTTGGGGGCGAGTTGTTGACGGTCTTCCTCAAAGATTACCCTACCCTAGGAGTCAAGATCGGAGTCGACCTCCCATCTGATGTTCAGGAGTAATATAAAAATTTTCTTGCTGAGTACATCCAAGTCTTCCCGTGGTCTGATGAGCAACTTCCCGGGATCCCCGGGGAGATTGTGATGCACAAGCTCAACCTCGACCCGACGGTGAAGCTTGTCTAACAACGCAGAAGAAAACACGCCCCGGAGAAATAGACGATCATTAAGGAGCAACTGGCCAAGGGGAAGGAGACTGGCCTCTTCCGTCCAGTCCTCTAACCGACATAGCTCTCCAATGTCATTCTGGTACCCAAAGCTTCAGGAAAGTGGCGAATGTGTGTAGACTTCACCGACCTAAATAAGGCCACCCCAAAGGACTGTTACCCACTGCCGAGCATCGACCAACTTGTTAATTCAAGCTCTGACAATGAGCTGCTCAGCTTCCTACATGCCTACTCTAGCTACCATTAGATCAGGATGGACCTAGAGGATATTGACAAGACCACCTTCATCACTGACTTCGGCGTACACTGCTACACATGAATGCCCTTCAGATTAAAGAACGTCAGGGCAACATATCAGAGGCTGGTCAACCAAATCTTCGAAGGTCAACTTGGTCGGAACATCGAGGCCAACATCGACGACATGATCGTCAAGATGCCAAAGGCTGAAGATCATTTTGCCAACCTAGCTGAGACCTTCGGCACTCTCCTCAAATACAACATGAAGCTCAATCCCGCTAAATGCACCTTTAGAGTTAGATCAGGAAAATTCTTAGGTTTTCTCGTAACTCAGCACGGAATCAAGGCCAACCCCGACAAGGTTCAGGCCATCCTGGACATGTGGCCACCCACCTGCGTCAAGGACGTCCAGCGCCTTACCGGACGCATCGTCGCACTTAACTGTTTCCTATCCCGGGTGGCCGAACGATGCCTACCCTTCTTTAAATTGTTGAGGGGACCCAAAATGGCACCTGCCACTTTCACCTGGGATGAGGAATGTCAAAAGGCCTTTGAAGATCTCAAGCAATTCTTGGCCTCACCCCCAATAATATCAAAGCTGGTCCCCGGGTGAAGCATTGCACCTATTTCTCCCGGTGACTCCCTCCACCATAAGCTCAGACTGAGTCCGAAATGACGTGGGAGTCGAGAGGCCAGTCTACTACACCAGCAAGGTGCTCAACGAGGCCGAAAGAAGGTATCTTGCAATCGAGAAACTCGTGCTAGTATTTGTAACCTCGGCCAAGCGCCTCTGACCTTATTTTCAAGGACACTCTATTATCGTGTTGACCGACCAACCCTTGAAGAAGATCCTCTCTCATCCCGAAGCCTCAGGGTGCCTTATCAAATGGGCCATCATGCTCGGGGCCTACGACATCTCTTATCACCCTCGGGCGGCCATCAAGGGACAGGCCCTCGCAGACTTCATCGCAGAGAGCACCATCCCGATCGAGGAAGAATCTCCATTCGCACATGGACCCATCTGGGACTTATTCGTAGATGGATCATGCAACTTAGCCAGAAGTGGTGCCAGTGTCCTCCTCAAGTCACCCGAAGGAGCGGAGCTGTAGTACACCCTGAAGTATAACTTCTAGGCATCCAATAATGCTTTTGAGTATGAAGCCCTAATTTCAGGGGTCAGAATGGCACGACGACTAGGGGCCGAGCGAGTCAGGATTCACACTGACTCCCAACTGGTCACTAGCCAGGTCAACAGTGATTACGAAGCTTGAGAAGCACCTATGATTAAGTACCTTCAAATGGTCTGAGGGTTAGCCCAACTATTTAAGAGTTTCGAGGTAGTCTGAATAGCTCCGGAGAAAAACTCCTGAGCGGACGTCCTCTCTCGCCTGGCCTCCTCCCTCGGCTAGGAAGGTACTCGTTCGGCCTTCCTCGAAGAGCTAGGACAACCAAGCATCAAAGCTGAGCTCATGATCATTGACCCGGCTACCCCGAGCGACTGGCGGACCCCTTACATCTCTTGGCTCCAAGACTCCAAGGTGCCTTCTGACCCTAGGGAAGCTCAAAGATTGAAGTACCAAGCCCGACGCTTCATCATCTTGGATGACGCCTTGTACTGTAGGTCTTTCTCCGGTCCCCTCCTTAAGTGCCTCGATGCCGACGAAGCCAGTCAAGCAATTCAATAAGTTCACGAAGGCATCTACGACGCACACCAGGGAGGAAGATCACTTGTATGGATCTTGCTTCGACAAGGTTACTGGTGTCCCACTCTTCAGCATGACTGTTCAACCTACGTATAAAAATGTGACCGGTGTCAACGCTTCGACCATCTGGTCCACCAGCCTGCCTCTGAGCTCGTCACCCTCACCGATCCATATCCCTTTGCTTGACGGGGAATCGACATCCTGGGGCAATTCCCTGCCCTCAGGCCCAAAAGAAGTTCGTCATCATCACCATCGACTACTTTACAAAGTGGATTGAAGCTAAAGCCACCGCCAGGATCACCGAATCAGTCGTTTGGAGCTTCATGTGGAAAGATTGGGTTCCTTATGCTTGGCCATAGTCATAGAAACTAAGAAAGCCGTACAACCCTTCTTCAATAATTTATCAGCTTTAAGGGCCGAAATAAGGGATAGGTGTCTAGAATACCTGACACCAGAAAATAAGAGGTTGGGATACTCACTAAAGGTTATCATACCCAATTTACAGTTAACACTAGCACCATATGTAGATAACTAGTCAGCTCCCAAAATAATATTATATCCTTTCATCTCCATGCATACTAAGTCAGCCGATAGGTTGTAACCATTGACTAGAACTTCACTAGTAGGATAGAAATATTTAATCTTCGATCCTGCTCCAATAGGAGTAGTGATAGTAAGTTTGGGTTTTAACGGGATAGGCCTCATTGGCAAAGTATCAGCAAAGCTCTTAGATGTAAATGAATGTGTGGCTCCAGTGTCAAATAAAACAGAGGCAGACTTTGAGCAAACAAAAAGAGTACCTTCCACAATACCTCCTTCTTCTATAAGTTCCACATCCCTAAGAGCTTGAAGCCTACGTTGCTTTTTGATAGTAACTAAAATTTTTTCCGGTAGAGCTTGCTTGTTGAGAAGTGGACAATTCGGAATTCTATGATCCTGACTCCCACAGCGAAGACAGGCACCAAGTCTTCTCCAGTACTCTTCTGCCTTATGTCCGGGCTTTTCACAATGCTTGCATAGTTCCTTTGATGGGGTAATAAAAGGGACAATTTGCTTATCATTCCACCTTGGCTTCTTGTCCTTTTGGAAGTTACGCCCATCTTTAAAGGAGTTATGCCCATCATTTGGCCTCTTCTTCTCGAAGGAGGGCTTGAAGTTACCAGAGCAAGTTACTGGCTCCTTCTTGGCATCTCTTCCCCAGATGCAATCAGACATCTCCATTGCATCTTCCAGGAGTTGGGCTCTTCTCACCATGTCGGCATACGCTTGAATATCCATCGGGACGAGTTGAGTAATATACTAGGGCCTTAAGCCATTTAAGAATCTCTTCGACTTCATCTTTTCGGTACCCACAAGGTGTGGTGCATACCGGGGTAGTCTCGCGAATTGAGCTTCATATTCTACCACCATCAAACTCCTTTGCTTCAAAGAAGCAAATTCGACAACCTTTCTCTCTTGAACTCGGTCAGAGAAGTACTTGTTGTTCTACGAACTCTTCCCATAACACTTGGTCATGCAGTAGAGTTACTTCGACCGACTCCCACCAAGTATGGACATCTCTTTGAAGCTGAAAGGTAGCGAGTAGGACCTTCTCCTCATCAGCACATTACATGACTCAAAAAATTCTCTCGATTTTCTTCACCCAGTGTTCTGCCTCATCTAGGTCTGTGGACCCTACGAACTTGGGAGGGTTCATACTTTTGAAGTTCCTATGTAAATTTTTCGCTCCACGATGAGTTTCAAACCCAAACCACCCGATGAAGATACTTAACCATCTTACCTATAAGATATTTTAAATTTAAAAAATACATCAAATATATGAAGCGTCCTAGTTGCGTTCCACGACCCGATCGTCCCGGTCTGTGGCTGGGATGGGTCGGGTTGTGTGAGTCGGGCCGTCCCGACTCGGTTTGTCAAACCCTGATGCAGATGACGACACTCCCGAGCCATCCGTTGAGGCCTACATCAGTGGGAGTCATGACTCCGATGACGACAGTACACCGATAGGATCTTTGTCCCATAGTCGTGGCGGTTCTCGTGATGGTCATCGGAGTCGTCGTGGGGATACTAGTGCTGGTGGCCAAGAATATAGCAGTGGTCAAGGCAGAGGTCATGAAGGTTACGAACATGGTCTTCATGAAGGCATGGTATGGATAGAGGAGTAGTACTTCACACATGCCATGTAGGATGAGGATCACAGCGCTCCACTGGTAGAGGCGAGGCAGACACCTAATTATTGGGATCCCTACTATGGAAGTTCTGTTGCAGACAATACCAGCTATCAAGGCATGTCATCTGATTTTGAGAGGATGAGCACACATAACTCTCAGGGATTTGGAAGTGAGTATGGATAGTCATGGCAGCAACAACCCATATATCATGACGATTCCGAGAACAGTAGTTCATTCTTCCTATCGTACCCATATCTTCATGGTTATGCTTCAATGCCGCACTATATCGAAGGATATAGTCAGCTCTCAACTGCGCCACCACCGGTTGTATACTCACAGGATTCCCAAGAGTATGAATATTACTTACCTATGTACTGAGAGCACTATGCAGGTTCCATGGAATATGAAGACTCGCTGTCGTATCTGCGGAGCACGCATGATGTCAAATTGTTTGGAGATGGGATGTGGCCGAGTTTGGACCCATATGATTAGGAATATATATCATTTGTTTATATTTACACGTAATTATAAATTAATCATTTATTTCTTCATGTCTTGAGTTTTGCACATACCGTTAAAGTTACCGATGTAAAACTATTCAACATTTGTAGGTCATCATAGAAGGATAATGTCACCCTACGTGGGAGCACGTGTATACTGTTGAGGGTGATCGACATGTGCACTGTAGATACTGCGGACATCGCGTCACCGACATACACAAATTTGTAGAGCACCCCGCGGGAGTGGGACGGGATTATCGTGCATATTCTTTAGTTCCAGAGGATGCCCGAGATTACTTTCGGGCACAGTTATAGGAGGGATATGTTTCTCGCAGTAGAGTCGGAGCATCGTCTTCCACGTCTAGGATTCCCCCACCACTAGCATCAAGTGGATTAGGATCTTCCTCCACGTCCAGAGTTTGAGCACCACCAGCACCAGTTCAACCAATAGCAGATGATAGACTATGCAGGCGTGCTAGTCACATGAGTGACGAATTTATTGTGCGCTCATTCTAACCCATGTCGGGCGAGAGTGAGATTTGGTTGGGACCAGCAGTCCGCCATACCATAAAGGCTATGGCGTTAATTACATACCTCGCGAGGAGGGAAAATCTTTGATTAATTACAGAGATAATGGGTTGTCGAGGTCGGAATAGGGTGCAAAGGATGCATATGATGATCATGCAAGATGTTTTGATCTACCATACATGGTTTATTAAGGGGGGAAGCCTCAGTACGTGACGGAGAACTTAGGTCCGAAGACAACCATCACGCATAGCAAGAGCTCCCTGCCGGGCATGACCCAGCTTTCTGCTAATGCCATTTGATATACCAGGGCCCATGCACTCAAGCATGCATTAATGTGCCGTGAATGTTTAGATGAAAACATAGTGATGAGATTATGGAATTAGCTAATTCAGGCTTAGACAAACCAATTCATTCAATTCGTTGATTACAGAGTTTTATTTGATTCTGTTATTAACATTGGAAATCACCCCAGAGGCGAGGAGGGAATTGAAATGGTGCGACGACGTGAATCCGAACGAAACCAGCGCTGTACGTGTAGGAAAGGCTTTAAAATGGTGCCACAAGCATAGGAAAAGCCCCTCGAACGTAGGTACAGTATGGAATGGTTAAAACGGCGTGGTGCCCTTGGGGCACGACAGAATAGGGCACGCTGTATTAAGGCGCGCCAGGTGCTGGTGGCGCCGATTTAGGCCATTTTCATAGAAATCGAGGTTCTATTGGTTTATTCTCAGATTTATTGAAATGTTTCGGGAGATTTGAAAGGTTAATCGAGTCAATTGTTCATCGGATCGGTCCTGGGCCATCCGAAAGTCAAGTCACAGGCTCGCGGGAGGTTCGTACTTGAGCGCAACGATCGTTCCAAACAAGTCATGTTTATTAACTTTATGATTTATTAAGTGACTTATTAACTTGTTCACGCCGAGAATTCGGTAGCATCTCCCCATCCTGGAGGATTGTCAGGGAGAAGCGGGGAAATACTCACGTGGTGGAGTAAACCCCTATGGGTCGGGTGGCACAACGGCAGTCAGAAAAACCCGAATGGATAGGAAAACCCTGAGGGCGAGCCTACTAGGGGCACCAAATCTGCGGGTGGGAGAGAGCGAGTGAAACGACATATGACGGAAGTAAAAACCCCGAGGGCTAGCCTACGAGGGGCACGCCACCCGAGTCGACACCACACCCGGAATGGGACGACCGATATGAAAGGAAACCCCGAGGGCTAGCCTACGAGGGGCACACAACCCACGGCCACCACGATATCCGTTAAGGATTGTGGATTTAACTGTGTTGGGTTTAACCCATTTTACTATTCACTTGTTAATCCTTAGGAGACGAGCTTCATCTGAACCCGACCAAGTCCCTCTTTGGAGTCTTGGTTGAATCCCGAAATTTTGATGGCATTCACCTTCTGTAAGTAAGGTGTCAAATATAGAGACTTGAAAGTCTTCAAAGGCATGATGTTGACGGCCGCTTCAACGTCAACTAGAATTCGATTTACATCGCGCCCATTGATCGTCCCCCGTATATATAAGGGGCGATTATGACAAGGAGAGGACAACAACATGTTTTCGTCCGTGAATGTAATGTTGGCTACAAACGCCTTATATGCCTGGGCTCGCAATTCTGCAACATGGGCTTTGTAGTGTTGGGTATGGAACGGTTGATCTAGAAGGGGGGTTGAATAGATTTACTCTCTTTTTGCAAATTAAACAAGCAACTAAACGATGTAGTGAATTATGCTACGATTGCAAACAACGGTTGAACTAATAAAAGTGGTCCTATGCAATCATCTATCGTCAGAGAATGTAGAAAGAACATAGCAGCATCAATCACACGAGGAGACTCAGTTTTTAGGTGGTTCGGTCCTCAATCTTGAGGCCTACGTCCACCCTTCACCTCAATTAGGTGAGGCTTCACTAGGTGACACACGCACTAGGGAAAGAACTTCCCACACACAGCTGAGTCCACAGCTTATTACAGGGAGACCTCTCTCCACTCACAGCTGACTAGAAGCTGCCAGTGCATTGGATGAAGCTTTCTCTCCTGCACCCCGTGGGAAGAGCTCTCACCGCCCAAGTCTCTCTGCTCTTCTCTGCTTTCCTTGTTCCTTTGGTTCTTCACACTCACGTTGTTCGTCGTTCACCCATGCTTCTGGCACGCGCCCAAGAATGATTCTCAATGGTATCTCAGTGGGGCCCACATCTAGAGCAATCCTAAGGACAGGGAATATTTTCCTCCAAAAAGAGAGGCCTTCTGGAAGGTGCTTCCTCGTACCCACGTGTTCCAATGATTGCAGCACTAGCAGGTTTCGGATCCAGTACCCAGCAAGTATTCGAATGGCCTGATACTTCTATCTTCTTGCGGAAAGTGATGGCTTTTGTAAGCTGGTGTCGACACTCTTCAAGAAGTGTGTCGACGTGGTTGCTTCAGTGCCTTGTTAAGTGGTCGAGCTGTATGAAGGTGTCGACGTGTAATCCATGCAGACTCGACACGGGACCCTCAAACAGAATCAGATGCATATTGAATTTGTTCTGTCACGTCGACACTCAATCTCTGATGCGTCGACCTGATATGTTCAAGACTTGAAGTTGTCTTCTGCTTTCTTTTTCAATTTGTTCTGTCACGTCGACACTCAAGCTCTGATACGTCGACCTTATCTGTTCAAGACCTGAAGTTGTCTTCTGCTTTCTTTTCCTGTTTAACACATATATTAAACTTAAGATTTGATCAGTAGTGTCTCTATGAGAACTGGCTTTGATAGTATTGGAGGTGAAGCCAAAAATTTCTTTAGCTCAGTGAATGGCTTCTCACCCTTACTATCCCAGGCGAAGGTGGCAGACGCCAGCTTGGGCCTTCTTAGCAATTTGAATAAGGGTAGGTATCGTTCCACTGCTCGGGACAGGAAGCGATTGAGTGCAGTAATTCTTCCAGCCAGGCGCAGAACATCTTTGATACACACGGGTGGCCGCATGTACAGGATGGCCTAGATGTTGTCGAGGTTGGCCTCGATCCCTTGCTGAGTCACGAGGAATCCCAAGAACCTTCTAGATAAAACCCCAAAGGCACACTTAGCTGGGTTGAGCTTCATATTGTACCTCTGGAGAGTGTTCAAGGTTTCAGCCAGGTCGGTGAAATGGTCCTCAGCCATGGATGTCTTGACGAGCATATTGTCAATGTAGGCCTCAACGTTTCGCCCGATCTGGTCTTCGAAGATGTGGTTAATTAGCCTCTGGTATGTGGCTCTGATGTTTTTCAACCCGAAATGCATTCAGGTGTAATAGTATACGCTGAAGTCGGTCACAAAGTAGTCTTCTCGGTGTCTTTGGGGTCCATTCGAATTTAATGGTTGCCAGAGTAAGCGTCCAGGAAGCTGAGAAGTTCATTACCCGATGTTGAATCGACCAGTTGGTCGATACTTGGTAATGGGTAGCAGTCCTTCGAAGTGGCTTTGTTGAGGTCGGTGAAATCCACGCACATCCTCCACTTCCCCGAAGCCTTTTGGACCAGGACGACATTTGTGAGGCACGTCAGGGAAAGGACCAGTCAGAATAGCCCAGTTTTCTTTCCCTTATTGATCTACTCTCTAATGACCTTGTCACGCCCCGAGATTATGCAACGAAAATAATTCGGGAATCATGAACAGTCGGCTAGTATGTCTCAAGCAAGTAATATAATCAGAGCGCAAACACATTCACACATAAGACATGAATGCACAATAATTTAGGCAAAATCTTGACCTTTATTGAAAAATCATCAAAAGTACATACTGTTGACTCTTTGACTTTTTGATTAACTAGACTCGATAAATGAAAAATTACACAATTGACATCTCACTATCACTAATGACAATCTAAGGCTTCGCTCCTTCTTTAATCACTCTCGAATACATCACATGAATAGTCTGAATCCGTTCTGCTAGAATTTCTTGAAAAAGATTGAAAAGTAGGGTAATGAGCACACTTGCCCAGTAGGTATCTTGGGATCAACATGAAAGCATTGTTTAAGTAATTAGCATTTTAGCTCTAGAGTGTAAGCCAAATCATGGAAATACGATAAAACACGTAAATAACACAAGTGACATGAAAAATAAGATATGATCAAGGTGAGATATGAGAATTCTTGTAGATTAGAAGGGACATATTCTAACTCCTAATTGCAATACGGTGCGGGAAGAGTGAGTCCAGGTATATTAAATCTTTGTGCTTAAATTGAGTCAATATGTATTAGTACATCACGGAGAATTGATCTTTATTTAGATCTTACATTTATTTATTTATGGTTGTCGGAACAGCTGACTGGTGGATAATGGTGAACAACCGATATGTGAGCAGTAATGCATTGGCTTTCATTGTAATTAAGGTGCTCAATCAAACAACATCAGCAAGCTAATGTGAAAGAAATTAGAGCACATTCAACCTTCTACACTCAAAGGTTCGCAATAGGCTAAAAAGAAAAATTGATTTACTGTGACTACAATATGAGATTAAGAATAAAAAACATGAAGTTGAGACAACAAGAGCGGGACAAACGTGTCGCAGAGGACACAACTCCAGAAATTGATGTGGACGCATTATTTGATGATGACAATCCCTTGCAGTCTTGGGTTGAGGGACGAGAGCAGGTTGATGAGCCCGTTTTTGATGATGATAAAACATAGGCAGAGGGCAAATTAGATGAAGATAAGTCAAGGGATCCAAAATTCAGAAAACCAACAAAGAGGGCCACAGATACTCATGCGCACCAGAGAGAGAACCCAGCTTTGTTTGTTCACGACACTGAGCAGCAATCTGAGTTTGAGCCAGCTAGACACTCAGAATCAGATAGCAAGCCAACCACTCCTAGAATGGTCAGGTGTCTCCATGCCTTCCTGATCCTGTCTAGTCACCGTCGATCTGCATCGGTCCCCAAAAGTTACTTTGCAATCAATCCTCCCTTTGAAGCCTCCCATGGGATCCGTCTGGGCAATCCCACCAGGCGATGGCAGCGGTGTCCTTAGTACAACACTAAGTCCTCGGCCCCCACAAGCCATAATGCCTGCTCTGACGATCCATGCATTCTAAATTCCCCATGTCGATACATCATCAGCACAAACACGAACTCATCCTTAGGCAGGAAATTTAGGTAGTCCCACCAGTCATCTCTGGTCTTCAGTAGTGCTATCTTGCATATCACCTGATCCTCAGGACCAAAGATAGCCCTCACAGGGTAGATGGCGCTCTTCTCAAAGATCCAGGAAGTAGTGGTCGCCTCACTATCAAAATCAAAACTCAAGTGGAGTTCCATCCACAGCTGCAGAAGGTAGAGACTCCCCATGGCACTCCTGCCTAGGCTCATCTGAGTGAGTCCACAGTACATATGAGCCAGCACGGCCTGAGAAAGAGAACGCCCTATCCACAGGAGAGTTAGGGGCCCCATGTACTCTCACCTCAGCACGTCGCCTGACGTAGAGAAGAGTAGCGCCCTGCCTAAACACAATGTCACGCCGTGCATTAGTCGATCTGCTTCCACTACCTTATCTTTCACATGGCCCAATAAATTAGGTTAGGCCAACATTCTTTGTGAATCCTCCTTCCTATAGACCTATGATAGTATGTGCAAAGTGTGACACTATAACTTTAGACCATCTGCTGGGGTTGGCCATAGCTGATTGGCTGTGACATCGTATCTTTAATGGACCATTTACTCATGTCAAACCCCATGAGCAAGATTTGAAATTGAACTGAAATAGGTTGAAGCACAAGATAAATTAGTACTTGAAACATATCGTTGGCAGACTTCATATTTTCAACGTATAACTGGTCCAATCTTGTGATGATGGTATGAACAATGAAATAGGCACAACACTTCACAGCCAACGTCAAGTCATTGTCTTTGTGGGTGATAAGGAAGAAGCACCGAGGGTGAGTGGTTGATGGATGACTCAAAGGCTGATGTCCCCACACGACATAACCCGAATGGTCGATAGAGTGGTCTTAAAAGTCAATGGGCAGAGATAAATGATCGGCGTTTTAGTGGTTGATGATCCTCCGTACACCCAAGTGGTCATTGATGGGAGTCAGTGGCTAGTGTCGATCTAGTGGTCGATCCACGACCTCTCTTGTCTTGGTGCTCGATGAATCGCTGTACATCGCCAGTGGATGATCGATGTGCTCTTTGTGTCTTGATGGTTGCCGAAGGAGAGCACTATATATTGATATGCATTCTTCATCCATAGAAGGGTTGTTGGAAAACATTGAAAGCTTAGAATCCCTTCCACAATTAAGCGAGCAGGGAGCACCCAACCAGCAGAAGAGAAGAGTGCTTCATCGATCATGCGGCGAACCTGAAGTTGGGGATCACTAGTTGTTCTTCTGCATCGTTTACTTTTCTCCTGATATTTTCTTTTACTTCTCTTTGCTGTAGTTTCAAACCGCCACATTTCAAGGCAGTAGGAGATTTGCTTTTCACTGTCACACACTACTCTAGTCAATTGTAGGGATTTCTGTGCTTAAATCTCTCCTCCTTATTCCAATGAGTTGCCAATGTCCTAAGTAGCGGATGTAATGGTGAGCTGACACCATATCAACAACGGTTTGTGGTGAGCTGACTCCGTATTAATATATAACTGTGGTGAACTGACACCCTAACAATTAACGGATGATGGTGAGCTAGCATCGGCATAACTAGCTGTGATTTGGGTATCTTCAAGTTAGTGGAAGCTGTGGAAACACAATAGTGGGCGTAGGTCTTGGGTTCACGACAGCCACAACAAAATCAGTGTCCAAGTGTGGTGTGCTTTGGTGTGATTTTTGTGAAAAAGAAGCCACACTGATCAGCAAAATGTTCATCAGTCTAGCTCTAGTTCAATTATTTAGACTGTTTATTATACAAACCAAACCGTGGATTTGCTATGGGAACATTTAATAGAGATGAAATAGTTCACTGTTACTATCGGCCCCCTCTCCCTCCCCGGCAGTCCCCTCTCCTCCCTCCGGCTCCCCTGCATCCTCCGGCTCCCCCTCCCATCGGTCCCCCCGCTCCGTGCACCAAACTTAACTACATAAATTTTAAAAATTATATCAATGGTGCCAAACAGAAAGGGTTAACTTTTATCAATTTTAAAATTTAAATTAAAAATTGATACATCACAATTTTTTAGATAGAAATAGTATAAAGAAAAAAATTGTTCCCAAACACCCTATAAATGTAATTCTTGGAAAATAGAAACCGTTAGGAAACTTCCAAATTTTCACTTCTTTCTCCGCGCGGGAAGAGAGCCCACTCCACACTGAAGGAGAAAATTTTTCCTTCTGTGCAAAGTCAATTTTCTCCTCCACACGGGAGGAGAAACTTTTGGAAAGGGCGTTGTTTCCCTTCCTCTCCACGCGTTTTACTTCCATTGCAGAACAAGCTCTCCTCACCACATCCTCTTCCATTTTCTATGAAGTATTGGCGGCATCCCTCTCATCTCCCCCCTCTTATCCACCGGCACCGAACAGAAGTTCTATGGTTTTGCCATTTGAGCATCCTTCTTTAGTTGTCTCTCTTTTTTTTTTGTTGAAGAACACGGGATGGATGTGGCAGGATGAGGGTGGAGCTGTCAGCCAAGCTTCCAGGTGTTGGATGCTAACCAAAGTTCCGTGATTCTGGGCATACATCCATGATGACAGAAGTCGGCTGTGGATGGGGCTATCTGCCACGTTTAGGATGGCAATGATTGTGTTATTTTGGTAGGCATGATTGTGAGATATGCATGTGTTTAGTCGTTGGTTTGAAATGATTATCTTATTTTAACAACATTGCTCATGTCGCCGTGTTATTTCATCCACTGTATTGATTTCTATTTGTCACAATAGAGACTGATTTTTTATCTGCCAGCATGGAATGCATTCTCGCAAGATCTCGGTCTCGCTGCATCCACGAGACGCGAAGCCGTGCGAGGTCGGCGTGTCTCGGCGAGACCTTGCGCAGGCGGGAAGCGGGCTTAATTCGGGCACGAATGGGAGAACCGGCCGTTCTGGCCCGTTAATGTGAAACGGTCGACGCGGTCGACCCTAAAGGCTTAAAGCCTTAAACCCTCCCCCACCCCGTGACCCGTCGAGCCCTCACGCATTGCACAGTCGCACGAGGTCGCCGGAACTGCCCTAGGTGGCTCTCCCCGCCCGCCGATTGCGTTGATCACCGGCGATAGCTGTACGACGGACTTCGCCGGCGTCGGATCTCTGAGCGGACAGGCGATCAGCGTCGACTGTCTCCCCCTCTCTCTGGTATGCCTTTCCTTCTTCTCCTCCCCCCTGCCCCCGTCTTCCAATGTGGGATCAATTGAATTATTTCTGATGAAAGTGTGCATACAAATCAGGGTCCAACAATCTCCCCCTTTTTGATGATGACAACTATGAGTCATGTATTATTCTAAAAATAAAATTATCAATCTACTCACTAAGACATGTTCATTCAAACCAACAAAGCAGATGCAATGCAATGCTAACATTTCTGTGTTCAGAAAGAAAAATAAACCAACCTCCTTTTCTGTGTTGCAAACATCATTCTCCCATTGTAGTCTCCAGACCATTCAACCAACATGACTGTAAAGTATTCTCCCCCTTTGTCATTAGCAAAAAGAAGGGGTGATCAATTATCGATCTGCTTGACTGGGTCTGTTGGATCTGCCACCTCTTGAGCTTCCTCGTGCTGTAGGGGGTGTACTGCTTGAGCTACCTCTGAGAGGAATAGCCCTAGGAAAAGAGCTAGGAATCCTTTCTACCCTGATATTCAGCTCAGCCAACTTGGTCGACATTCTTTGATCATTATGTTGAATTTTTTCCTGGAGCTGCTTTACTTTAGTAAGTAAGTCGACGAACCAATTTTGTACTATATTGCACATGTTTTCAACTTGGGAGGCTTGCTGAGTAGAGGAGTTGGTTGCTTGAGAATTGGCAACTTCCTTAAAATCGGCAGCTAATCTTTCTACAAGTAGTTGAACGTGATCCATCTTTTCATATGTATTTCCAACTTGGATCACACTGCCACGTATGTTACCAGACATAGCATTAATTCTCTGAGCAAATGCTTGTTGTTCTTGTCTAAGTGAAACTGCCCCAACATTCAACTTGTCCAACTCTGTCTCAATGTCAAACAGGCGAATAAGAGACTGGGTAAGTTTGAAATGAGATTCAGCCTGTGTGAGTCGTATTTGTCCCAGCAGCTCATCTGCTTGTTGACAAGCTAAGTATAATGCTACGTGGACTCCTTACCTTTCTCTCTCTAGACTTCTAGTGTGAGAAACTCTGGTTTTTCTTCCCGCCATTGTTCCTCTCAGTCTTCCTTGGTGCGCCCCCTCCTTGCCGGCCATGGACGGCGTGGCGGGGGATCTTCTACCCCCTTTGGCATCGCCAGAGGTAGCCTCCTCGTCCTCCCAAGTTGCTCCTCATCAGACTTTTGCACAGGCTCTTATGGAGTCCAAGCTGAGGTCGAGGATTGCTATTCCGGTGAAGGACCCTACATTCACTGATCGGGGTGAGCCAACGGTGTTCTTCACCAAGGCGGATGTTCAGGTGTCTATACGTTTCCTATCTTTCTCCATTGTGGCTAAATACGCATATGGTCAGCCTACTTTCTCTGATATCAAGAGTTGCCTGATGCAGCGGTTGGCATTATCTTCACATTTTGTTATCAGTAAGCTGAATCAGCGGCACCTGCTCCTTCGTTTTGAATGTGAATCAGACTTCATGAAGCTTCTGATACAGAAAAACCAATAGCCTACTTAATTGACCCTATGACCCAAGACTTAGGTAAACAACCCTTATACATAGGTACTGGACTCAAATAAAAGAAAAATTACATAGTTAATGACTCAAATAAAATATAAAAATTACATGCTCGACTCAGAAAAATATGACGGACATAATGGACCCATGTCGAAGAGCAATCGGAGCTGTGAAAAAATGTGAAGGGCGAGAGATGTCCCCATCAAATCGACACGCAAGATATCCACAGAAAAAATCACCGCCTTTCAAACAACTACAAGTACAGTGGTCAGATTGCACCAAAGGTGATATGGAATAGTCAATTCAGCATTTACTGTTACTAAAACTTATGGACGCAAGGCAAGTTTTACATGGTCATGCCAAAGAAAAGAAAAGAAAAAAGCAAAAAGGTACATCATGCCTCGGGCCCACTACAAAGCTCGGCAGATGAAGGATCCTCAGCAGTGAGCGATTCGCCCCCCGCACCCTCGGAGATGGCTGGTCCAGACACTGACCCCAACAGTGTGGGAACTGTCTCGATCATGTGCCCTCCTGAGACTGCCAGAGTTGACGATCGCTCTAACGAAATAGAGGCACCCTAACTTTCGCCTTCGCTCAGTGACTGAATGGAAGAATCTGTGGTATCTTCGTCCGAGTCATAGCTAAAGCGGTCCCTCGACCATAGCCTTGGGAAAAACCCTTCCGCAAGCCCCGACGATAACCTGGCTCATAGTAAGCAAAGGTAGCCTGCTGGAGCGCCGCCTAGTAACTCTCTGAGCATTTGTATTGCTCGAGCACTTTCGACCCAGCCAGCTCTGCCTTCGCCTCGAGCTCGACTACCGTCCATTCCACCTCAGACTGCCTTCGTTCGGCTTCGACTCACGTGACTTCAGCCTCCGCCCACTGTCGCTCAACCTCTCGGACCTGGCCCTCAAGCTCTTCACGCTCAGCTTTCCATTGCTCGTTATGCTTGGCTTGAACTTTGCGCTCTGCGTCCAGAAGCCTATCTTTTCGCCCCACCATATTGTGGGCCTGAGTCAACTGCTCAGTCACCTCCCGATCACTTTTTTGGCTCGACTCTACTTGCCCCTTAAGCGAAGCCGCCTCCCGCCGGAGGTCCTCAAGGTCGACAGTCAAGCGCTCAATCTTCCAGTCAGACACGCCACGGGCCCAGGCCAGAGATTCCCTCTCTGACTCTAACCAAGCATACAAAGTGGCCATCTCGGCCCCAGCTGGGCCATGATTAGGCCGCCCTCCATGACTCATTTGAGAATCACAGAAGGGGAGCTACGTCCGAGGTCTCCTTGAATCACCTCCGATATCACCGAACAGCATCTGCGATACAGGGAGGCCCGGACGGTGAAGGCTCCCGCTGCAGAAAGGAAGGTCCTCTCAGGAACAGCCAGGATTGGGGCATCCTCCCCGAGTACCCTCACTTCTGGGGCCCCATCGGTTGGCTCGGAGCTGACTGCCTCGCCTCGCGCATCCATGGCCCCGGTAGACTGGGATGGGGTCTCCACCTCGTGACCCTACAGCCTCGACCGGCTCGAATCGAGCTCCATCATCCTGCGCTCCATCAGCATCCATAGGCGCCCCAACGTCGGCCACCCCTGCTTGGAGCGCATCCACCTCGGTCGTGACTCCTCCTGCCGCAATGGCCCCCTCTGGTTCGACAGTTGAGAGAGCCAGCCGCACTCCCTCTTCGATGGCGTGAGCAACCGCCACCTTTCTCGCCCTCTTCCTCTCAGCAGTCTCGGCCCTCATTAAAGACCGCAACATCTTTTCTATAGAGTCCTTACGCTTGGCCCCGCGACGCTCGAAAGATCCATCCCAAGCAAGCTATTTGCCCTTGTCCCGGGCACGGGAGAACTCCCGGATGCTTGAGGTCTGACGGGAGCAGGCGTCTCCTCCTCGTCAAGAATTACCACCTCAGCCGGTGACGTCTCCTCATCAGCCACTCGCCTTGAGTCTGATAGACAAAAGAGTACTATCAGAGAAAAAAAAGTTGGCTAATCCAACCCAACATCAATACAAGGTCCTGAAGCCTTTACCTAGAGGCTTCACTATCCGAGAAGGGTACTCCTCGATGTTGGCCTCAGTCATCAACTCGGCAGTAGATCGGCCATTCTCCTGAAGAAGGGCAGCCTTCTTCTCCACCTCCAGGGAAATCACTGCCGACTTTGGAGGGATGTTAGGGTGAAAATTAGGGATCATTGGGAAGTTTCAAGTCACGCTTCCCAAGGCTATGCCCACCCAGAAATACTGGGTTTTCCAACCCTTGTGGGAGGAATCTCTAGAAGAGAGGGTCACGCAACTCCTTCCCCTCTTCACCTGGAGGAAGAAGAAGCCCTTACCCACGTGGGCATGCTCCTTCAACTCAAAGAAAGCATGGAAGAGATCCAACGAAGGCTCGATCCCGCACAAACGGCAAAGGAAGATGAAGGAGAACATGAAAGTATAAGAATTAGAGATCAACTGGACTGGAGCCAGTCGGTAGAACCGAAGCAGTTTGGCAACAAAATGATAGAGAGGAAGGCGGAACCCGCACTTCCTACCCAAGAGGAAGGAACAGAAGGAGTCAGAGCGAGTATCTAGACTGGACTCATCGGGCTCTGTGGGATGAAACTGATACTTCCATGGCAGCCCATATCGGCACTCCAGCTACTTCACCTCATCCTCAGCCAGTTCACTACGCAGAGGTTCCTTCGGTGCCGTAAAAGCCTTAGAGGCCCATCCAACTCCTGGCATCTCGGCCTCGGGATGTTGGTCCACCATGGAGCAATCAGGAGAGCTGGAAGAGGAAGCAGTGGACACCATGCTGGACGACTTAGGGGGAGGTGGAAGTTGGCAAATCGTCGCCACTGTAACCTCTGCAAGCTCCGCGAAGGCCGCCGCCACTCTTTGCCCTTTCGCAAACATGAAGATGGTGGAAAAAGCCCTAGACGATGGAGGTCAGGACCGACAGTACGTGCTATGCTTAAAAACGCCCTGGGGAAACGGCACGACGTTCCAATCTTCAAAAAGAGGGATCCACACATCAATTCGTAAGAATTATCATCATTATGGGCGCATCCCCAGGGCAGCCGCCGCAAGTGGCCACTGTCAGAGAAAGTCCCCACTCAGCTCGAGCCACTTACACCTACCCTAAATGCTACTCGACCGAGCCTAATCTTGGCTCGGGAGTAGGAGGGAGATAAGTGGAGAGGGGAATTTCTAAGGCCTAAATAGAGCGGCCAAACAAGGTCCCAACGGACCAAACAAGGCCCAGCTCCCATTAGTGATAGCCCTCTGAGGGCCCACTAAAGCCAAATAACTCACTCGGATTAAGCGCTTCCTAGGCGACCTTTGGGTTCGGAAGTCTGAGCGTTAGGTCAATCGGGAGGCCTCTACGAGGCCTTATGCATCCCACCCGAGCCTTGAGCCTATCGCTCGGGGAACCCCCCTGAAGCCAGCGCCATATGCTCAGACCGACTGGCGGAAGCTTATCCATGCGACCATTGCGTACCCTTTAAGAGCTGGAGATCATGGGGATAATGACGATTAAGAGCCCTCACACCTTAACGAGCCCATGAAGGAGACGTAACCTCCCCTGAAACTTCTCATCTTGTAGGGCTCCTACGTTCATGGGTCTCTATATAAAGCTGGGAAGCCCTCCTGCTAAAGGTAAGTGCTATTAAGTGATATCAACCCTGAGCTAGAGCCACTTCACCACTTGGTGGAGAGGAATCTCTCGCCCTCATCTCCTTAAATAAAATTCAAGAAAAAATGAGAAAAATCACTCAATAAGTTGATTTGAGGGTCAAATTGGGGTATTGCAAGGTAATACAAGATGTGCTCAAAATGATGTCAAATTTAGCGTGTCTACACCAGGTGCCGCTGGGGGGGGAGATTATTGGATTTTTCAGCGTCTCCCTTAGGGATTTACTGTTCCACATAGATTATGGGGTCCACGTGGGATATCGATGCGTTGGCAGCCCATCCCGTCGTATGGATTATGGGGTCCATGTGCGAAGCCCCTCATGCCCGCCCACAGCACGCTATAGACATGGGGTTCTGCAATGCCATAAGGAAATACGGTCCACCTTCACTACCTACTCGAGCTTTTAGCGCAACGGTTGGGACTTGATCCTGTAAACTGGTATCAGAGCTTAATCTCTCAATCTTACTTCTCTCTCTCAGACCTACTCACGGCACTCTATTTTTCTCCTTCCTCTCAGCAACAGCTCCTTTACTTCTTCAGACCCTCCACGCTCTCTCGCTTTCTTCTTCCTCTTCTGCTAATCTGCTCTCTGATTTTCTTCTTCCTCTTTCTCTCATTTTTGTTACCTCTTGATTTCCAGCACTGGAGAGCTATTTATAGAGGGCAAGTCCTAGGGTCCCACTAGCTTACGAATTAGGCATGTGGAAAGCACGTTTCGGCACATTTCGTAAATCCACGTGTCACGAGCAAAAGGTACGATGATCCATGTGGTAAGTTTTTACAGAATAACTTTTCACCTTGGATCACGTGCCACTCATTAGCTTCACTTAAGTCTCATGTGCGGTCAGCCTTCATGTAACCCAGGTGTTCGAACGAGAATCTGGGTTATCAAAACAGAAAGAGTATTAGTCATAAAGCAAATGATAATCTTAATCACAATTTCAATGCTAAGTGTTTCAGTCAGATTTTGGCCATGTCAATAATATACAGACATAGATGCATCAATGCATAAGTGAGATGCATTAACTTGTAAAACTAACCAATGCAATATGTCTGAATAGAAGCATTGACTTCTAATTGTAACACAGGTAGACTCCAATGAATGTGCATTGACCTATTTTTTTAGTGAGTACACAAGGTGCATCGACTTTGATAGAGATGACTTCTATTGCACTAACATAATGCTCCAAAGGCTAACAGACTAGCATTGACCTTTCAAAACAGGCATCGACCTTATAGTGTGTACTATATGGAATGTGCATCGACCTGACTATGCATTCTACGTATAAAGTGCATCGACCTTTTAGATGAACAATGCATATGTGCATCATCCTTCTAGTCTTCAGTGACATGTGCGCATCGACCTTCCTGGTCTGTAACACATATGTGCATCGACCTTCTAAAATCAGTGACATATGTGCATCGACCTCCATGGTCGATAACACAGTCAGCGTTCTGTAACGCGCCTCCTTGAGGCCGTTACAGTTGTTTGACTGATGTTTGGCTGGGTGGTGTTGTTGTAACACACCAACCCCCATGTATCATGGTTCTGTAACGCATCCCTACTGGGCAGTTACATGCCCTTTTGTCTGGGTCTTGGTCTGTTGGCCCTGACGCCCCTGTCCTGGTGCGTCAGGGAGTGTAACGCCCCTATAGAGGTGCGTTATAGTCTTGTTGGCCGTGATGGCCTATGTTGTGTGGTGTTCATCTATTGTCAGTCTGTCTTAGGTTTGTGTTCTAGGGCGGTGTCTGTGTGTCAGTGGTTCCTGGATCGGTCAGTTCAGGTGACTGGGTGCGGTCCCTTCCCTGACTACGACAGTTCCCTAACGACTTGCACTTCCCCTAGACCAGAGCTTTTGGGGGTAAAAAATTGAAAGTGCATCCACGGATGATCTGCGATGGGCCCTAAAATCAGAGCAAGCCAAGAACGGCTGCTCCATATCCTAGAATTTGGTAGGGAGGACCCTGAGGACTGGCCTACAAGGGGAATTCCGATGACCTAGGGATTACTGGATTTCCAAATGCATTGTGCATTCAATTATTGTTGGCTCCAAAGGTCATTAATATCCAGCCCTCCAATAAGTGTCCTCTAGAGATCATGCTATAAGGCAGCAAATCCTTGGGGCTTGAGAGTGGTTAAACAGAAAATTTTGATCAGTCTAAAATCATGATGTGCCGCTTCCCCAACGACAGGTCCTTAACTATAATGGGAAGCTCCCATGAAATCAAAGGATAATCATTGTTGCTCTAGTGCATGAGATCATGGATCACGCTTGGGATATCAGTGAATCCATGCCCCAGGTGGAGACCTAAAATTGCGACGCTCAAAATATCAGTATGGTGCAGATGGTGGAATGCATGAATGAATGTGGGATGCTAGCCCATGGAGTACAGAAAATGCAAAAGGGGTCTACTACCATCCTCATGCAAAAAGAAGATAATGTAGGTATACAAGTGTGGAGGTCGTTGGACAGAACTCTACTGGGCATTCGAGCAATCAAGCTAGTGCATGTGTGTGATTGGCATGAAAGCCAGGTAGCGAACTATAGGTTCTCAATAGTCTGGGATTAAGCAAAGGGGAAAAAAAGCAAAGAGAAGGCAAGTTTTAGTAGCTTTGGGGTCTAGCCAGAGCCTTAACAACCCATTGACGTGGGTGAGAAGGCAAGTGGTTGCTTCCCTGAAAGACCTTATGTATTGAACAGTAGATGGGCATACATATTAAGTAAATGAAAAGCATACAACTCAACTGCACAGAATGAATCTGAGTCAGGGAGAATCATCAGGACCTGTCTGGAGCATTGGGGAGGGGGTTATGCGATTAATGTCACCCATGAGGGCATGAATCTTATTGTATGCACTACACGAAAGGTGGGATCCAATCAGTCGCGCCTTCATCTTCCCATGGGGTCACATGATCCCAACTCTAGAGGATATCGCGAGGATCATAGGGCTGAGGGTGCATGGCTGGGCAGTGACAGGCTTCACCTTCACCGACTACCGAGATCTTACTCAGGAGCTGTTGGGGCTAGATTTGGTGAGGCCGGGACACCACTTGTCCCACTTGTCACGGTCGACACTCTAGGAGAGCCTAGGGCTTCGAGGAGCAGCGATCGCCGTGGGAGAGTTATCAGAGTAGCACATCGACTGAGTGATCGAGCAGGTTCACCCGAGAGTATCAGCGGAGGGGGGGCTAGAGGGAGATAGAGTTCTGAGGCGCTTCTTGATCCTGCTGTTCGGGAAGATACTGTTTCCAACCCGAGCCGATGTCATCAACTGCAGGCCCCTACCCTTGCTGCAAGATTTAGATAGAGTGGGCAGATACGCCTGGGGAGCGGTAGTGCTAGACTTCCTCTTCGAGTCTCTCAGCACGACCGACCGGGAGACGTTGCTGGGCAGTTTCTCACCTTTCCTACAGGTAAACTTTAAATGCTTCTAAGTGCTTTCTAAATGCTTTTTCTATATCCTTTCTAAATGATTTTGCTATATGCTTATGACTTTCTTAGATACTGACAATTGCCTTCTAAAGTGTAGATCTGGAGCTTCCTATATCTGCCCGGGATAGGATGAGGACACAACTACATCCAGAGAGGATCCCCATCGCGAGACGGTGGGTCGTAGCTCGAGATATGGGGTCGATCAGGAGACTGACTCGGGCAATCCAGGATGACATCGACTCATTCCCGCATGCATCGGTAGGCTCTAGGACTTGAATGCTTCTAAATGCTCTTAAATGCTTCCTGAATGCTTTTCTAAATGCTTTCTAAATGCTTACATGAACTCAATTGCCCTCTCAAGTGCGTTGGACACCGTATCGAGATGAGGGACACGAGGGACAGCCGTGGGTGGAAGCTTCCCTGGCGTACAATGGGTGAGACATTTGGTTGCACTACATCAACGTCATCGAGCCCCTTCACTATCGCCTAATCATAAGGATGCGGGAAGTACACCAGCCTACATCTACACTGACTTTATTCAAAATAATGGTAATCCATAGCAGCATCTGTCGAGCTTCAGGAGGTGCTAGCTCAGTCTCAGAGAAAGTAATTGCTGGTCCTTTGGAAATAGTAGCCAATGCTGTCGGAAGGCTGTCGACTGCCACATCTTCACTGACCATCACCTTTTGAAGGAAATTTCTCAATGCATCCTGATGAACGGTAGATCTCTTGATAAGCTCCAATACAGATATTTTGGCGGGCACCTGGTCTAAGTGATGCAGTAGATCATATTGGGCACCCAACAACGGCTCGTTCGACTTGTAAATCGACCGCAACATGGAGGTCTACATTGATGACATGCTCGTCCAGAGTCTCTGAGTAGCCGAGCACCTGGAAAATTTAGCGGAGATGTTCGCGACACTCAGGAGATGCAACATGAAGCTCAATCCAAGTAAGTGCATGTTTAGTGTCAAATCAGGCAAGTTTCTCGGATTCCTTGTTACCCACAGAGGAATAGAGGCAAACCCTGACCAAATCTGAGCGGTACTGGAAATGAAGCGACCGGCATGGGTAAGGGACGTACAGTGTCTCACCGGCTATGTCATCGCCTTGACCCGATTTCTATCCCGAGCAACCGAAAGATGCCTTCCCTTCTTCCAGTTCATCAAGTAAGCCAACAAGGCACCAGAGAAGAAAGGGCTGATAGAATGGGACCAGGAATGCGAGCAGGCATTTGAAGAGCTGAAGCACTACCTCGCAACCCCTCCGGTGTTCTCCAAGCCACAAAAGGGAGAACAACTATTCCTATACCTGTCAGTAACACCGAGCACGATGACCATCGTGCTCGCCCGGGAGGAAGGTAACATCATGAAGCCCATTTACTATGTAAGCCGAGCATTACATGGGCTAGAGTTCCGGTACTTGTGGACTGAGAAGTTCTCCTTGGCCCTTATCACGACTGCCCGCAAGTTGCGACCATACTTCCTAGCTCACCCAATCGCTGTCCTTATTGATCAACCTCAACATCAAGTCCTCCAGAACCCTAACGTGTCAGGAAGGTTGGTCAAATGGGCCATTAATCTAGGTGAATTTGACATCAAGTTCTGCTTGAGAATTCTGATCAAGGCTCAGGCCCTCGCCGACTTCATCGTCGAATGCACGATACCAGCAGAGGACTTACCCGAGCAGTCCTCGGAACCAATATGGGAGTTGTACGTCGACGGATCGTCCTGCGTAGCCGGCAGTGGAGCAGGACTAGTCCTACTATCACCAAAGGGGATAGAACTTCAATACGCCCTCTACTTCAACTTTCCAACTACGAACAACGTGGCCAAATATGAAGCGCTCCTCTCAGGGCTATGAATGGCAAAACACCTGGGGGTGGCCAGTGTGCGAGCATACAATGACTCCATGCTCATCGCCAGTCAAGTCAAGGGAGAATTCGAAGCTCGCGAATCATCTATGATCAAGTATCTGGAGAAGGCCAAGGCTGCGACAAAGGAGTTTTCCAACTTCGAGATGGTCCACATCTCGAGGGAGGAGAACGTCCGAGCAGATGCCCTGTCTCGCCCAGCGTCAGCGACCACGGTCTCCAATTCTAGATCTATAGCCCCAGATTTTTTTTCAGATATTTATCAGATATTTATGTGTATCTTTTTCTGATGAGCCTTCAGAATTCTGTGTAGGGTGAACCGTTGCGTTCTCCGACTCTTAAGATGTTTAAACAGTGAATGCAAATGTTGATAGATATGACGCGTAAACTCGGGGTCAGCCTGGTCCGCGTAAACTCCCTTCCCTCTCTCAAAAAATAAAAAAAATCTTTTGTGTCAACCCAATTCAGGTAAAGGGAGGCTTTATGTGGACTAGGCTGCCCCTACTAGCCTAGTCAGTGTAAACCTTCCTGACCCTTCAACTTCCTCTATAAATTCCCCTTTGAGGATCCCAAAGGGCATACGATAGACGACGCACAGACAACCCAACATGGCATAGCGAGTAAGGCGCATGGTGAAGGCTTTGGTTGGTTAGCTTGTTCGGCTCAACACACGTCGATGGTATGACGAATGAACACCCTGCATATGGCTTCTAGTCGACTCACACACGTCTCCCTCCTCGCTGAATATGGGGCGTTATGGTAACGACAATTGCACCCACACACTGGGTTCACCTAAGTAAGGCGCGTCATGGTAACGACATCGATATCATCATGCCGGAGCCTCCAATCATGTGGGACCTCTTGTCGACTGCGCCTTCCAAGCTGACAACTTACTGTCCCGCCCGTAGACTCGAGTTAGCAGGACCACGACCCAGAAGTAGCACTTCTAGGGTTCGGACGTAACTCCCAGCCATGCCAATGCTCGTCCCCCGAAGCCGATGCCCGATTGCTCACCTTGAGCCACACTCGGTCTCCCTCGCGCGAGTCGACACCTGCACACGACATCAAGTCCAGTCCTGCTTACTCCGCCACCCTTGTAGTTCCCTTCGGGAACCCTCTGTAAAAAAGCAGACATTCGCTTTACCTTGCAATGACCCGAGGGCCGATATTTACGTCAGGTTTATCCCATGGCTTACACCAGTTGTACTTCAGCCTTTAGTGCCCTCCTATAATAAAGTCTTAACCTCATCTATAAAGAAGTGTAACCAGAAATCTAGTCCTTTCTGACTCAGCCTTGGGGCTTCCCATCCCCCGCATACCTCGTTTCGTCTAGTATTCGAGCTAGTACCTGCATGCTCCTTACCAATCTAGTGTCCAAAGCCCCCTTATTTCCGCTAACCTGTGTCTTTAACCCAGTCTCTTGGACCCGATGGTTACATCCCAATTGTAATGTGAACTCTACTCTCCTCATGTTATGGCTGTCAGGATACTTCGGCCCTCTTTCAGTAGTAGAAATAAAGACGTCTGGATTCAATCTGATGTAAAACAAACATCGATCGCTTGCGTTTGGTGGGGAAGATGTTCAGTACATGAGCCCTCACAATCACCTCCACTCGTACCAGTGGAACCTCCATCTTTTCATGTGAATCTCGTGCCCATGTGTTGTGCCCTAGTGGCACTTCCCCAGTTAAAAATTTGATTCCGTAGGTGATCATCGAGAAATCGACTGGCACGTCTACAGGGTGACAACCTTGAGAATTGGAGCCATGGACATCATGCCTTGGCGAAGGGAGGCAAATTTCACAGCCTTCCTCTTGCAGACATGTTCGGAGAAGTATTTTTCTCAAAAAATCTCGAGAAACTCCTCCCAAGTAATTTGTCCATTTTGAAGATGACCAGAGGTGGCCTTCCACCATGTGCGTGCATCCTTATTAAGTTGAAATGTGGCCAATAGGACCTTCTCCTAGTCCGAGCATTGCATGATGTTAAAGATCCAATTCATCTCGTCAATCCAATTCTCTGCTTTGTTAGGATTTGATGACCTCGAGAACCACGGAGGGTTCATACTCCTGAAATTGTGATGTAGATCTTCGGTGCCAGATTGCGTGCCAGCTTGAGCCATGATTTGAAGGGCCTGGGTAAGACCCATATCAGTTTGTTGCATAGCCTCCCAATGAGCACGGTTACCAGCCATGGTGAGAATGAAGTTCCTGAGAAAATAAAAAAATAATTATTTCCTTGGAATTTGGGAAGATTAGCCTAAAGGTTAATTTCTTTCTAAATAACTATCTCATCCCGGGCTCTATCCAGTCTCACATGGATTCTGAAGATTTCTTCCTAGTTCATAGGTGTGGGTCCTTAAACCTTAGACTTAGCCTATGACTCAACATTTTCCTAGGACTTGCTTATGCCTAGGTTCTGATACCACCTTAACTGTCACGCCCCGAGATATGTAGCAGAATTAAGTTGGGAACGTGAACAGTCGGTAAGAAAAGTCTCACCCTAGAATGATAATCAGAGCGCTATAACCTCGGCACATAGAAGAGATGAATGCACAAGATAATATACTCAAAATTGTAACTTTATTGAAAATAAAAATCCAAGTTTACAAAAGACACTGAACTTGACTCATTTCGACCACTAGATAAAAATAAAAGAAAATTACATAACATGATCAACTTCACCACCTATTATAGTGAAGGAACCTAGATTTCAATAAGACTCATGACAAGACCGACTGTGGGTTCTCTCATTCCTCAATCACTCTCGGATCCATCACTTGCATAGTCCGAATCCAACCCGCTAGATTCTCCTGAAAAGGATTGAAAAGTAGGGAAGGAGCACACTTTCCCAGTAGGTATCTTCATATCAATATGAAGATAAGTTTAAGTAATTAACATTTTAGCTCTAGAAGGTAAGATAATGAAAATGCGATGAACCATGCGGATGAAAACACAGTAACATAAATAACAAGGCATGAACAAGATATATGAGCATAGTCATGCAAGGTTGAAGTATAGATATAAGTTTGGCCTTTCATGTAATGAGAATGTGTTAGCATGAACCTTGTAGGCTATGGACAAGAAAGTCATGTAATCAAATAAGTATAATTGCATAATGAGCCTCGCGGATTTCACCCGGTCGACCGAAAATGGAAGGGAACCCTCCGAACCTAGCCCTACGGTTCGATTTCCACGCCCACTCAATCCCAATGGAGGGGGAAAACAACAGGGATCATTTTTCGGGTCCCAAAACCCAAAAATGGAGGGAAGAAAACAGGAAAACCTTGCTCGATCGGGCGAAACTGTCACACTCCCTAAAAATATGATTTTAACCCACCCACCCCGACGTGAATAAACCCACACTCAGCTCACCACGGGCTACCAAACTTGTGAAAAAGGAAGTACAGGGGTTAAGGATCCATCCCCTTACCTCCACTAAAGATTCCACACACCGTCGACACCGTTCCGTTGCGAAACACCTCGCGAACCACTGCCGGTGCCTCAAGCTCGTGAACAATGAACACTGCACCACCGTCCCTCTATCCTCAACCCTTCCTCGCCGCTTCCTGCCTCATGAACCTCGCCACCTCACCCCCGCCTTTCTCTATCAGCCGCCGGAGAAGAGAGGGAGAGAAGAGAGAGCTTGAGAAGAGAGAGGGAGAGAGTGAGAGTTATGAGGAGAGAGAGGGGGGTGAGGGTTTAAATAGAAAACCCACACGAAAATTTCACGATCCAGAAAATATAAAAATAGGAAAAAATACTCCCCATGATCCTTGAAAAATACACAACGCATCTGCAATGTCTCGGAGCCCGACAACATATCAGTTCACCCTGCATAGGGTTCCGAAGGTTCATCAAACACAAACCCGCGTAAAGCCCAAAGCATGTTCTGGGACTCACAACGATGCTCCAAACTCATGGATCCTGATCTGAAAAAATGAAAAATTTTCCAGGGTGTTACACCACCGATGCTGGAGAAGTGCGCGGTGAGTCGACCGCACGAGTAGGAGCAGGAACTGGGATTGGCTGTAAAACAGCCACAAGGACCATGCCTAGAAAGTAGGGCGATCTGATGACGAGGGCGAAGTCGCCAAAAGTGATCGGCGTCGCCAAGTAGCCCACTCGTGCGTGGGTGGCGATGATGATGGGGCCATATGTGACAGCCACCATAGTTGATGGACTGCGGGTTGTTGGAGAGTGACAGTCGAAGATGGTCGCTGGGCACGATCCGGCTACTGGAACGTGAGCTGGGAGTTGCAGGGGAATACATCCCTCCTCTACCTCTCCTACAAGGATAGAAAAAGGGCACCATTGCTTCAGGGCTGGCACAGGCTTCTCTTCAGCAGAAAGAAGAAAGGTGGTAGATGTCTAATCGGGCATGCCAACTTTTGTTTCCCACCGATGAGGAGAGCATCGGGAAAATTTTGAGTTGGTAGACCACTGATGCGGGACGGACACGAGAGACCGACTCTAGGGACTACGGACCTCAGACTCTAAGTGAGACGCGACCAGCAAGACACCGACATGAGGGCTTGGGCTCGAGGTTGCTAGACCGAGGTTCAGTAGTACGGTACTGCTAGAATAGATAATTTTCTATTTATTTATTCCAGCTTGTTGGTTCCACCGTACTCCTGTTAGCTAGCGTAACTTTATTGCGTTGTAGGGTTAGTTTTACTACTGTAGCACCAGATTTTTCCATGCGAGGTATGGTTCGAGGGATCCCTACTGAGCCTGTGAAATGAGGTTCATCCCCTGCGTGTTTTCACCGTGTTTTGGGTGAGGCCGACACTTCAGGTGGTGTGACAGGCGTCCAGCGTGGTTCCAGTAGCCGAGGTTAGTGCCAGTTGCCAGAGCCGGGGTATGCCCCATGTACTTATACTTTTTCTTTGTACTTGTACTTCTTTCAGTTGACTGTACTTTATTTTAGACATGAGATGTACTGGACCTTGTAGTAGTTTATTTATTTAATTTCTGCACTATTATTTTGTTGTATATTGTGCTATCTCTGCAGTTACTTTAGCTTCTTACACACCCTCACACAATCCCTTTTTTCCTTCCGAGTCTTCGGGCTCATAGGAGGAGGGCCGAGGTTCGAGACGCACTGGTTCCTTTTCGGTACTCGGATCCCGAGTCGCCACATGATCTCTAACAAGATTATGGGTCCTGGTTGGTTGCCGTGAGCGGCTGGTGAGCTTGACCGAGTGATCGACCATAGTAAGAAATGTATTGTCTGGGGACCTGTGTGCATTGGTCACGACGTTATCGATCAGCTTGCTGTGGTAGCAGGCGACACTTGTCAGTTTTGGAGAAGTGTGCCATGGATTGCAAGAGATTGTGTCCCGTGGCTCTGTGGTAAGAGCGAAATTGGGATTGGCAAGCGTCCATCGAGAGTAGTTGAGATAAGTTGTGATTGGATAGCGATGGGACGATGCCTGTGAGCGGAGGTCCCTGATGAGACGTCGGCGTTGGTATGATGATCCCCGGTCTGCGACCAGCATGGGAGGATTCCCCGTAAGTCTGAGTCAAGTGGCGTGAGGATCAAGGAGGGATCTTGTCATTTGGTTTCGCCGTGCGCCCCTGAGAGGGTAGAGTTGGTGTGAGGCTTGAGAACAGTTGCAGTGTCTGAGCGAGATTTGGATCGAGTTGTGGTAATGGTCTGTGGAAGAGTCAGCGGATGGCTTGTCGTGATTTGGAGCGTGCCTATTGGGCCGATGGAGATTTCCCGTTGACGCGTATCTAGTGACCGGTGGATGGTCTTTCACGGACAGAAGATGTTGGTTGTTGGGGCTCGAGAATGGTGAGAGCCATGTGCCAGCGAGGCCTTGGGCGGCTGATTATGAGGTGTGCTTTTCCTGGATTGGATCTAGAATTTTGTTAGAAGTTTGTCTTCTGGCAGAGTTGGCCGTGTTGCTGAGGGCGTACAGCTTGTCGGGTGCGAGCTGGTGGAAGCTCAGTGTTGGTTGTCCCTGGTGCAGGGTGTGAGAGTGATCAGCGAGTTGTGAAGCTGGCGCTTCGTTGGTCCGCCGAGCATAGGCGTTGACCGGTGGTTTGGTTCTCGTGACAAGGAGTGTGTTTTCTCGATAAGCGTGGTGGTGTCTGCGATGTCGTGGTTGATTTTCGTGTTATCTGAGGCGACGCCAGACCTGTGCTTTCTATATGTGCCTGTTTTGAGGATCGATGTGTCTTGGGTTGTGAGCGAGGCGTTGTCTATGATCATTGTCTGACCGCGTCCCTCAGGATCGTGATTTTTACGAGTATCGAGGTTTGGTTGGGGCCCTGACAACGTTGTCAGTTGGTTCAAGCATTCTCCCCTTGTGGCTTGGTGCTTGTCCTTAATTTTGAGGATGAAATTCTTGTAAGGGGGGAGGGCTGTAATGCCCCAGATTTTTCAGGTATTTTTTTTCGGATCATTTTCGTGGGTCCCGGAGTGTGTTTTGTGCTTTACGCGTGTTTTTCCCTGATGAGCCTTCGGAACTCTGTGCAACGTGGACCATTGCGTTCTCCGATTCCGGGACAGTACCACTGCGTTGTGCATCTTTCAAGGATCACAGAGATAATTTTTTTTATATTTTTCTAAATTTTTTAAATTTTTAGATTTTTCTATATATATTAACCTCACTTTCTCTCTCTCCCCATTTCTCTCATTCTCTCCCTCTCTCTTCTCTTTCTCTCCCCCTCTCCCCGGGCGGCCGACAGTGGCGGAGGAGGGCGAGATGGCAAGGCGGTGAGGGAAGGAGCGAGGAACGGGTCGAGGATCGAGGACTGGTGACGCGTGGAAGCTCGGTCGCGAGTTCTTGCCCCGACGAGGGTTCAACGACGTTTTCTTCATGGATCGGCGTCCACAGTGCGTGAATCTTCGGTGGAGGTAGGGGGACGGAACTTAGCTCGTGCACTTCCTTTCCCACAAGTTTCGTAGGCCGTGGTGAGCCGAGCGGACTTAGTTGGGCGTTTTGGAGAAAATCTATGATTTTGGGGTGTACGCCCAATCTAACGATTCGACCCCGTTTTCGAGGTTTAATCAGGTCCTCTCGGTGCTAGAGAGGTAGGGGACTAGTTTCCCCTTATTTTTCCCTTCACGTGGGTGTGAACGGGACGAGGAATGGAATTTTTGGGGTGGTTCGCCGGTTTCGATCTCGGGACGACTTAGCGGTCCTTCCAGAGACCACCACACCCCTGGCGGCCTAAGTTAGGCGTGCCATGGGGTACTATTTTGTTGGCAGGGCAGGCGTCGGCTGGCGGTCGCATGATAAACCGCCAGCAAGGGTGGCGACCGAAGCTTCGACCGCCAACTCTATTTTTGACCATTGTGTCTCGAGGCGCGTTTTTGACCGTTGGGGTCACGTGCCCTCTAGCGGCCGTTAGTACTTGCGCCAGAGGGAGTGTAGCGACGTAAGGTTGGGCCGCTAGAGCCATATGGTGGCCCAAGAGAGGACCGCCAGGCGATTCTCCATGTTTGCCGTGTCTGTTTCGTGTTGTGTTGGTCTCCGGTCGACCCGGTTGTGACACAGTGGTTGACCTTCGACCTCGTGAATGTCCCGGACACTGCGAGACCTGTGTCTGTAATTTTGGGGGTGTCTGTAGGTGCCACATCATCTTGATTAGCGTGTTCGTGAGTCTTGGGATCCGGGTGACCCCATGCGTGTGCTCCGAGTTTTCGTGTGGGCCATGTGTGCGGCCTTGACTGTGAGTCCATTTCCCCAGCTCGTGGCTGGAGGTCTCTTGCGTTCCCCTGTTAAGGGAGGAGTCGTGGCGATTGTGAACTGCCTCGTGAGTCGTCGCTTCGTGGTTTTGGACCCATGGGTTAGGCCAGATTGACAGCGCAGTACTGTCACGTGCAACGATCTTGACCCCGAGTCTCGTGACTCAAGGACCGTTGAGTTTAGTAGGTTTAGTGGGCTGTCCAGAGTCTGGTGACCTCGAGCCACCTATTACTCAATGTTTCTCGCAATGGGTGTGTGTGTGATTTTCTATGTTCACGTCAGTGACCCTCCACTAGACGCAGCCTTCTTACGGCACGCGTGTGCTGACCCACCCGTGAGTGAAGCAGCTTACCCGAGTGAGACGGTTTTTAGGCTGGTTACCGTAGGGCCCCTTGCCTTTGCCGCCAGAGTTCGGTGGGGGGGAAAACCAGCTAGAGGACCTATAATATCCCGGACCTTTTGGATCCTTACTTTCAGGTCCTAGATCTATTTTCTCGGAGCGTTCGGCTCTGTCGTGCCCGAAATTTTGTTTCAGACATCTTTCGTGTTCGGATCAGCGCGATCCGGGGTCGTTTCCTGGCCGCCCAACTCCCAAGGCGGTCAGACACCTGGCCGCCCAACCCAGACAAAGCGGCCAGAGACCTGGCCGCCCACACTCCAAGGTGGCCAAACTGTTGGCCGCCCAGCTCCTTAAGAAGGCCTAAGCTTTGGCCGCCCTCATCTCCTAGAAGGCCACTAGGATGGCCGCCCAGCTTGCTAGAAGGCCCAAGGTCTGGCCGCCCTCTCCCATCAGGAAGGCCATCGACCTGGCCGCCCAGCTCCTTAAGAGGCCATTCCCTTGGCCGGCTACCCCTTTGTGGAAGGCCAGGACCTTGGCCGCCTTCCTGCAACTATTGGTCAAAAGACGTGGCCAGTTCTCCCGCCATGTCTCGCATGATTTTCCCTCGTTGCCCACGTTCTATCTCACTACATTCGAGGCTTCTAGAGCGAGCCCTGAATACAAAACTCCCCTCTCGATCACAGAGAAGGGGGTTGGACGTTTTGGGGTTGGACATTTTGGAGAGCTGGGGAGAACCTTCCTCGCCTTCCTCCGTCGAAGTGCTTTGCAGGGGAAGAGTCCAGTTCCAGGGGGCGGCCATCGACATGGCCACCCACCATATCTAAGTGGCCACTCTCTTGGCCGCCTCCTTTTGGTTGACGGGCAAACCCCGTCCTTCTTTCCCTTGTTCCCCATATTGCTACGTTCCTTTCTGTTTTACTACATCCATGCATGATAGATTTGCCTAGATTCCTTTCTTTAAAGAGGTTTTCCCAATCTAAAACATAGGGAAGGTGGATGGTCGAAAGCCTCGGCCATCCCCCTTCCCGCCCCCTTTCCCGGTACGAGCAACCCTATTTGCATGTTTTCTTTTGGTTTGAGCATATACTACACTATCACAATCTAATGAGTTTATTCTCTCTATTTGCTGGTTAATTTGTAGGGTCCTCATCGTCGACTCGTAGAGCTCCGCGTTCTCGGCCGGTCAAGAGCGAGGACAAGAACCCACCACCTCCCATTTCTAAGGCATTCATGATCATCCTACTCCTGTGAGGCCCAGGTATAGGTCTCTGGCGATCACACCTATTTCTATTTTCCTAACCTATGCACTGTAGGTAGCAGTAGCATAGTTCGATGGGAGGACACACGCACCCGCCCACCTTCGTGTGGCACCTTCACATTCTAGCACCTACAACCAAACTGGCGATCACGGTGGGACCCTGCTTGCTCACTGTGAGTCTTTAGATTGAAGTTTATTGCATTTAGTTTCCAATAAATAACCTTTTCTCATTTTATTTTTCATTTTTTTAGTTGCCCACGGTGCTTGTTTCTACTTGGTTTCACTACAGGACCAAAATAGGTGGTGGCCAGGTGTCTGGCCGCCCAGGTCCTAGGGCGGCCAAAGACCTGGCTGCCCACCACATCCTAGCCAAAGAGTTCTTCCTCAGATATGAGTGACACCTCTGGGGGAGCCACGTAGTCAGGCAGTGACGAAGGGAACCAGTCGCTAGACTCTAGTTTCTTCTTCCCCTTGTCCTTGGCTGGAGGGTAGGTTTCTTCAGCTTCTCTAGATACAGAGCTGCATCTGACAAGTGGCATTCAAACACCTCAAAAGGGTGTAAGTCAGCGAACACTCTTTCTTCTTTCCCATTTCATGGGTATTTTATGCATTGGTGGAGGGTAGAGGCCACCACCTGATTTTGATGCAGCCACGGCCAGCCCAGCAACGCCTTGTATAATGTATAAGAGTTTATCACATAAAATTACACTTTGGTAGTGAAGTCGCCGAGTGAGAGTTCAAACTCCGCCACGCCCATGGGGACTTCAAATTTTTGGTTGAAACCAACAATTCTCATATCCCTTACCTTGATTAGGTGCACATCAAAGTAGTACTTTTGATATATTCGATAAGGGAGTATGTTCACTATCGCCCTCGGGCCGACCAGAATTCTGCTTATCGACTGGCCATTCAGTTGCCCCCTCATGTAGAGTAGTCTATTGTGGCTGACGGAGGACAAAAGCATGTCTTCCTCCATGAATGTCATAGCCACCCCTGACCTTGCCTCGACAAAACAGCTCTCAAAGTATGCTGGGGTTTGTAGGGCCATGATAATGGCTTATCTTGTTTCTCCGTCCAGGGAGAGTATATCCCAGACAGAAAAGTGTGCGGAGATTCTCTTCAGCTGCTTCACTATTCTGCTGGTGCTTCTGATGTTGGACAACCTCAGTTCTTCGGACCTTTTATGCTTGCCCTCAGGGTATTCTTGAGGAGTTGGTTCAGGAGGTGGCTCATCTTTCTCTTTAGGTGTCGCCAAAACTTGTTGTGTTGGTCTGGCTAGCTCTTTCCCTTGTAAAAATTTGGCGAAGCTTTGAATGCATGCATGGTCTTTTTCTGCTAGAGGAGAGACTACTAAGGGTAAGGTGGGAGCACCCTTGACCCTCCATTGTGGCTGCGGGCATGGCCGCTTGCCCTCTCAGGAGGATAGAAATTTAGTAAAGGAGGGGACCCCTTGGTTTCCTACATGCTCCAAGTAGAGCCTCGGTGGAGGAGGAATTTCTGCACCTTTGATTTCAGGCTGGGGAACCTGGTATGGTTGTTCACTACGTAACATGATGTTATGGTTAACCTGAGGGAGAGGCCCCCATTTTCTTCTAGACCTAGTAGTATACTGGGAGGTGGAAGCTTCAGCTTGATTCGCCTCTGCTGGTGTGAGACTTATCTCTTCATCCTCTTCTTCAGAGATTCGAACTATTTCAAACAGGGCCGCGATGGCATTGCAAGATACGGCAAGGCCTTTTCTTTTGTCCTAGGATTTCTTCTTCTTTTTCTTCACAGTCCCGTGCAGGTCCGAACGCTTCCCTCGCTAGGGACGAGTGCGAGCTTGCTAGAGTCCCAGGTTGCATATCCAACTCGGTGTCGAGTCCGCGTCTCCGTCCCGCATCACCTTCTCTTTTTTTTATTTGATTTGGCCCAATAATTTTTTGTACCAACAAATGCCTCCCACCCGCAGGTGTTGCGAGCGAGAGACAAGGGAGCGGGGCCTGCAGGTGCAACTTACTACCTTGGGAGAATCTTTGGCTTCGTGAGGATGTTCTCGACTGCAAACTCTATCAATCAGTCCTGACCGGGAATCAGGCGCCGATCTAGATGATATCATCAACATTAGATCTATACTGACATAGAGGAATTGAGTTGGTCTGGCCTAGATAGGAGATCTAGAACGTGTTCCTCAGTTGAGAGCCCGGAGAGGCCTTAGGTGCCGAGTTAGGGTGGTTCATTGACGCGGGGATCGCATCAACGCAATAAATTTGGGTTTCTTTGAGTTAGACGAAAGGTCTAGGTCGGAGCCTTCGACTAAGATGCCACGTTAAGGGTATTCGTCGATGCTGAGATTACATCAACACAAGAAATTTCAGTTTTCTCTGACTTGGACGAAAGGTCCAGGTCGGGCCTTCAGCGAGGTGCCGCGATAAGTGGATTCGTCGATGTTGGGATTGCATTAATGCAAGAGATTCAGTTTTCTCCCAGTCGGATGAAAGGTCTAGGTCAGATCGCTCGACTGAGACCCCGGGAAGGCCTTAGACGTCGAGTTAAGGTGGTTCATAGATGCTGGGATTGCACCAACGTAAGGAATTTCAGGCTTCTTCGACTTAGACGTAAGGTCTAGACCTGAGCCTTTAGCTAAGATGCCGCGTTAAGGATATTCATCGACGCTAGGATTGCATCAATGCAAGAAATTCGGGTGAATAACTTGGCCTAGACGGAGGGTCATGATGTTAAGGTAGAGGGATTTTTGGCTTAGATAAAAAGGTCATGATGCCGAATGACTTGACTCAAACGTAAGGTCATGACGCCAAGGAGGGATAATTCTCGACTTAGACGGAAGGTCATGATGTAGAAGGACTTGGCTTAGACGCGAGGTCATGATGCCTAAGGAAGAATAATTCTCAGCTTAGACGGAAGGTCGTGACGTCGAGTGATCATCGGTACTTGGACTTGCACGGACACATGGCGATCGGGTTTCTCCAACTTAGACGAAAGGTCCAGGTTAGATCGCTCGGCTGAGACCCCGGAAGGACATGGGTGCTAAGTGAAGGAGGAGAGAACAGAGCCAGCTAGTGTGGTCCGCTTGAGAGCATTATGCATCTATTATCATTTATCATTTTCATCATCATTTATCTTATATCATTATCCTTTCATTCATCATCATTTTTATGTCATTTCCCTGTTCTATCATATTGTAATTCCAATTCATTATACAACTCCTCGACAAACTCCACTAACCCTTCAGGGGCCTCATCAGCCTCTTGGGTGGCGTCCCTAGTTCTTGATAGCAATAATTAGATATTATCGGGTTATCAGTACCCGGAGCTCTGAGTCGTTACAGTTGGTATCAGAGTAGCGTTGAGGACTTGTATAAGGAATTAACATTGCATAGCGTTAGTCCAGAGCAAGTCCACTTAAGTCATCTACTGCTGGCTTAGGGTGTTTTTCGTGATTATTGGTGTAATTTTCATCGGTATGTGCTTCTTAGGTTTGGATGGCGTGTCGTCGGAAGGCACGTGTTTCCAGTGAGGGAAATGGTGCTTCTCCTCCAGTGGTTGTCGTGATGATTTATGCGTCTGCGTCGAGTCAAGGCCAAAGGGGCCTATCGGTAGAAGTCAGTGAGAAGCTCCTGGGGGCAAATATCAAAGGGTTCGACCAATTAAATTCGGTCGTTGTGGAGATAGAAATGTTATTCGTTGACAACCCAACTTTCACCCCCTTGAAGGGTAAGCCTACTAAGGAGCATAGCGTCGTAGGTAAGTAGGTGAATGCTATTGATTTCTCTCCCATAAATGGGTCTAATGAAGTTGCGACCCTAAATAACCCCGGCAAGAAGTCCGAGGGGAAGGCATCAGCAAGGTTGTGGGAACGTATGAAGACCTCATATTCTTTCAAGAAGGAGCATACCAAAAGGCTCTTCAATCTATGCCTCAAGAACAAGCTGATATCCCTGCCGGATCTTAAGAAGCCAGAGGACGTCAACAAAACTGATGATCCCAATTATTGCGTATATCATCGCATATTGGGACATACCATCGAAAACTGCTATGTTTTCAAGAATGAGGCGGAAAAGGTGATCCAAAATTGACTCATCACAATGAAAAATAATTTGGTGGATCCCCCGCAACCCCATGTTTGAGATCGACCTACCCGTTCGGCTAATGTAATCCATCATTCAATCAATGGGAGTCATATGGCAGCAGCCTTCACGTTTCTCAAGCTAGAAACAGAGGAAGCAGGCCCCAGTCGGACCAAACCCGCTGTGTGGTATCCAGGCTGGAGACCTTCCCATCAGTGCTCCTTTCCAAGGGAGAATACTAAGGAGATATTTGACTGCTTACTTAAGGAAGGTCGAATCATGGTGCACGACCCGTCGGCAAATTACACGGAGGTTGAGAAAAGGCATCCGCGGTATTGTGAATACCATGCCACCATATCTCATCCCACCAGGAAATGTAAGGAGGTGCAAGATTGTATCAAAATCCTCATTCAATAGGGGGAGATCGATATTCAAGGACGTAGCACAACAAGGGAAAGTCTCAGAGAAGTCGCTAAGCAAATTTTAAATCAACGCTATAACACGAGAAGCCCAAATGTGATTGGTGGTGTGGATGAAGGAATTCAGACACGGGCTTCAATTAGGGAAGTTGAACTTCACGATAACTTAGCTTTACTTTCCAATATTGAACCTAAGTCTTTAGAGGATGCTATTAATGATAATTCTTGGGTTTTAGCTATTGAAGAAGAACTGCATCAATTCCAAAGGAATCAGGTGTGGTTCCTCGTGCCCCGGCCTGATGATCATCCCATAATCGGAACAAAGTGAGTTTTTCAAAATAAATTAGTGAAGATGGGGTGGTTGTGAGGAATAAGGCAAGATTGGTAGCCAAAGGTTACTCCCAAGAATTTGGTATTGATTTTGGTGAATCTTTAGCTCCTATGGCTAGATTAGAGGTGGTAAGAATTCTTCTTGTTTATGCATGTCACAGGAACATCAAGATTTTCCAAATGGACGTTAAGAGTGCCTTCCTCAGTGGAGTCATCAAGGAAGAACTATACGTGGAGCAACCACCGGGCTTCGAGGATGAAAAATTTCTAGACCACATCTACAAATTGGACAAGGCACTGTATGGGTTAAAACAAGCTCTCCGGGCATGGTGTGATCGTTTAAGTTCATTTTTAATTGATAATGGCTTCAAACGAGGTAACAGAGACGAAACGTTGTTTACTAAGACTTGTAATGAGCATGCTTTACTTGTGAAAGTTTATGTAGATGATATAATTTTTGGAGCCACAGACCTTAAAATGAATGATAACTTTGCCTAACTTATGCAGGGAGAATTCAAGATGAGCTTGATGGGCGAGTTGAACTTCTTCTTGGGACTGCAAATAAAGCAACTAGACGATGGTTTCTTTATTAACCAAAAGAAGTACACTCAGGAGATTGTAAAGAAATATCAACTAGAAAATGGCAAGCCTTTTGCTACATCAATGTCCACTTCACTCAAATTAGAAGATGAAAAAGGTATCAAGGTAGATCAAAAATATTTTAGGGGAATGATAGGTTCATTGTTATATCTTACTGCTAGTAGGCCTGGCATACATTTTAGTGTGTGGTCCCTGTGTAAGATATCAATCTTGTCCCAGGGAATCTCATTTGTCGGTCGTGAAAAGAATTTTCAGGTATTTGAATGGAACAATTGATCTTGGTTTGTGGTATCCTAAGAATGCTTCATTTGATTTAATTGCTTATACTAACTCTGACTATGCTGGATGCAAAATGGATCGCAAGAGCACAAGCGGTCACCACCAGTTTCTAGGGGGCTGCATGGTTTCATGGGCCTCAAAGAAACAACATTATGTGGCCTTATCAACTATTGAAGTCGAATATGTGGCTGTAGGCAGTTGTGCGGCTCAAGTACTCTGGATCCAACATCAATCGTTAGATTTTGGTTTTTGCTTGAAAAAGTCTCCCATTTTGTGTGATAATATGACGAAGTCAGATCGAGCGCACCATGGGCTTCTGTGAAGCCCGAATAAATCGTCACTTCGGTGACTGGCACGCCCAAGCACTTAACAAAAACCAACAAACGAACGAACGCATCAAATTTAATCTGATGGAAAAAGTGCGTCCACAATGGCTCCCCGAGATGATTCACCCTGAACTTTGGGAGGCTTGAGAAGCTGTTGATTGTTTAGTTTTCTCCAACAGCTGTTTCTTCAGCAGGTCTATCTCCTGCCGGTATTTCTGAAGTAATATTAGGACTGCTGGGTCCATGACTGCATTACTGGGGATGGCTTCTGGTGCGTCCCCGGGTGCATTCTCAAGCAGTTAAAACAGTTGCTTCGTCACCTGACTGATGGTGGATCAGGGGTTGCTTGCCCTTAGCCGCTGCCAATAGCTCTTTTGCAGCCTCGGCTCTTCGAGTGTTTGTCCCCGACCTCGCAGCCAATTGAGCCAGCTCGCGAGGGTCTTCAGGCAGCCCTCCATATCGGCCGAACACGCTGGCCATATTGCAAGTGAAGACCTGCATCCTCCTTCTTTGCCAGTGGACCTTCCTTTTTGCATGCTCTGGAAAGGTCAACCTTTCAAAGATGGAAATTCTTCTTTTTTCTTCCCGTTGAGGGGCGGTTTCATCAGCTCCGACATGGAAGCCATCTTCATAACCATTGTTGTCAACCGACAACGTCATCTTTCCTTCTCCTTCATCTTCTTCAACTGCCATTGATGGGCAGTAGTCTTCATTAGCCGCTGCTGCGTGCATCAGCCGCTATTGCCCAAGCGAGGGGTTGCCTAGCCCCCGGAAGTAGTTCCTGACCATACCAGTCATCTATTCTCAACCTCGTTCTTGATGTAGTACGGGGGACAGTTGTCGACCTCCCATGGGAGGGATGTAAGCAAGTCGGGACCGGCCGACAGGTTGTTGGAATCTTCGTCCCACAGCAGGGACATCAGATTGTCGGGCGTAGGCCCTAAAGCTTCCACGGCGTAGAGGGTCCACAACCACCTTCTCCTCCTTCGGGGCTATGCTCCTTTCCTTCCTCCCTTTTGCTCCGTCATGTGCAGGGTGGTAGCGGATTGGTGTAACTTGGTGAGCAGGCTGAACCCTTTTGGGGACCCACACCTGCTTGAACTTCTTTGGCGTGGGGGCCAACTTTTCCTGGCCATGATGGCTGGCTTCTTCTCTTTCGGCCCTCCTCCCAGCGAGAGCCTGATAGGAGTTGCAGACGGGGATGGCGAGGAAGACCCAGTCCGGGACCACCCGAGCATCGCATTTGTCGAGGAAGACGCGGACTCCATCAATCAACACAGACTTGTCAGATTGAGAGAGACATCTGGTAACTACAGCAATGCTCCTACAGAGTTCCCTGCGCTGGTGACCTCTGAGGTTTCTTCGGAGCCTGAATAAATTGTCACCTCGGTGACTGGCGCACCCACGCACTCAATAAACTAATAAACCAACAAACAACCTTAATTCAATTTTAGAAAGAAGTGCGTCCACAGGGCCCTACGGTAACCTGCTTAACAACCGTCTCACTCGGGGCAGCCGCTCCACCACTCCTGGGTGGGTCAGCACGCGCGTGCCGTAAGAAGGCTATGACTAGTGGATGTGTCACCGGAGGAGTGGACTCTCCAGTCAGCAAAAAATAACGCCTAAATCGAACAAGTACGAGGACTGCTCCTCGTACCGACACTGACTCACAGAGACACGAGCCGAGAACACAAACTCCCGGGACCCCACGGCACCCTAACACATGGCCCCCACATGATGCCCAACATCAGTAGGACCACGAATCATCACGTGGATCAAGGTCCGCTCACCCGGGACTCAAATCGGCACGAAGAGAACCACCGGTTAGACAGACCATAGTAAATAGTCCACCCTGGGCCGTTCCTGGGTAAACGGATGGTCGATGGACCGCTCAGAACTCAAACAATTCTTCACAGGCCGTTTGACATTCTGGAACGGTCCCCCACGAACTGCCTATAGATAGATACGAACGATCCTCATAGGGCTGTGTAAGGTATACACGACCCATCCTTGGACCGCTCCAGAGAGTGAACGACCTCCCAGGGACCGTTTAGGCTCTGGGCCAGACGAGAAGATACATGGTTTCCATCAGACCATGTAGACACACACGGTCATATCTTGACCGTGAGAGACATTGAACGGTCCCCCAGGGGTCGTCCAACCTCAGAACAGAATGGGAACACAAACGGCCATGCTCAGGCCGTTCAAACCATAAGCGGTCGAAGGATAGGCCATTTGAGAAACAAAATGGTCTCCTTGGGGCCGCTCAGTCACCCAACAGCACAAAACGTAAACGGTCCAACCTGGTACCGTGCAAAGGACCAAACGGCCAACCTATGACCGCGTGGACCCAACACTGTGCAACGGTCAAAAGCAACGGTCAGAAATGCCTCGGGAGTCACGCTAGCTCCAAGAGGTACGCAGTCGGCCTATGGGCCACCCAAGGGTGAAACTGTCTAACGATAGACCGCGTACCCTACTGACAGTCCTAGGTCATAAACGGCCCATCTCTGGGCCGTGCAAGGGTGTAAACGGTTTCTGTTAGGACCATTTACATCCTCCGATTCTCGAGATTTTTGATCGATTCGGGGTCATAGATGCATGTTAGGAGGGTTGGGGGAGGTTCCCCCTACGTTTTCCCCTCAACCAGGGTGGTTTGGGGCGTGAAATGGGGTTTTTTGACGAGATTACCAACTGTAACGACCAAAGATCCGGATACCGGGAATACCCGATGTAATATCCCGGACCTTTTGGATCCCGAACGATGTAACGGCCTACTATAGGCGTGTTACATGCTCTGATGCACCAGGACTAGGGCGTCAAGGCCAACAGACCCAAAAATAAAACCCAGACACTGTAACGCACCCAGCCAGGCGTGTTACACACCCTGGCGCATGAAGGCTGGTCCGTTACGGCTAACTGACATAGCTAGTCCAAACATCAGTCAAACAAACTATAACGGCCTACTATAGGCGCGTTACACACCCTGATGCACTAGGGGAGGTCCGTTAGAGCCAACTGATCGACACGGTCTTTGAGGAAGACACGATCTTCAAGGAACTGACAGGCACAGTCCTCGGGAAAGACCAGACTGTGACGCACCTCCATTGGCGCGTTACAGTCATGTGACGGTCCTATATTGGTCTGTCACACCAACAAAGCCTCAAAGAACCCAAAACGACCAACGGTTGTGGTGGTCTATCGTAGGACCGTCACACAGTGTGACGGTCTCTAGTACAACTGTTACACTGAATCGGCGAGCAAAATAGTAGAATGGCCGAATCGACTCGTTCCATGCCCCATTCACGCTGAAGCACAGGGGAAACAAAGCCATACGTTGAGAAAAGACCTCTGGAGGCTAAAAACACCACATGCATGCATCAAAACGTGAGATCGGGGCGATTCCGACGAATCAACCCAAATTGGGTCACCGAGGTTCCTGGACTCCTACCGGCCCCGATGACAACCGATCGACACTAAATTGGCGGGTACGGGATCGTGACATCTCGACAGTCATTTTAATAATAATTATACTGCAAAACGTCACCATTTTCTGGCGAACCCTACAAACCCCAAAAATAATAGTTTTCCCTAAACTCGCCCGATCTCACTCGATAGGGCACCAAACCGCGCACAGAGATAGGGGAAACATGCAGAACGAAGTTGCGATCCGTCTCCCTACCTCCACCAAAGAAACCAAGTGCTGAAGCGACTAAATCACGTCGAAAGCCACAACGCGAACTACCCACGTCAGCTTTGAATCCACGAACGGGATCGCGCCAACGCCACGCCTCCATCACGCGTCTCAGCAGCTTCCCGACATCGTCAGCTCACCCGCGGTCACCTCCGTTTGTAGCCGGAGTCGAGGGAACGAGAGAACGAGAGAGAACGGGAGAGAAAGTGTGAGATGGCGTGAGAGGAGAGAGAGGGTGGGGGGTTAAAAGGTTATGAAATTAGGAAATTTCCTAATTTCTGAAAATCTGTAAACTACGCCGAAAATGTGCCAATTCATAAAAATATGTAAAAATAGCCGAAATGATCTTCGCGAAGAGTGCATCGCAACTGTATCGTCCGCGAGTCGATGAATTGAGAAATAAACTCACCGTAGGGTTCCGTAACTAGTACGAGAGAAAAACCCACACGGATCGTAAAACTCAATAACATTCACACATAAGAAGAATGAATGCACAAGATAATATACTCAAATTTCCAACTTTATTGAATCAAAGCAATCAAAGTTTACAAACTCTTGACCCTTTACATCGCAAGACTCAAGAAAAGAAAATTACATAGACTTGACTTTCCATTTATTACAAATAGACTCATGACACTTTAGCATTCTAGGGATACTCTCGTTCTTCAATCACTCTCGCCCTTGGATCCATCATTCGAGTAATCCGAATCCAAACCGCTAGATTCTCTTAAAAGATTGAAAAAGTAGAGAATGAGCGCACTTACCCAGTAGGTATCTCCGTATCAATATGAAGGTATAATTTAAGTAATTAGTATTTTAGCTCTAGAAGGTAAGATAATGAAAATGTGATAAATCATGCAGAGAAAGCCAAAGTAACAACAAGATATCATGATACGAACAAGATATATGAGAACATGATCAAGCAAGATTACATAAGTTTGGCCTTTCATGTAAGAAGAATGTACTAGCATGTATCAAGAATGTACTTTTCATAATCTTGAAAGGTTATGCACTAGAAAGTTATGTAGCAAGCACATAACAAGAAAGTATAAATGCATGATGAGCATCAGGGATTTTCGTTTATAAAAAAAGTATTCCCAGTGTAATGCGACGCCAGTGTTCATCATACCCCATGATTTACAATATGTTTCTGGCCATCCGTCGAGGGGGCTAGCGTGGAGCCCTTAGACACCATCTGTGCCTGCCCTTGTATCTTCAAGTTATCAATCAAGCTACTTCTAGGAGAAATAATAATGTTTGGCCAATAATGTAAAGTTCAAACAATATCTTCATGATAGCAAAATCAAGGTAAGAACGTACCAAATATGAACAAGTGAGTTCAATGATGAATTATTGACAAGGTCATGTTACGAGAGGAATCCGATAGTATAATGGTACATTCATTAACTCTCATAATTCATTAGTAACTTTTTGAATAAGGTTTTGGGTTTCAGATAATCAATAAACCATCTAGGAACAGAGTAAACACAACTCTTAGGTCAAACCATGGGTTGAACAGCATTTAGACAAAACGTGGTCATGTCCGGACCGTCTTCTTGAGGTAGCAGTCATGTCAAGACTATTTTCAGGGAAAGAGTCGACGTAGAAAGAAGAACAGGTCAATGATAAGTCAACTGGCAGAAAGCGATCGTGCCAAGGCCGCTTTCATGAAGTAGCGGTCGCCTGAAGGCCACTATCTGTACAGTGTACAGAAAATGCTGAATCATGAAGTGCTTTCTAGACCATTGAGTTTTTAGGATACAACCAGCTTGGCGTCCTAGTGGGAATCACAGACTCGCGGAGACTTATGGAGGCCTTGAAACATGATCACCTAGTCTGACAGAAGGAATATCTGACGGAGAGGAGTTCCACCTCTAACCCACCTCATGCTTCTCTTAGAATCCCTCTGCAACTCCCTATGAGATGCACAGCACCATGGTGCTCCTCCACTTCTGTCATCCCTGCTTTCCTTGTTGTATGCCTCTCTTCACTCCCCAGCCTAGCTCGTTGCTGCCTTCTCTACTCTCATCCAAGGGACTTCTTCCGGTGTCCTATCAAGCTTGAGGTCTAGAAGATCTATTTTTTTTTGAAGAATGACCTCATTCTCACCCGAGTCGATTGCAATTCTTTGTAGAAGTCTCGATTTTTTTCTTTTGATGTCCAAACTCATTTTTGAAGATGTTGTGCTCTTCTGTCCTCCTCTGTTGTTGTTCTCCTTCTTCTTCTCCTTCTTCTTCTTCTTAGGTGGGATTGAGAGTAAGAATTTCGTCAAGTCTAAGGGCATCCTGCAGAGTCGTCGTGTGACAATGAAGGACAAGAGTGTCTCAGTAATCCTCTTGGCAGGGAGCAAAGGGAAGCAGATGGGTGTACTGCTTCTGCTTCCCATCGAACGCCTCCTAAAGTTCTCCACCACCCCTCCCCACCATTTTTATGTGCTCTGGAATGACTTTAGGTGTCAGCCAATGCGGGGTGCATAGGATTCTTTTCAGAGGACACTGGGCGGGCAATTTTATGTATTCAACAATTACAGGGACTCGTGTATGTCTCAAGCTTTGGCAATCCTGCAGGAGAATAATGTAGAACCCTCCATTGGGGCCTCATCTGCAGAGGCCCAGCAAAACATGCATCAAATTTGGCTGCCACTACTAAGGCTTTGAAGCGAATGAGATAGGGGAGGCTTTTCGAGAGAGTCGCTAGGAGACTAGCAAAACATGTAGCAAACCCCTACGACACCGATGCGACCAGAAGCTCCTCTTCCACCTCATTGACGACGTGTTGGCCAACCTCCTCTGGCCTGTCCTCCACGCCACCGCTTGGCCAAGTAGCCACAACAATGGCTAGAAGGGGCAATGCCCACACCAACGATAAGGTATCCCTGACAGGGAAGCCCTCCTGTAGTGCCTATGGTTGTAGATGCAGAGCTACCGGTCTGCTGACTGTTAAGTCATCCAGGACATCGATGCCCTCATGGAGGCTAACCGCCCCACTTCCAGCGTCTGTCAATTGTTGCTCCACCTAGTCATGGCAGACGAGGTCGACTCTATCGCCTCCAAGCTGGCAACGACCCTGTAGTCCCTAGTCGACAACCCCACAGCCGCCCTGCTGACGGCACGGTGGGGGCGGGAAGCCGTCCATACTGAGATGAGGCTGACTCGTCGTCATCATCACCTACATGGCCGAGCACAACCACCTAATCCCCACCCACCACAACTCCCTTTGGCTAGCTACGCATTACCCTTTCCCCTCCAACTAACCCCGCAGCACCCTTAACAAGGATTGGGATCGCTCTTTGGGGCAGAATCGGATTGGCCACTGCTGATTCTGACTCGAATCAGCCGATCTGGTATCGGGATCAGCCGATTCTACATTCCATGAATATGTGTGCTTATGGATAAGAGATATCTCAGATTTGAACAATTCATGGAAAGACTATGTGAGTAAAACCACGTGCCTATAATTTAATTTTGTAATATCTCATTTGGTTCTGCTCATATAGAGAGAGAAGCTCTGGGCATGGTGTGGCCATCGTGGCCAAACCGCATCCCCCAGGGGGAGTTGGCCCTCACCAGAACCTCCTCGGCAGCTCGCGAGTATCATGGTCTGTCCGGGGGGGATCGCACCGGTGCCTCCCTCCGGCCTTGGTGCCCATGGGTCAGGGGGGTGGCCTTTTGCGCGGGCTCCGACGTGCTTCGGCTGTGGCAGATGGGGCCACGTCAGGCAAAGCTGCCCCGGCCAGCCTCCGACTCCGGCGAACGCGAGGGGTGCTCAAGGGGGTGGCCGGTCTTTCGCCGCCGCCGTCAAGGGGAAACCGCTACCGAAGGTTCCGGCTAGCAGGCATTGGCTGGATGCTCCCGGCTGAGCTCCTGCGGGGTCGATCAAATGGCTACAGAGGTGCCTTGCTATCTCTCCTCTGCAAGGGATGGCAGAGGCGGTGGATGTCCGGCGGCGGCGTCTGGAGGAGGTTGCTGGGAGTGTTTGGGAGGTCTCTCGTGCGACAGGCTCTACCTTTCTGGCGGTGGGATAGAACATGGAAGTGGTGACGCAGATGGCATAAACCGGCTTCTCGGCTGCGGGTGGATCTATTCTTCGTCTCCAATGGCGGTCGGAATCCCGGGAAACTTTCCCCAACCTGCAGGCGAGAAGATTCAGGGTGGCTATTGAAGGGATTCCCATCTTCCTCTATGATGAGGTTGGGGTGGGCTTCCCCATCAGGAGCTTCGGGCAGGTGGTGCAGGGCTCCTTGGGCTTCTCTCTGATGGGTTCTAGAACTATGGTGGTCGCCACCCTTCTGGTGTCTGATCCAACAGTGATTCCGGCGGTAGTTTTGGTGGATATCGCAAGAATCGTCTTCGTTCTCCGATGTTGGGCGAAGAAGGAGGTGCAAGGACCGCCGCCGCCTCTACTAGGGCGTCTGGTTGTCCAGCCAAAGGAAGGAGACGTACAGCCGATTGAGTCAAGCGCAGACTTTTCAAATTTGAACCACCCAAGCCTTGAGGAGCCGTCTCAGCACATTGGTCAGGCCGCTACTAGCTCCCGTCAGTAGTCGGTTAGTGAGGTGGATCGGTGGTTCGGGTCCGGATTGGAGGCCCGCGACTTACCAGTGTCCAGCATCCCGACACATATTGGTTCGGCGGGACCCATTAAGGGTCATTCCTCCCACCCGAACAGTGCCTCCTAAAAGTGGAATTTGAAGATGGCTTCGCCAACAGCGCAGGCTCCATCGCCAATGCCTGCCTCCACTCCGCCGAGGACTGGTGGGTCCCTCCGGCTATCTGCCCCACTGGCCCTACCGTGGCGGGAGGTCTGTTCGCAGCAAAGGCAGCCCGGTGGTGGCGGGGAAGGGGATAAAGGTCATCCCGGTGCCATTGCGGTGTTAGATCGAGCCAGTCACGCAAGAGTCGGAGGACCTGGCCTCCCTCTTTCAGTCGGAGCCACTGCCGAGCAGCCTGGAAGCAGACTCTTCTCCGATCCATGCCTTGGGCTCTCTCGGTGTGGAAAACCATGGTGTGCCTGCCCTCGCGGACGTCTCCGATGGTGTGGTCCCTGGCTATGGTGTTGTCTGGAGGAGGCCGGGGTGAGGTTGTTACTGTGGACGACTCCAGTGAGGGTTCTCAAGCAAAGGAGTCGTCTATGGAGGACCAACAATCTTTCAAGCTGGTGTCGGTGGAGCAGGGGGAAGCCAGATCCAATGCTCAGGCTGCTCAGGAGGGCATCATTAACAGTCTAAAACTGTTGTTGGGTGAGGACACCGGGAGTGATGGGGAGGGGGAGATATCCAGAGGGCAGAGGCAGACTGGGGATAGAGGAGGTTAGGGAGATGCCGAGGGAAGCAGAAAATCTATATATAGAGCATGTAAGGGAGACGGCAGATAAGGCGGGGATTTCTTTCTCGACTGAGAATAAGGACGTAAGGGGGGCGTTCTCTAAAATTAACAAGAGATGGGATGCGAGCATCCGGGGAGGGGAGAAGTCTCAGTCGAGGAACGGTAGGGTTGGTAAGGAGGGAGGAAAGGAGAGGGGCATCCCAAGTGGTCAATAAGGGTTGTCTCATGAAATGTGAGGAGGCTGCGTGGAGTGGAGAAGAAAAGGGCAGTGAGGGAGATAATTAGCAGGTGCAAGATTAACATGCTCTGTATCCATGAGACGAAATATGAGGGGGATACTGTTGGGCTCTTGAGAGAGCTCAAAGGGGCTCGTCTTTCCATAGGGGTTGCCTCATCAACGGTTGGCAGGTTCGGGGGCATTATGACTCTCGAGAACCCGTATGAGGTGCAGATGTCACAAGACAGGGTGGTGAGCAGATGAGCTATCTCCTTGCACCTTAAGAACGTCAAAGATGGTTTTTCCTGGGACTTCAGTGGGGTGTATGACCGGCAGTCTAGAAAGAAGCGAGTACCGTGGGATGACCTACTTCAACACCACCTTTCTTCTGGTCAACTTTGGTGTGTTGGAGGAGACTTCAATGCGGTGGCGGCCCTGTGGGAGAGGACTAGGGATGTTACTTATGCTGGAGACATGGAGGACTTCCCGTACTTCATCCAAGAGGCGACTTTGGTGGACATTGGCATAGTACATGGTTGCTTCACTTAGTCAAATTTGAGAGTAGATGCTTTTTGCTCTAGGTTGGATAGGTTTCTTGTGTCTGTTGATTGGGAGAATCACTTTCCTCATGTGCAAGTGGTCCCACTAGCTAGATCTATTTCTGGCCATAAACCCATTCGCTTGAAGACTAGCCGAGTGCATGACAAAAGCTACATGTTCAAGCTTGAGCAATTTTGGTTCAGAGAGGCTGACTTTATGAAAGCTGTCACAGATGCTTGAAATGCTTAGACTGCGAGTCCCTCTGCTATGGCTTCTTTGGTGAGAAGACTGAGATACTGCACAGGTTCTTCAAACTGGGGGAGCTAATAAAACCCTACCCGAGAGGGCAACAAAGGACAAGATTCTTCAGCAGCTTGAGGGATTTGAATGTTTGGAGGAGGCAGGCCTTCTGAATGATGAGGATAGGATGCTCATGGATACCTTGAAGGAGCAGTTTGATAAGATATTGTCTCAAGAGAAGATCTACTAGAGGCAAAGGTCCAAAGATAGATGGATAAAAGAGGGGGATAGGAACACAGCTCATTTTCAGCGTATTGCTCTTGAGAGGAGGAAAGTCAACTCCATCTCTTACATCAAGGTGGGGGAGCTCTCCTTCTCCACAGATGAGGAGATTAAGGACCAGGTGAGTTTTCTAATCTAGATTGTTCACGGAGGATGAGTTTTGTAGGCCAACGGATTGCAGCTGATCTTCTCCCCCTCCTATCCCTTGAGAAGAGGGATCCTATCTCCCAACCCTCTTTAGAGGTGAAGAACCACTGGGCGGTCTTCTCTCTTGCAGGTAATAGAGCCCCAGGACAAAATGACTTCCCATTGGGCCTCTTTCAAAAGTGTTGGGAGGTTATCAAAGGTGATTTGCTAGCAACTGTGAGGGAGTTTTAGGAGGGGAAAGCTCACTTGGGGTGGTAATTGGCTCTCTTGGGGCCAACCGTCCTCCTTTGTTGTTGGGGAGGACCATAATTCCCAGGGGGTGATATTGGGGAGGTAGTTGTTGTTGCTGGGGTTGAAATGGTTGAGGCATATTGTTCTGAGGAGGATTATTTTGGGGTGGAGGACGAGAGGGCTATGGACCCTACTGGAGGGGAAGTCGTGGCATTTGTGGAAGTCTTGGGTTGGCAGACTAGTTGGGGATACCAACTACACTCACTTGCTCATTTGTTATGACCCCTTCTGTTACTCCACATTGGACGCCAGTGTTTGTTTTCCTGACCATCCTGGGCTTTGCCGGCTCAAACATGTGCATGAGGGGGGAGTCTTTCAACTAGGTTTGGACATACCTGGCTCTCTCATACAGCTCCTCCATTGTGGTGAGCTTATTCATAGCCAAGACATGTCTAAACTGCGGGGTGACATTAGACACGATCATCTTTACTTGCTCTGACTCTGACAGGGTGTCCCTTATTCTGTCCGCCTGGGACCTCCATCTGTCAGCATATTGGATGAAATCTTCGTCCGTCGTCATTTTTCAGCCATTATGTCGGTAATGGAAAGGGATGGGCCGACCCGGTCCTGGTACTTCTAAAGGAATTTTCTTTGAACTACATCAAAATTCTCAGCCTCACTCGGCTCCAGGGAGTAGAACCATTCTAGAGTGGGGCCATCCAATGATCTCTAGAACAGATATGCTAGGGACCTTTTATCATTTTGCCAAAAGGAGGACTCATACATGAAGTCCTTAAGCTGGATGAAGGGATTATCAGTGTCATTGTAACTTCGGTACGTAGGCATTTCAAAGGGAGGGAGGTGGAACACCGGGAGGATCGGTAGAGAGACCTCAAGGGGTGGACGTTACATCCACCATCTTTTTCAAGTCCCGAAATTGCTCATCCAATTTATTCAACTTGTTGAGGAGTGATTGGGTGAGGTCATCGGTAGGTGAAGGTGGCACCTGCCACCGAGGGGGAAGAGGCCTCCCGGAGGCCTAATAAGGGAACCTCAAATGGGTGGGGTATTGTGGCCTGTCGGTAGACGGACCTAGTTGACGTGGTGTGTGAGGAACGATAGGGGTTTGAGACTGTGAAGGGAATTGGAAAGAGAGAAGCTGCTGATTTGCCTACCCATGAAGCGAAGGAGAAGGAATGGCCTATACCGACGTAGGAGAGGGGATGGGCTGTACCGGTGAAGGAGAAGAGATAGCCTGTACCGACTCCTGGAGGGGTGCAATGGCTGGAGTTGGTTCCTGGGGAGCAGGATAAATATATTTCCCCTTTAGAATGGCTTGAAAGGCCCGGAGTTGCTTAGGACTGAGCTCTGTGTTAGCAAGGACACCCAATAGGGAGGAGATGTCCTGGGATGGTGATGCGTGCATGGACTGGTGACTTCACTCAAGTGGACTCACCCGCTAAGCGCACTCTCATATCGTAGGCAACCCAGTGATGGTGGTGAGGGTCTGGGACAGAACCTCGCTGCTCCGGGCGGGGGGGTTGGCTAGCCTAAGATTGAACCCCTAAGGGGCTGGGATACCCAACTCCGTGGGCAGCCAGCACGCCTAGGGCGTGGGTTGAGTGGTTGCTCTCACCTCACTCCCCCGTGGCCACTCAATTGATGGAAAATTTGCATCGGGTGCTCACTCACCATCTGACAAAGCTAAAAGGCAATACCAAATAAGCAATAGTAAACCAGCAAGGGATGTGGCTAGGAGCTCACCTGATCGGTGTGAACACACCGATCCTGGTCGGAGACGAGGCGAGTGGGAAAGCGTGGGTAAGCGCCCGCACGCTGTGCCGGTGTAGCTCTAACCTAAAAATCAGAGAAGTACAACACTACACCTCTCGTGGGAGAGAGATCTCGGGGTGGGGATTAATTGAAATTACATCTAAAACTACCTCCACGTAGGGAGGGGCAGTCTGCCAGCAAGGCGGGGAAGGGGAAAGCCTAAGTGAGATCGAACGGGTGGACGTCGTTGGCTCTGTCCGCTCTCTGGAATAGGGGATGAATAGTCAGAGTTGATACTGCTGCAACTGCTCCCAAATTTTGCCGATGATGAGACCAGTTGGAGAATCTTCATAATTGGATCAGGGTGACGTCAAAATTTTGCTGAATTCCCTGGTCACCGGTGCTAGTTAGGGACAGGCCACACACAGGGTCCCTGAGTGCTGGTTCTGACAGCAAAGGTACCTTAGCAGCAGGAAGAAGAGGCCGCCACAAGCGCTCCTGACCTCTGAATTGAGCGTGGCTGGAGTCGCTGGAACCATTGACGAGCCTTCTTCAAAACGTGATCAGAAAGAATACCAGAGGAAGTCCGAGTAGAGAGATAGAGCCCGTTGAGTGAAGGGGTGTCTGTTCAGGCCCTGACTGGACTGATCTGTGCACCTGGGGGAGAAAATTTGGAACTCCTGATGACGAAGTCCAAATCTTGTCCTGCTTCCTGGGGATGACAGAGGACTAGTAGAGGAATCTCTCAGACAAGTTTGAGATCCAGACTTGAAAGGGATTGGCCGTGGTTGAACTTTCTCTAGGGATCTGGTTCTTTATCTGAGTGATCTTGCGCAGTCAGGGGAGAATGGATTCTCTGGGCAGCAGAGATGTCAGATGCTGGCGAGACCACCTCAGCTGGGAAGCTACTTCGACGAGCTTTCCAGATATGTATGGCACGCCACCTGGAGACTTGCGATGACTCCGAGGCAGGCTCTACAATTAGGCACCAGATCTGCTGCCTGCGAACTGAACAAGGTATGGTGGTGGAAGGGGATGATAGTGGGGAGGAAATAAAATACAGATCTAGCAAAATTTATCATTGAAGAAACAAGTAGTACAAGAAGCACGAGTAGTTGTAAGAGAAGTTCAAGGATGATTTAAGACATCATGTTTAACGACATTTAGTCAATAAAAAAAATGGGTTGCTGATCAAGTCACAATCAACTCTTGCGGAAATTCTTGTAAAATAATTTTAGATCCAGTTTTTCGCGGTTGGTGCTTAGCTAGAAAATCAAAGAAATCACGGTCAGGTAAGAGGTGAGATAATGGGAGGTTCTCCCCGCGTTCTCAAGGGCCTAATTAAATAACCACTTATCCACTTAAAGCGTTTGCCCGTGGACCTCTAGCCTTAGACACCAGTCTTTCTTGGTAATCTTGCTAGATACACGACTTGTCGGAAACTGAAACTCGTATCGGTAACCTTTAAGACATGATCTACAATTACAATCATCAAATTGTCAATCAAGGCTTTAGAAACTAACCATGCATATCATCTTGATAAAGGGCTATGAAAATAAGCATATGCAGTTTAACAAGATAATGTCTACTCCATTTAACATGCTTGAAAAGATACCGTAATCATGGAGATCAAGTATGTCATGAAGGTAATGAGAATTAGGAAATGAATATAAGCTTATGGAATAGAATTATTTATCTTCCATATGCTTAATCGTGTGTGGAGTTAAATGATATGTAACATAATATGACTTGGAACTTGAAGTATACAATTTTAGCATGCTGGACAATCTATTGGTTCATTGAGAACCTGAAAACAACACGATCGTCATGGAGATCGTGCATCTGGAACACGGTCTGAAAAGACACCGTGATTCGAGGCAGAACTTCCGACGCTTAAGGATCTCGATTAAAAACTCATGTCTAGTTGTATGGACATCCCCATGGCCCGTGCTACTCACGTGATCGTCTGGAAACAACGTAACGGTGATTCGTTCTTTTTTTTTTGAAACCTGGACAAAGCCGGCACTGGTGCCTGAACACGGTCCCCTGGGGACCGTGTTCTTCAGGTCGCGGTCCTCTGGGGACTGCGATGTGATTTTTTTTTTTTGAAATCAGACGGGAACAAGCAGGACGCGGTCCTCTGGGGGACCGTGTCCTTAAGGTCGCGATCCCCCCCTGACCGCGACCTGCCCCTTTTTTTTGAACTCTGGAAAGGTGGGAAAATCCTGTCTGAACGCAGTTTGTCGAGCAACCGCGACCAGAACGCGGTCCGTGGAACGACCGCGATCAAAATCCGAACTCGTTCCAGCGAAACACGATGATACCTCTTCAATAAAACACATCTATCATGTTTATTACTCAATAAAAATTGGAAAAAATGATATAGAATCAAAGTAGACATGTATCTACACCTATTTCATGGATCAATTTGGGTTTAGTACCAGAGAATACATGGACTCAGAAAATCACGCACGCACCCATTGCGAGTAACACGGAGTAACAGGTGGCTCGAAGCCACCAGACTCTAGACAGCCCACTAGATCTGCTGAACTCAACATTCCTTGAGTCACGAGACTCGGGGTCAAGACCATTGCACGTGATGGCACAGTGTCGTCAATCTGGCCTAATTCTTAGGTCTGAAACTACGGTGACACGATTATCAAGGAAGCTCACAAACTGCCAAGTTAATCCCTTATCCAAGGGAGACACAGAAAATCTCCAGCCCTAGGCTGGTCTGAACTCACAGTTCAAGGCCACACATATGGCCCACACAGAAACGCTTCTCGGAGAGACCCACGACGTACAGGGAGGGCCCACCACACTCGTACCGATTCACGGTGACTCGATCTAACGCAACCATGAAAACTCAGAACACTCACAGGGTCACTCGGACCCTCGAGACCCACGACACGCTAATCGAGATAGCACGGTATCTCCAGGCACCTAAAAACACGGTCACGGTATCCACGGGGGGTCCGGGACACACACACGGGCCAAGGAAGGCACGCCAGGCTACCTTCCCACCGTCTGGCCCGCGATACTGATCGCCCACATGAACGTGCACCCCGCTCTGGGTGCATTCATGAATGTGACCCCGACCCTGAGCGCGACAAGGGAAGAACGCGCCCGCCATGAGGGGCGCGATCTCAATCAACACGATGGGTCCCCCGGTCGCGACAACGATGGAACGCGACGGAGCTAACGACCGCGACCTGGTCGCGGTTGGCCTCACCAACTCGACCCTAACCGCCCTACTGTTCATCTTCCTCGATGAACGCGACGCCCCGATACGGCACCTTCTATGAAGAACGCGGCCACCGTGATGGTCGCGTTCTCAGTCCGCGCCTGAAAAATGGCAAAACCACGGGAAAATCCATTCCACGTCCCAATCACCCCCAGGTGAAGGGGAAACAAAAGGGGAAACCTCCCCCAAGCCCCTAGGCATGCATCTAAACCCATGGATCGGCCAAAAATATCGTAAAATGGGAGATCCGGCTCAGACCCCAAAATATGGATTTTTTCCAAAATCCTCAAATATGCCCGCTCGGCTCACCACGACCTACGAAACTGGCGGGAAATGATGTACGCGGGTTAAGGATCCGTCCCCCTACCTCCACCGAAGATTTCGCGTACCATGAACGTCGGTCCACGAAGAAAACACCGTAAAACCCTCGTCGGCTCGCGATCCCACGAATCGCCTCCACCATCGCGATCCTCGCTGCTCCACGCCCCATGATCCTCGTCGCCTCGCCTCTGTCTGTCTCCGTCGACTGTCGGAGAAGAGAGGGAGAGAGGAGAGAGCGTGAGAAGAGAGAGAGAGGGAAGAGAGAAATGAGAGATGGGGAGAGAGTTGGTATCAGAGCGGAGTTGAGGAATTGTATAAGGATTTAAAATTGCATAAGCGAGTCCAGAGCAAGTCTATTTGAGTTGTCCATTGCTGGCTTAGGATGTTTTTCATATTAATGGTGGATTTCTTGTTATAGTGTGAGTTTTCTAGCTTCATTATGCCGCCTCGTAGTAGAGGGCGTGGTCGAGGTCGAGGTCGAGGTCGAGGTCCTGCTCCTCAGGAAGAAAGTAGTGCCTCATATCCTCCAGTGATTGTTCCAGATCAAGCTCAAGCTGTTCCAGTTCCTGCTCTAGCCCCTGCTATTCCGGCGCAAGAAGTTGTGCCTGGTGGTCATGGTCATGCATTGAAGGAATTTTTGTTGTTCCATCCACTGACTTATGAAGGTCAAGCTGATCCAGATGTAGACATGGCTTGGCTGGATGCAATGAACGTGCATTCCGATCCAAGGAATGTGCTGAATTTGAGAAGGTAATGCTTGGAACTTTTCAACTTTAGGGTGCAGTACTTACTTGGTGGACTACGGAATGGGAAGTTACCTTCCGTTCCCGTCCGCTCTGAAAAATCACCTGGACAGAATTTGTCACCACTTTTGAGCATACTTTCAGTCCTGCATATCTTCGCATGAACAAGATGCATCAATTTATGGAGCTCGTGCAAGGTGGAATGTCAGTGCTGGAATATCGCAATTGATTCATGGAATTGGGCCATTATGCACCCCATGTTCTAACGGATGAAGCCCTCAAAACTGAGCATTTCTTGCGTGGTTTAAGGCTCGATCTGAGGCAGCATTTAATTGCAACCCGAGTGTCTGTGATGAATGATGCTTATCAAGCAGCAGCAGCACTTAAGCAAGATATGGCTAGATCTCATGGCTTTTCTCAAGCGGCGTCGGTTCAGTTGACTGTTCCACTTCAGTCGAGTTATCAGCCTTCTATGTTGGGAGTTCCTCCTATCATTCCTGCTGCGAGTGGTACTTCCTCCTTGAAGCCCAAGTTCAAGAAGTTTAAGAAATCGAAGAAGAGATTCGAGCATCAGGTATCTTTGGGCAGGGTGCAGCAGTCTGCTCTGCCTTCTTAGCAGTAGTAGAGACAAGTGATGGGACCTCCGAAGCTGTGTACGAGATGTGGTGATAGTCATCCTAGCAGGCCTTGTTCCTTGCCAGTGGTTTGTTATCGTTGTGATCAACTGGGTCACGTGGTTTGAGATTGTCCTTTGTGGCCAAAGCCAGTGCAATTTTTGCAAGCTTCTCAGCCACAGTAGTCTCAGTCTCAGTTCAGACCTCCTTTTCCACCACCACCGTCTCAGCAGCTCTTCCCTCAAGCTTCAGCAGCACCTTCCTTCCAATCTTCTGCAGTAGCAAGTCAGAAGCAGAAGGGCAAGGTTTCTTATATTACACAAATAGACATTACAGAGTTAGCATGCGACTCGAATCAGCTGTGGTGTCTAAGTGAGGACTGACTTGATTGTGTTTGTGGTCCAATGCTGTCATTGGCATTCTGTGTGCCAGTTTCGATTGTTGGTTATGGCGCAGAAGTCGATGGTTGGAGCAGTCAGCTAAGATGTTTATCTTCCTCATGAAGAGATGATGCTTGTGTTGTCAGTGGCTTTTTCGTGGCATGGGTCATGTCTCCTTATTATGTAAGACGGTAGCGATGCTGCCATGATGTGGAGGTGCCAAACTTGTGTTCCTTTGTGTGCCATACTCATTCTGTAGATCAATGTGCCTTGAGATCCAAAGCATGTGCCTGTGATTGTGATCTGGCAGTACTCCTCTACATTGTGTTATTCGAGAATCATATTATCGTGCTTTCGTGTTTGTGTGGTTGGTGTTCGAGGTTTGGCTGGTGCTTGGAGAGCGTAGCCAGCGTTTGGGTTGTTCTTCTCTTTTCCCTTATTGACTCCTTAAATTTTGAGGATAAAATTTCTTAAAGGAGGGGAGGACTGTAATACCCTGGATCCTTCAGATCGGAATCAGAGAGCTTTCAGAGCACTTTTGTCGGTCCCGAATTACGTTTTACGATCCACGTGGGTTTTTCATTTATATAAGATACGAAATCCCATGGAGCGTGAACCGTTGAGTTTTGAGACTCTGGGATGCTACAGGTGCGTTGTGCTCTTTCCGAGGATTGCGTAGGCTATGTTTTCATATTTTTTTGATTTTATGAATTTTTGAGCTAAAAATCAGATTTGAGGACATTTGCTAATTTCCTTATTTCTTTTTTCTTTTAACCCCCTCTCTCCTCTCTCCACTGTGCTCATTCTCTCCCTCTTTGTTCTCTCTCCTCTTTTCCCCTCTACTCTGGCTGCAGATGGAGAAGGCTCTGGGGATGACGTGGAGATGGCGTGGAGGTGTCGTGGAGCGTGGAGGTGCGAGGAATGGAACGTGACATCGGCGCGATCCCTCGGTGGATTGAAAGTGTCACGGCGTGGGTTCGTGTGGTGGTTTCGACATTTTTAGCTCGAGAGGTCGGCGAAGGAGGTAGGGGGATAGATTCCTTACCTCTTGTTCTACTTTCCTCTTGAATTCTGTGCCAATCATTTGAGTGGTTTTACAATTTTTTGGGGAATCATAGAATGTTTAGAGTGTGCGATAGAATCGTCGTTCCAGGCAATGTTTCTCGCGTTAAATGGTAGGAAATGAACTTCTGGCATGTTCGAATGCCATTCCTACCAGTTTTATTACATTTGGCCATGATTTGGGGCCAGTAGGAGGCCAGTTACCCTCATGAGTCATTTTGGGTCGATTTGAGGAGATCACTCATTTGATCATCATTTTGTGGTTTGATGGCCCCTTTCAGCTTGGGTCAAGGATAAAGTCCATGCAAGTTTTGGAGTGAGGTCCATGCATGTATGAATGAAGTCCGTGCAGGTCGTGCACATAGGCAGGAACAAAGTCCGTGCATATGCACGGGGTAATGGAGGTAGTCCATGCATGCCTTGGGTAAGTCCGTGCATGGCCCATGCACGTGCAGACGGGGTCCGTGCAGCTATAGGCCAAGTCAGTGCAGGGTCTGTGTATGTGGGCAGGGCTTATGTGTGCAAAATGATGAAGTCTGTGCATGGCCTGCACGGGGTTAAGGTTGCATGGGGTTGAAGTGCACCGGGGAAGGCCATGGGCGTGCCGTTGGAGGATTGGAAGGGTATGCTGTGGAAGAGGGTGTACCGACTAGGGAGGTGTACTGGCGAAGGGGCAAGAGAGAGTGTACTAGCGAAGGGGTCCAAGGGCATGCTATGGAAGAGTTTAGGAGCGTGGTGGTGAAGGGGGTTTTGAATGTGCCGGGGAAGACATGGGGAGGTGTACCGGCAAAGGAGGGTGTGCCAGTGAAGGGGAAAGTGGCCTGCACCGGTGAAGGGCCTACTCTTCCTTCACCCTCTTAAGGCCTTTCTTTTCTTCTTTTATCCTTCTCTTCCTCCTTTTCTTGATTGATTTTCTGTGTGATTCATGATGGGTCCCTTCTCCCAGTCTCATAACCATTCTCTGTTCATTCCTTTCTCCAGTACGGATACTCAAAGTACTCAACCATTGTTCAGTCTGATCCTCTTCATGTTGCCCCTGGTTCTCTTCACCTTGGTTAAGGCATTTTACTATTTATTATTTCATTTGTTCATTGCTCCCTTTAGTCTTTTAACATATTGTCACTTCTGATAAAAACTCGGCAGCATCTCCCCTTGACCTGGACGTAAGGGGGATACAGGAAATGCACCCACATGGAGTGGTGGAACCGAACAATTAGAGGTGGGCGTCCGAAGATGGCAACACCTTTGATAAGACATCAGAAAACTCGAGGAAACCGACGGAGGGAAGGCCTCTCTAAGGCTGGTTGGGGGTGTACCGGCCAAAGACTGTGCCGGTGAAGAGGTGTAGGGGTCAGTGCACTAGCCAGGGAGGGTGTGCCGGGCTAGGGGCGTACCAGTCAAGGAATGGCTGGTGTGTGTCAGTGAAGGCATCTGAGGGTGGTTCAAGGCTAGTGTGAGGGAGAGGGCCGTAAGGGTGGGGGGTTTGGTTTAACTAGCCAGGGGGCTTTCGCTAGAGGAAGAAAGGCCAGGGGCTGGGAGTTTAAGGCGGTTTGGGGGGACAAGGACCAACAATGGTGTTGGGGCTTGGGCTCTCAGAGAAGGAGAAGGGGCTTCCCTCCATGACGAATGGGCGAGGGTGTAGGTTAGAGATCCCTCAAATAGAACCAAACCACTAGTGGAAGAAGATCTGCCAGTCTACAGATCTGTGGGATAGTGTCCCATTGTTGTATTTTTCTACCCCCTTAGTCATCTCCAAGAACATTCCCAAACATCCCACGTGTTCCTCACACTCCCACCTTCCACCCATAATTTTTCCAGATCCTAGAAAAATCATTTCACCCCCAGTCAAAAATCATTCTCAGGTAGATCTATATCTATCCTGACCGTTCTGTAACTAGTTCTAGAAAACATAGCAATCCACAGTCATTTTTATTTCCAATCCGCTTGCTGGATGGATCTGAAATAATAATATGTTGTATCCCTTTGAGGCAGCTTTCCAACGGTACTAGTCTCGCCTAGATCTGCCTCCGGATCTGATCATAGAAATTCCTGTCATGGAGGCATGTAGATCTGATCCGAGTCAAGCCAACAGGAGCAGTCCGAGAATTAATTCCTCGAAAGATACGCAGGCTCACAGTCGGCGACCACCACTCCTAGAGGTCGATTGGCAACCCCTCAATAGCATTCCAGCGAATCGTCATGGTCAGAAGACAATCGAAAGCCACCATCCCAGCAGCAGAGTTCACTTGCTGTCCTGCAGGCTGAGCTGAGTTGCTGAACTGAGTTCAAATAGTGTCGAGTCAGACCAGCAGCCCGTTTTCGGCCCAATAGCCCTTCCGACTTGCAGCCCGTCAACCCAAGATCGATCCTCCTGGTCCCACTTGTAGCCCTTTACCTCCCTGAGTAGAGTGGGCAATAATATCACTGCTGTAATTATTGTAATTAATTATTTACCGGGAGTTACCATAATTGGCCGGGGTCGTCGTCCCCACGCCCGGAGCATGGAGGTAAACTCGCCACCCTCCTCGTAGGCTTTGCTTTGCTTGTATAATTTTTATATGTTGCTGCATGCGATAGGAAATTAGCTTGCCCAAATATTTATTCACCGCTGCGAGAGAGAGCGAGACTATCCCATGACCCGATCCGGGTACGAAAGTGAGTTGACCACCCTAGCTCTTGCCGATTTCTCAACCGCACACGATCCAACGCTTCCCTCGTTAGGGATAAGCAACGAGCTTGTCTAGAGTCCAATGTTCGCATTCAACTTGGAGTCGAGTCCCCCGCGTGTCCGTCTCGCATCAGTAGAGGTGCAGAACACACTTACCAAAATACTTCCTCAAATAGAAGTAACATTGGACACCTAGATATTAGACTGGTACTGAGCAGATTTCACAACAGCGAATTGAAACACTTAATCGCACACACGTAGTCTGAGACTATACTAAGCACATTGACAAACATTTTTCAATAGTGGATATCAGGAGATAACACAAACATAACCTTCGAAACAATCAAGCACTTTGCAGTAAGATGAATCAAGAAAGCATAATGTCGAGCAAATTAACCTCAACTGAATAGACAGATGAGTGAGTCTTGTGGTCAATTGAGTTAATGTCCAATTGTAAACTATGATTATTTTTCAATAAAGTTGAAGGTTTTTTTTTATCTTATGGTGTTGCGTACATTATTTGTGCTTATGTATGAATGGATGTCGCGCTATGATTGTCTTGCTAGTTATAGGCTTACTTTGTTGGTTGCTCATGTTCCTAACTTGTTTCTACTGAAATCTCAAGACGTGACACCCTGATATAAAATCCTTGCCTAGGAGAGGAGGGCAGTGAGGACCTGCTGGATGCTCACCTAGATGCTCACCTGGACGCTCAACAGTATGCTCCCATGGCTGCTCGACTCGATGCTAGACTGGAGGCTTGATTGCAAAGCAAACATCTCTTGTCGAATGATGTATCTGATCTGACTCGAAGTACTGGGACTGGAGGGGGGTATGGTGAAGGCACTGGCACTGGGGCTGATAGAAGCTGAACTCGCACATGATGATATCATGGTATGGGTGCCCAAGCTCTCCCCAAAACCATACGCACAGCCTTTCTTTGGTGTGCCACTATCGCCACCCATGGCTCAGGATCCAACTATCGCTGTTGGGTGCCCTCCTCCCCGTACTTCTCAGTCATATGTCTGTCATATGACTCCTACATATTGAATAAAAAAGATTGCCAATTTCATATCAATCATTCATATTTGAAAATTAAAATTAGAAAAAAAAGTTGTGTATGTTACTAAACTTACCACTACCGAGTGGGCTTTATCGCTCACATACTGATTAGTCCCTTCTTCTTGTGAACTATTTCAAATACCTCACAGAAGGAAACCTGATGACCCTTCTCCTTTATCTGTTATACATATCATGCAAAATAAATGAGGATATATATGAATAAAATATAGGAAAATTAGGGGAAACACTTACCAATGTTCCTTCTGGGTCGCAAAAGAAACAAACCCAAAAGTATGGACATTCACACCTGTTGTGATGCACAATTTGCTTTAGCTTTCTGGGATTTAGCTTTCCACTCAAGTGTGACCTAATAGTCATAGAGGGTCTCCCAGTCCTCCCTCCTCATCCAAGTGGGGCCGTGTGCCTTCCAAAGGTCATGGTCTTCGCTCCCACTAGTTGCAGTCTGGACACGATGCCGGCACTCCCATAATGTCTTCCTGTAATTTGTTCTTGCATGACCCTCCCAGGAAGACTGATCTCGGGCCTTGTCCTTTGTTCGATTGAACTGATATGTCTACTATAAAAAAATTAAATTATATAAGTTAGTATACCGAAATTGCTGAGTTGGGAAAGACATGATTTAAAATATTAAATTATATATCATGAACTCATCCCACAATAAATTACGGACATGAGGAGGAAAATGTTAGAAGAACCACAATGCCCCGAGAACATGTCACAAAATCATCTGGGTAATCTTGTTCGTGGCAGAGTATGAACTCCAATTTTCTCATCTAGCACCATATGCCCCTCACTTGGTTAACACTGATATCCTAAAGGCCAATCATTTTCTGGACAGTTTAAGGCCTGGCTTCATCTAACAACTTGGACCTCAGAATATCCGGACCTATGCAGAGATGGTCCAATGGGCTCATTTATGTGAAAAGCCCTTGGAGAAGGTCGAGAAGTATAAATGCAGGAGTGAGGGATCAAGCCACCGGTTTGACAAGCGAGGGCACAAAGAAGAAAAGTTCAGCATTACAAGCACTCACAACTCCCGTGATAACAAGAAGAGGTCCTGTAATGGGAACGAAGGAAATAATCACAAAAAGAAGAAGGTGAAGGAAGAGGAAACACAAGTCTCTACGGCTTGCTCATTTTGTGAAAAGTTCAGCCACTCGGTCGAGGAATACTAGAAGTTCCTTGGCACTTATTTACGTTGTGGAAGTCGGGAGCATCGCATGCCCGATTGTCCTCTTATGAAGGAACAACCCTCTAACGGTGGAAGAAAGCGGCAGGAACGTCTTAATGTCATAATGGAGGAAGAAGCGCCTACGGATGATGGGTTTATGAAAGGTACCGTTCAAATTTACGCACATCCTACTTTTGTACTATTTGATACTGGTGCCTCTCATTCTTTTATATCTATTACCTTTGCAAAAACTCCACCAATTTCACCTACTCCTCTACCATCAGACCTAGCTATTACAATGCCTTTAGGTCCTGGAGTGAAACTTACAACCCACTACCCCGATAGTGAGGTAATCATAGAAGGCCATAATCTTCCTGCAAATCTCATGTGCCTTGATACGGAAGGCTACGATGCCATCTTAGGCATAGACTGGCTGGTTGACCACAATGCCTATATAAATTATTGCAATAGGGAAATTTCATTTTGAAAACCAGGTCTCCTGCGATTCTCCTTCCTTGGCATGAAGTATAGGAAGCACCCTACCATCATTTCTTCTCTTCACGCTTGCAAACTCATCTCGCAAGGATGTGAAACTTTTCTTGCTTCTGTCATAGTTACGGAATCCAAGAAGATCATCCTGGCAGACATCCCCATTGTAAATGAGTTCCCAGATGTATTCCCCTCTGAGTTACCTAGTTTACCACCCGAGAGGGAAGTAAACTTCACCATTGAACTCATTCTAGGAGCTGCACTTGTTTCCATAGCCCCTTCTAGGATGTTCCCCACAGAGCTTAAGGAATTAAAAAGACAGTTGCAAGAATTATTAGATAAGGGCTTCATCAGACCAAGCACATCCCCTTGGGGTGCGCCAGTTTTATTTGTCAAAAAGAAGGATGGCTCTCTCAGGCTATGCATTGATTACCGGCGGCTAAATCAACTTACAATTAAAAACAAGTACCCGTTTCAAAAGAAAATCTACCGCTCTAATGACACGATCGATACATGTGCGTCACGCACCGGGTATCTTCTGCACTCGGGGCGCGACACCCGTTTCGGAGTGTGGGATGTCGCGCCGCCTCCTGTAAAACCACAGGGAGTATAAACATCGTGTGGGTTTACATTCTATGCCTCCTCTATTTAGGGTTTTATCTCTCCGTCACCCTTGTGTTCTGAAGATGTCATGCGTCACGAGGGGCTTTAGGAGGAGCAAGGAATCACGAAGGGCTTTGAGGAGGTAGTAGAGATCGCGGTGGCAGCGATTCGTTAGCTTCTACCTCCTCCCGAGTCGCCTGAGTCGACGCTTTCCTCCTTTTCCCCTTGTTCTTCTCATTCGGCCATCGCGGAGCAAGGCCCCACTGCTGAGGAGCAGTAAGTCGGTCAGGGCATGGAGAGTTTGGTGCCACAACCTGAGCACCCCGTGCGCAGCGAGTTGGGCGAGGCTGAAGTGAAGGCAATGGAGAAGCGATACGGGCTGCCGTGGCAGTATTATTTCTCTCCGCCTGAACCTCACGAGTCCAGTCTGGATACTCGTTCAGGCCTCTTCTGCACTTTCCTCTTGGCTTGGAACTGTGGGTTTCATCTGCCTCTCCACCACTTCGTCCTCCAGTTGCTTCAGTCTTACTTACTGGCCCCTGTCCGGTTGGTCTCCAACTCTTATACTTTTATCTTCGCCTTCATCTTTCTTAGTCGCTCGTGTAGGCTTCGCACTTCGTTGGACCTCTTCCATTCCTTTTCTGAGTTGAAGGAGCAAACCCATGTGGGCAAGGGCTTCTTCTATATTCTGGTGAAGAGGGGAAGGAGTTGTGTGATGCTTTCTGCCAAAGATTTTTCTCACAAGGGGTGGAAGACCCATCTTTTCTGGGTGGGCTCGTCCAAGCATGGCGTCTTTTGGGGCTTCCCGATGGAGCCCAACTTCCATCTGTCTCTCCCTCCGAAGCCGGTGGATGTTTCCCTGGAGCTGGAGGAAGAGATCAGGATTCTCTAGGAGGATCGCCAATCGACCATCGAACTGATGATGGTGGCTAACATCGAGGAATATACTTCCCGAGCGTTGTCATCGTAAGGTAAGAACCTTAGTGTCCTACATTATTCTTCTGGGTCGGGCAGGTGGGCCTCCTTCTAAGGATTTGACTTCTGTTGCTCAGATTCTGGGCAGACAGATGACGAGGGGGAGCAGCCATTGGAGCAGGGGATTGCCGACTTGGAGGAGACGCCTACTCTAAGTGAGCCCCGAGCCTCTGAGGTTCCCTCCCGCGCCTGAGATAAGGGCAAGTAGAGTGCTCGGGATAATGCCCCCGAGTGCCGCGGGGCCAAGCACAAGGGACCTTGGGAGCCACTACTGCTATCCTCAATGAAGGCCCTGTTGGCTGAGAAGAAGCGACCAAAGAAGGCGGGGACCGCCCGCCCGGTCAAAGAGCGTGCCTATTTGGCTGAGGGGCCCTTGATCAAGGAAATCCGCCATCCAGATCTTCCCCCCACTGGGCCTGTGTCAGCTATTACTGGCGGGGAAGTTGCTGCCACGCCCGCCAGATAGCAGGCATAGGCGGTCAGTTCTGAAGTCCCGGTTGGGGCTGAGGGAGCACGAGGTGAGGCATCAACCCAGCCCGAGCCGAGTGAAGCCATCCTGAGAATGGGGACACTCGGGGGGGGATGCTCCGGTCTCGGCTACCCCATAGAGAACCCTTCCCCCTTTGGCTAGTGCCCTAGCCGTTCGGGCTTCTCTTTACCAAAGGTGTCGATCCTTGGCACCTTTACTGGTTCGGGAGGAGTTCAGGCATAGTCCCCCCTCCTTGCTCTTCGAGAAGGTGATGGAGGGCAGCTTGATCATGGCCCAGCTGGGGGCCAAGATAGCAGATTACATTGGACGGCTGGAAAGCAAGGAGAGGTCCCTCTCTCGGGCCCGCACCGAGTCTAATCGTATGATCGAGCAAATATCTTCTGAGCTCAAAGTCCTTCGGTGGGAGGTAGCTTTGCTTCGATCGCCGACTCAATCGGGCTAGGAGGAGGCTCGGACACTGGCCGAGCAGCTGGCCCAAGCTCGTTATATGGCCGACCAGAATAGCAAGCTCCTGGAAGAGGAGCGTCAGGCTCAGGTCGAGCATTACGAGCAGTGGAGGGCCGAGCGAGAGAAACTCAACAGCCAGGATCTAGAGGCCGATCGAGTGCAAGGGGAAGCTAAGGTTGCGCGGGTCGAGGCCGAGGCGAAGCTATCTGAGGTCGAAATGAAGTTGCTCAGAGCTGAGTAGAGGGTGGCCGAGCTTGAGGAGAAAGCTGAGCAAGCTGGGGCGGAGGTGATCGATCGATATAGGAGCTCAGAGGGCTATCACGCAGCTCTCCAGAAGGGCACCTTCTTGTATTACGAGCCAAGCTACCGACAGGGGTTGAAGAAGGGGTTCACCCAAGGCTTCCATCGAGTGGTCACCGAGGCCCAGTAGCAGGTGCTCGATGGGCTCATTTTTACTTCTAGGCAGTACTATGACTCAGACGAAGATGCCACGGATTCTCCCTCTCTGATGTCGAGTGAAGGGGGGTGCAGGGATGCTAATGTTTCAGTAGAGGAGTCGCCAACTCCGATTACCTGGGGGGGCACATGATCGAGGTAGTTCCCACACAAGTGGGGTCAGTGCCTAGATCGGCCACCACTGAGGATGCCTGGGGTAGATCTCCTGGCGTTGAAGATTTGTCATTCGCTGAGCCTCAAGACACCGAGCCTCAAGAAAGGCCACGGGCCTCTCGGAGTCCCCCTATCTCCATAGACTAGGAGGAGTATGAGCTTGATATACCAGTTCTTTCTTTTTTTGAATGTTGCCATGTAAATTTTTTTCTTTCCATATACAATGGCAATGATTTCCAAAATCTGGATTGTCAGTTCCTTGCTGCCTTTATCGTGATTTGACTATCGTATTGGTAGTTGCCAGAAAAATGGAGATTTGATACGCTTCACAGGCTTCTCACATGCTGATCTACCAGGTGGCTGATGTGGCATTTGCGCCTTTTCGCCTTTTTACTTTCCATGCTTTGAATGACTTATCTTTTCACATATCCCTATGAGAGGAGCAATAGAGGGGAACAGAGTAACTACTCTTGGGGAAAGTGATGTGACACACCCTATAGCTTTGATACCAATTTGATGTGACACACCCTATTGCACTGCAGCTTCTGGAAGATGTCATCACCACGAATAGTCCCGAACTCCGATTTGGGTACGGTCAGTGGCGTTAGAACCGTCGTCGAGCTGTCTTCGAATCAAGACCCACGGGGGTGCCAACCGATGTCTGAGCAGGCCACAGTAACCCGAACACTGATAGTGTGTCAGTTCTATCCTAGGGTGGACAGAACCGCGCACTCAGAGGAGAAATAGGAGAAGAAATTGCTCCTATGGCCGAACGGAGCTCCGTTTCTTGGAGGAAGAAGAAGACTCGATGTAGAAGGCGTCGGCCAAGCACCGACTTCAGATCTTCAAGCGACTGGCCGTGGCAGCTTCTGCAAACGGCCTCAGGTTGCTGGCCGGACCTCTTCTGCGTAGTTGGGGTAGATCGCTTCCCCCAGAAAGCCACGAAATCAGAAGAGGATGAGACGACTACCGATGCGAAGAAGACTTGGAGACGCTTCTATCTGTAGCTTGTGCTTCCAGAATTACCTAGATGATGATGCTGCTTCCACTGCAATCTTCAGGTCTTCTGGGCTGTGAACTGGTGGACAGTACCCTCTTCTCTTGATGGCTTCCCTTGAATCTCTTGGATAATAAGGGTTTCTTGTGCCCAAAATGTGTTTTTATATCCCTTAGAATGGTAAAGGGATGTTTAGGGATAGCATCCCATGTTTTCTAGCACAGGAGATGGCTTAAGGACTCAAAAGTCCAAAAGGAAGGCTTTGCCCACGTTGTAGAAATCAAAAAGTCAACATGTGTGGCTGGGTAGGGGTCGGTTGATCAAAATTATTGATCAGTCGACCGAACTCTGAGAAATTCTAGAGTTTTCAGCTCTGGGAAAATCAGTCGACCAAAATACCCCTATCGTTCGATCGAACTCTGTAAATTTACAGAGTTCTGGCTTATGGGAGAAGTGGTTGACCGAACCAAGTGAATTGGTCGACCGAACTCTATAAAACCTATAAACTTTTGATTTCTAAAAATTTTGGTCAACCGACCAAGCTTCATTGGTCAATCGAAATCTGGATTCACTGTAAAACTAACTTGTTAGCCCAGAAATCACAATCACATTGAAAAGGTCTTGACTTGATCATCATGTAGCATCCATTTGAGGTTTATTTAGCTCGTTTCATGCAGTTTTGAACTTAGATATTAGAGCAATGAAACATCACGTTCAATGAGCTTAATCACCTTCTTGTGTTCACTCTTATGCACGTATACATGGCACGAGACCATTAACAAGTCTGGAGTTTTGTTATCATCAAAATCACCTGGAGAAACTCAACATTATATCCATGAGAAAAGAGATCGAGCATGCTCTCAAGAGAAATATGAAAGTAATTCATTTTGGTGAGACATTAAGCACACAAAAGAATCAGATTCAGATGAAAAGTAGACAAATTGAAGTGTGACCATTAAGTGTGTCAACATAGAAAGGTTACTGCGTCGACTCAATGCAGTTGATGGAATGAAGATAAGTGAAGAAAAAAGCTATTATGCGTCGACGCGAATAACTTGTTGTGTTGACGCTGGTTCTGAGAATAGAACAACTAGTCAAACTCAATCCAAGATCAGTGAGTGAACTTAGCCTTCCTTATCAGACCTTTATTAACTACACATTCTTAAAAGCTTAGCATCATCAAAACTCTGATATCGTCTGATCAATTTTTACACTTTTTTAGTTGGATTCTGAGCATAAGATAAGCTTTTGTAGCAGTGCCACTAGCAATTCTTCAAGGTAGACCATAGAACTCCTTCAGAGATTATTGGAGCGGCAGACCCCCCCTCAACATATGCATGACTGAAATGAATGTTTTTCTAACATTTAAACACTAAATATGCTAAACATGAAGGTTAAACACAATAACCTATGGTACTAGGCAGAGGCATATTCTCTCGCATGGTGATGATTTTCAAATAAGCTTAATCTGCCATTCTTTATGTCACCATTTTGAGTTGGCCGCCAATATCGGCCCGTTTGAGTTGCGGATGTGCTTGCTTGCTTAGGTCCGAGGTCGTGTCACATCAAGTTAATTCTATATCCATTGCAATCTGTTTAGAAAGTTTTTAAATTCCGCCATCTCGACAAGGGGACAATTCAACCCCCCTTCTTGTCCGCCATTTCTCTGGGCCAACACCTGATTACTTACAGCTCCCTAGCTTTTGCAGCCTGCTATCTCTACTACTTTTTGGCTCTCACATCCCGTCATATCTGGCTCTCATAGCCTGTTATATCTGGCTCTCGCAGCTTACTATCTCTAGCTCTCGTAGCCTGCTATCCTGGCTCTTATAGCCTACTATTTCTGGCTCTCATAGCTTGCTATCTGGGCTCTCGTAGCCTGCTATCCTGGCTTGTATAGCCTACTATTTCTAGCTCTCGTGACCTACTATATCATCGTTCTGGCTCTTGTAGCCTGCTATCCCGTGACCTTCTGGCTTTTACGTTCTATTATCCCATTACCCCCTAGCTTCTAAAGCCTACTATTATGTCATTCTGGCTTGTATAGCCTACTATCTTACCACTTTTTGGCTCTTATAGCCTGCTGTTCCACTATCCTAGCTCTCGTAGCCTACTATTCCAAGCTTCTACAGCCTACTGTCCTGGCTCTTATAGCCTGCTGTCTCTGGCTCTTGTAGCCTGCTATTCATGGCTTCTACAGCCTGCCATCCTGGCTCTTATATCCTACTGTCTCTGGCTTTCGTAGCCTACTATTCCTGGCTTCTACAGCCTGCCGTCCTGGCTGTTATAGCTTGCCGTCCTTGGCCCTCGTGGCCTACTATCCTGGCTTTTGCGGCCAGCTATCCTGCTATCTTGGCTTGTACAGCCTACTATCTCACTATCTCTGGTTCCATGTGACCTACTAGCCTGGCATTTTTTACTATCTGTGTATCTCTCGGCCTTGACATATTGCAAAAAGCCCATTGTCTCGCTACCCTTTTGGCTTAAGCCTACTTCAACAATGACCATCATGTCCCACCATGATGATTGCTATAGCTCAATGACTTGGGCTGCCCTTGAAGTCTGCTTTCCTGCTACCGTTAAGTCTACATATCCTATTCTCCTATTATCTCCTGGCTTTTACAACCTACTTTCCATGTTACCTTTCGGTTGTCATAGCCCGCTTCCCTTGCCAACCGCTGGCTTTTGTAGCCCAGTTTCTATATTTGGGTTAGACTCCCTGTCAAAACCTACTGTCCATTCTTGGCCAAGACACCCTGTTGAGGCCTACAACCCCATTTTAATCCAGGTTCATCATCTGAATAAAATGGCTCTCGTTGGCCAGTGCCAACCCCCTTCGTCCTACCGGGACTTGCTACATAAAGCCCTTTTCTATTATTTTGTTATCAATTTCGAGGGTAGTGAATGTAACGTTTGTTCCCCTCCCCGTGAACCCCCCTCCCTGCATGGAGCGTAGTGCATGTAATATCAGGAATGACACCAAGCCTCCCCGACGCAGCGTGTCCGCCGGGTGCGCACGCTCCCCGGCTCGCCATCGTCTCCGACCGGAGCCGATTCTTCAGACGGCTAGGTACGTGCGTTCGCCACTCCACCTGCTTGCTTAGTATTAGCTCCGACTGCAGCGTCGCGTGAGGAGTGCCCGGCCCAAAATTCCACGATACGAGAGTTCTTGCTGCCGGTGAGCGAGTGCACACCAGAACCGATCCCCTCGGTATCGGTCTGCCCGGTTGAAACCAGCGCCCACCACTTGTCCCCGGGTAGCTCACCATCACCCTCCGCGCTACTCGGACCGTGTCTGACCCCGTCAAGAGCCACAGCCCACCGAACCATCACTACGTGCCCCGAGTGGAGTTCGTCGCGTGCTTGATTGTTAGCTTCATCGCTGGACGACTTGTGCTTATAGAGTGCTGGCTTAGGGTCCCGTGTCTCCACCGGGTACGTCCCACGTCAGGGGTAAATGAACCAAAGCACTTAAAAAGGAAGACCCCAAGATCCTGCTCTTCAGGTGTGTTCTGAGCACATATTTTAAATTCCGTCATCTGAGATGATTGTGTGACATGCTTTAGCATTTTGTTGATTCAATTCGTGCTTAAATGAAAGCTTCTGAAATGTGAATTATGCAATCATGCGTATGGTAGTTCCCTTCTGTTTGAACTGTATGGATTATTCCTAAATATAAAATCTGAAATCATGTGTTGTGCCTTCATTGTAAACATGCTGTTAGTCAAGGGGAGTTTGACTTCATCTGGTTTATCATCTTGGTACTCATGCTCGGTGTTGCAACCTTGTGCATCTAGACGTGGGGAGTGGTTGAGATTATCCTGTTCCTTAACTCCTGAAATCCTCCTGTCCAGTCAATTGGATCTTCTATTACTCTCATTCAGTTTTCTTGAATTCCCTGCTATCTCTACTTGTCTGGCCAATCAGTCTGCATTCCAGACTCAACGACTGTTTTGACTGATATATCAGATGCTCTTCTCTCTTGCTATGATGTCATCTGCCAGCTTGTATTTAACAATTGGAATTCCTAAATCCCCTCAAGCTGGTCTGATTAATTTGCTTCTTGCTCTAATGATGATAAGTTGTCAGCTGCTTTCATTGAACTGATCTGAGAATTTTATGCTGCGTTTCACGCAATTCAGTCTGAAAATTTTGGGGAAATTCCTATCATATAGGTTTAAGAAAGTCTACTGACTCAGACCGATATAAGCTTAATGTATTCTCAGATTTGTATTTAAATGAATTGAAAGCATCTGAATGGTAGGTTTTAATAAACTTTAACCAACCATGTCGCGATGGATGTTGATTTATTTTACAACAAATTAGGAGGAAGTGAATCCCATGTCATAATTTTTTTAAAAAAATTAATTTACTTGGTGCACACCCTGATTGTGTAATTGGGCTAAAGCGTGCATTAAACATTGTTATGACTATATAGGATATATACGGTAAGCGGCGGGCACAAGTAAATCTCGGACGTTCCGGCCCAAAATTTTGACCTGCGGACCAAAGCAAGGCGGCAGCTCGGCCCAAAGTTAGGCCCAACAACCCAAGGCCCGCTCTCCATCGACGGCACTAGGCACCAGTACCACTTCCGTTATTGCCAAATTAGTTTTACAAATATAAACTGTAAAGGACTATATTTAATTCTGACGTTGTCTAAGGTTGTCTAATCAAAAATGCTCACTTGCTGCGATCCCTTTCTTCGGCGTATCCCCTCTGATCTGGACCTTCGTTTGGGGGGAGGGAAGTGGGAGGGGAGCGAGCGGAGGAGGAAGAGGACCGGAAGAATGGAAGGGGCGTTGGCCTTCTCTCCGCAGTCCCCACGCTGCAGGTTGAACAGTGGAAGCCGTCGGCTGCCTCCCGCTCGTCTCCCTTCTCGAACCCTGCAGCCTCTTCGTTCCTCGAACCTCGGGTTCCAGCACTCCCGAGGCTTCCAGCAGGGGTCCCGGATGCGGTGCCGTAGCACTGGTGGCAGCAATAAGTCCGGCCCTGGTTCATCAGGTATAGCAACTGGTTGTTCTCGTGGTTTTGTATTGACCAACGGGTGGCCACCGTTGCGCCTCGTTCTTGGTTGTCCTTGAAGTGTTTGCTCATGGGCGCCTTATGTTTGTGGAAATTCTTATGTTTGCCTAAATTGCAATATATTTCGAAATAGAGAAAAAATCGTATCTGTGGGTTGATGGGAAGACTAGGTGCCCGTTTATGTTGGACGTCAAGTTTTGAAATGTCTGGATGTCTACTTCTGCTGGATAAAATCTGTCTATTTGACCACCACGCCGTGTTGTTTTTTTCGTGATTGGGCATGCTGTTGCATTTCTTATGCAATGGCATGCCAAAGTGAATTCTGTTTGTTTCTGTTGGTTTTCATAATTACAAAAGACGGCCTTCCATCATTTTTTTGAGGGCCTTTGCCACAGTGGCAGACACAGTTCACATAAATCCCATAAAACCCAGCCCAGCCACATTCGAACCTGGATGGTTCGCTTTCTAATCGTCTATCCATATCATCTCTTCCTTGTTTCAGTACCCACGTTAAGGACATGGGTTATGTAATTGTGCCATGGGGAATGTAATTGTTCAGTAGATGTTTCGTTGACATGGGGAATGTAATCGAAGTCTTCTTTGGAGCAACAGCAACAGGATGACGGTGGAATGAAGAAGATGCAGCAAGAGGGAATCAACGATCCTTTGTTGGTCTTTAAGTGATGTTGGGCCTTTTACCCTCTTCCAGTCTAGGACTATGATATTTCTTTTTATTTGGCCTTCATATAAAGTTATTTATTTATGAGAAAGTTTGATTTTTATCCAGGGTGCTACATTGATTATGGAAGAAGCTCACAAATCAAGGTATGCCATTCACCCTGGTGCTATCAAGATGTACCAAGATTTAAAAAGGAATTTCTGGTGGCCCAATATGAAGAGAGAAGTAGCGGACTTTATATCACGCTGCCTCACTTATCAGCAAGTTAAGGCATATCATCAAAAGCTCGCTGGGAAGCTGCATCCCTTAGATATTTTCGAGTGGAAATGGGAGAGTATAGGGATGGATTTTATCATGGGTTTGTCAAAGACGAGAGGTGAACATGATGATATATGGGTGATCGTAGACTGATTGACTAAATCTGCTTATTTTCTCCCTATTAAGAGTCGATGGTCTGTGGATGTCTTAGCAGCTTTATACGTGAATGAGATAGTTAAGCTACACGATGTCCCTATCACGATTATCTCTGTTCGAGACCCTCGGTTCACCTCAAAATTCTGGAAGGGTCTACAACATTCATTAGGGATCAGGCTAAACTTTAGCACTGGTTTTCATCACAAACGGATGTACAAATTGAAAGAACAAATCATGTGATAGAAGATATGCTCAGGGCATGTGCAATTGAATTTGGTGGGAGTTGGCACGATCACTTGCCTCTAGTGGAGTTCGCCTATAACAATAGCTATCAAGCTAGCATACAAATGGCACCATTCGAGGCTTTATATGGAATAAGTTGCCACTCACCTATCTATTAGAATAAAGTTGAGGAAAGATAATTTCTAGGCCCTGAACTCATATGGGATACCACCGAGAAAGTGAAGCTCATTGGAGAAAGACTCAAGATGGCTCAAGATAGACAAAAGTCATATGCTGATAATAGAAGATGTGACCTAGAATATGAAATGTAAGACCATGTGTTTCTCCAGGTCGAGGTATTCAAAGATTTGTCATTAAAGGCAAGCTCACTCCAAGATTTATTGGGCCTTTTGAAATCTTTGAAAGGATTGGCGAGGTTGCATACCGGATTACTTTGCCCCCGCGATTGTCTGGAGCTCATGATGTATTTCACGTCTCAATGTTAAAGAAGTACATCCCTGACCCATTTCATGCGATAACTTATGATGATATGGTGATACAAAAGGATATGACGTATGAGCAAAAGCCACTCAAAATAATTGATCGAGAGGTATGTCAACTTCGGAATAAGACTATTCCCATGGTCAAAGTCTGATGGAACAAGTGCCTAGATCACGAAGCAACCTGGGAACTAGAAGAAGCTATGCGTAAGAGATTCCCAGAACTTTTCGACTGTAAGTAAAGTACACTCTAAACGTTAAGTAATATTGTCTTCTATGATCAGCCTAAATAAAATCTGTAAATAGGCTGAATTAGCCGATTAAGACCCAAATCCACACTTAACCCAATTAGACCTTAAAACGCAAAATTAGAGCCCAATACTTAACCATTTAAGCCCAAACCAGTTGCAAACGAATGGCTAGGATTGGTAGATCTTTTTCCCTCTTGTTATTCTCTGAAACCCTAACCCTACAGAACGTATTTTGGATTAGAAGGCGACTGAAACCCTATCTCACGAGATTCGCGCCCATCCATCTTGCGTGGACTCTATCTCCATGAATAGAAGTCTCTAGACCCTTTTTGACCTATAAAAATGACCCCTAGCAACCCTGTCATTTGGGTGCTGTGGCGGCCAGCGAGAACCTTAGATGAGGGAGAATTCCGGTGATCACCGACGGGTGTACCGAGTGTGGTCAGCTTCCTTTCTTCTTCCTTCTTCCTCCAATTCAGGTTGGTTATAACTAGCCAAACTCTAAGAGTAATATATGGTTAGAACCAACATCGAGTGCTCTTTCTTTTGGTATAAGAAGCCCTAAAAGTTATCTAGTGTCCTGTGAGTATTTGGAGTTTTAGTGGAAGCATGTTAGCATTAGGGTTAACTTTATTTCACCTCAAATTAAGTAGGGATTTCAGGTACTAAAGATGAAATAGATCATGCCATATTATTTAGTTTTTCATGCTCTTTCTTTTGACTATAAAAGCCCTAATTTTCATGATGTATTTTATGATTATTTAACCTATTAATCTAACCCTAGCCAACTCGCCGGAGGCGGGCAGGGCGAAAAGGGCAGCACATTGTTCTGACATGTGCGGCCTCGCGATAGACCGCCTATCCTAGACAGGCGACTGATTTTTGACCGTTCATGCCTTTTGATCTTTGATGCGTTTCTAGGAAGAGTGGCAGGACCCCAACCGCCCTATTGTCAGGCGGCCAGTCAGCGACCGCTCATCTCCCCCAGCGGCACTCTACAGACCGTCCATCTCCAGCAGGTCTTCGGACCTGAGGGGCATGAACGGCCTATCGTGCGACCGCTGAGGAAGATGGTATTCGTCACCCGAAGGGATGGAGAGAAGAGTATATTGATTCAGATGACCTAGATGAGAGGTCCAAGTCAAAAGGAGGTATTTGTCACCCGACGAGATGAAGAGAAGAGTTTATTGGTTCAAATTACCTAGACGAGAGGCCCAAGTCAAAAGGAGGTATTTGTCACACAAGGGGACGGAGAGAAGTTCATTCATTAATGCCGACGGGTGATGCGGGACGGACCCGCGAGACTCGAGACCGACTGGGACTTTAGGCAAGCTCGGATACGTCCCTTAGCGAGGGAAGCGGTCGGACCGTGCGCGGTTGAGGAACCGGCAAAGAGCTAGGATTCAACCACAGGTGTCTCATAGAGAGACTGAGTGATAGTTAATCAATCCATTAATGAGTAGCTAAAGTTTACTTGCAGGGATGATATAGTTATAGAGGATAATTCTCATTTAGAATACTTAAATTGTATCTTCAAAGCACATAGAGAATGATTTAGTTATAGTGTGGAGTGGTATGTTCAGACTAAATCATTAAACCTGTGCGAATTTAAAGTTTCTATGTGATAAACAATCAATTTTATCAACTAAGAAATGAGTCAAGAAGTAATTAGCGAAACGCATTGAGGACGGTAAAGTCAATTCGACCCATGCACGACTTATTAATGCCAGGCTCATGTCAGCCCAAGGTCCGTGCAACGCATAGCAGATCCCTAACAGCTGGCGGCCCACACCAGGCGGCCCAATAAAGACGGGCATAGGATTCGCCAGCCCATGAAGGGCATCAACCCAAGCATATCGGACGCTGGATGACCCTCCGATGACTGAACGTTACTCCCGCCATTATCACTCCTGTAAAGACGAGCATGCTCCATGGGTACCGTAAGAATCGCCTGAAGATCACCCAGCTTGGATAAATGGGCGCATAATGGGAAACTCTCCATGATCGCTGAGAGATGTCATCCCATGACTCGCGTCTTTCCCTGTTAAGGGATGGGTCTCCACCACCAGAACAATCACTATAAATGGACCTCCGATCAAGATGGCAAGGATACACGTAGAGAGATACACGCACGCATATGGTCACACGACGCTCACACTGAGACATAGAGAGAGCCACCTACAAAGAAGGACCCAGATCTGCTTCCGAGCACACCGCCAGCCCTGCAAGCACTCTTCGAGCCCCCGTTGGGAGCAGCAAGCACCACCAGAAGTCCCATCTTAATCCCAGGCTTGATCACTCTGCTCTAACCTTCCTCTCTCTACTCCATCCTCTATGGATCCCCACATAGCACGATCCTCACTTAAGCATCAGAGGGTTGTCTCATAGGGTAACGCCCATGACTTCTTCTGACGCCCTCTTCTTGGTGTTTGCAGGCTCCTACAGGTGGCCGGATGTTCTTTCCCAACAAATAAATCTTAAAAGTGTGGTACGAGGTTTGGGAGACCATTTTTTTATCTCTACACTTTTTGACGCTATCTGTGAGAAATCGAGCGAAAAGTCATGGCACCCTGTGGGAGCTATCGCAACACCAGTAATCATGGCCGAGGGTCCCAACATGGCCCCAGTTCTTGATGTGGGTTGTAGGAGGCGCCCTCATCCACGCGGTTGCATCGAGATGTTGTCGCCGATGAATTAGTAGAGATGCGTCGCTGATAAGTGTCCATTTTTTATGAATAATTCATCGCATGTACACCATTTTATGTGCATATAATTTCGTAATTATGCATGTTCTATAGTTAAGTGGATCCAAGATCCCAAGTTATGTCTAGACATTAATCAAGTTAAATGGCCAATAATTCAAGGTATAAACTTACCTTGAGAAAATCCAAGGATAAGTTGAGAAGATATTTCATCCAGAAAGTTCAAGTTATCAAGAACCAATAGGTCCTTGGCATTCAATATCATAAAACGTAGAAATCATTTCAGGAAGATACACGGTCCTTAGTGGGCTACTCAGACGATGAATGGTCTCATACTGGGCCATTCTGGACGGAAAGACTTGAAGCCCAAAGACAAAGGTAAGTGGGCCGACTAGGGCCGCGTGGTAACTAAATGGTCTAATAGGATCCGTTCGACCTACTGGATGGGCTTATCCAGTCCATGCAATACAGGGCCTAACTAGTAAAGGGAAAATCCACCCAAATGGGCTCCTGGGCTGCCATAAGTGGGGTGGAACTGAGCCAGGGTCCAGCCTATTATCCGTTGGTCAACCTGGAGGCTTTTTAGGTCGATAAACAATAACTAGGTCGAAGAAAAAACAAGGTTAATCGACCATCAAGATATGGCATTTAGCCAAAAATGAACGGTCTCCATTGGGCCGCCCACTGAGTCACACGGTCCACTTATGGCCGTTTGAGAACTCAAGCTTTCCTATCTAGGCCGTGACTCACAACATGGCAATTTAAGCGATTCAATCACGTAATAGGTTTAGGTCTTCGTGGTACAACCTACCCGGCGGCCTAGTGGGAATCCCAGGCTCGCGAGGACTTACGGAGATCCCGTAATGGAGGTCCTAGTTCGATGAAAGGAATATCCGGCGGAGAGTCCCAACCATTACAAGGAATAGAGGCTAGCAAAATATCAGAAAACATGTACACAATGGTTAGTTAATTCTACCAGAGTAGAATGACTGTCAAAACAACCCTAGTATCATGGTTTCATTATAAAATGTTTAAGTTTAACTTTATTGAAATGATGAGTCAAGGTCATGATGAGAGCAAGAAAATAATAAACTTTAATTTCCCACAAGTTCCATTTTACATGTAGGTTGCTGGCCTATCATTAACATTAGTAACTAATGATGAAACATGCTAGAATCAAGAATAACATAACTCTGCGAGACAGAACAGTTCGTCCAGAACTGCGCAAAGGCCTCCGCGGTCATTCGATAGACCGTGCAATCTCTATAGGCCAGGGGCCAGATGACAACTGAGCGGTCTATCGAGGGGCCATGTGGGTCATTGAACGGGTTGTTTCTGGCCGTTCTTTTCATGAGAAATTTTTAACACAAGGGCATTTAAGTGGTCACAAACTGGCCGTCGATGTAGACCACGGAGTCTATCGAGGGGCCGTTCAGGATAAGGCAGTTTCTGATGAACTGTGCTAACTTTGCCTTGCCTAGCTCCAGCGATCTCGGCTATAAATTTAAGTATTTATTTTAATTTTATTTTATTTATTAAATCAATTCTAATTCTAATTTAATTCTTAAAAATTTTAGTTTATAGATAATAATTTAATAATTAATTCAATAAATATTTCAGAGTATTACACTTTTGGACTCGCTTGCGGCAAATTGAGTTAATGCTTCTCATGTTGCCTTGGTAGGGGCTCAGGGGTCGTCGGAGCTGCGGTACGAGATTGTCGAGTTTTCACGGTGCGCTCCTTGCCCCATAGATCACGTCGAGCCGGGAGCTGGTCAGGTGACCGTTGTTGCTTCCCAGGCCGAGATTGTGTTTGCTCCGGGGAGCCTCCAATATCCAGTCCCTGCTGGCGTTCCTCTGGTGAGTCCATCGTCGGCGCCTTCAGTCAGTTTCAGGTTGAGTACTCAGAGGGATATCTCCGAGGGGGCCGCCAGCGCTACTGAAGGAGAGCCCACCATGACCGGTGGCAATGGTGTTCCAGTAACGGTGGATGAGTTGGCGACACTGGATAGCCAGCATCACTCGAAGAAGAGGAGCAGGGTTTCTATTTTGGCTCGAAGTCGAGTTCCGCCACCGTCATCTAAGGCGTCTCCTCCTCCTAAGGTCCCATTGCCGCCGTCGATCGAGGAGTCGGTCCTTTCTCCCCTCGTGCCTGCTCTTGTGGGAGAGAAGCGAGATAAGGGCAAAGCCCCCATTGTCGAAGAGGATGCTTGCCCCCCGTCGTTCGAGTTCCCCCCGCGGGTCCAACATTTACCGCCTGAGGAGGCTACAGTTGGACGCGCGGGGTTCGCGACGGTAGTGGATCTCCTAAACCAGAGCGTCAAATGGTACAAGAGCATCGGGGTGTTTGGTCCCGGGGCTGAGAAGGAGTTGATGGATCTGGCCGTACAGAGCGTGTGTGCAGTTACCAGGGCCTTCGGTTTGTGGAGGCATTATTTCGGTAATCTTGCTCGAGAGCTGGACGCCAGCCATGCCGTGCAGACTGATTTGGCAGCCAACTGTAAGGTGCTCGAGGAGCGCCAGAAGGCAGCCGAGGCCGAGGTCGTCGGGCTTCGGGAATGGCTAAGTCAGGTGGAGCGGGTGCTCACCGGGATGGAGTGGGACCGTGACCTCTTCTGGGTTCGGGTTGGGACAGCTGAAGCTCATGCGGCCACGTTGAGGGCACAGGGTCAAGCAGCCGAAGTCCGGGCTCAAGAGGTAGGGGCGCAGCTTGCTGAACTGCGCTCGGTGATGTCCACCGCTGAAGAAGAGGCAGTGGAGCGCTTCCATTTGTCCCCAGCCTATCGGGCCAAGTTGACCGAGGTGGCCTTGAAGTTCTTCGGGCCGACTCGTGACCGTGACTTCCGGGAAGGCTGGATGGCTGACGTTGTGGCTACGGCAGGGAACCTTAGTGTCCCAACACCTTCCCTTCCTCCTCCCTCGACACCTTATGGCCCAGAGGCCAGTGATGGTGAGGAGGAGCCTGGTGACAAGGAGGCCGAGACCTGGGAATAGGCGCCTGGGCGGAGCACCGTCGAGTGAGCACCTGCTGGCGCTTCAGTGACGGAGGTGTGTGCGGAGGGCCCAACCAAGGATCCGCCTTCCCAGGTAGCCGATGTGGCACGTAAGTCCAAGGAGGTCGGGTCACGTGATGTCGCTGTTGAGGTGGACCCTTGAGGGGGCGCCCCCTTGTTTCTTCTTTTTGTACTTTCCTTATTCTATTGGGGCAGCTGCCCTTTCCTTTGTAAGCCTTTGATCTTGGAATAGAAGATTGTCCTTTCCTCGTAAGCTTGAATCTTTACCGTGCATCTCCTTTCCCTGTGCTCGCCATGGAACCTCCTGGGGATTCAGAACGACGCTTTCGAGAGTTAACTCTGAACAGGCGTGATTTTCGGGATCCGTCCCTTCAGTTTCTCAGAATTGAAGAGAGACGGTGAGAGTCCTCTGGCCTTCTGGGGACTTCACCTCCCCCTCTAAATAGCGACCTCCCCTCGGCCCCTTTGTGTAGGGACCTTGGAGGAGTCACCATTGTGAGATGTCGTCGGGGGAGTCTAGTACCTTGTCAGATGATGAATCACTGCAGGTTCGTCGTCAGCCCCTAATCCTTCGGAGGGAGCCTCTGCTAGAACCGTGGCAGTCGTGGCCGGAGCAGAGAGCGAATGGTCCTGCCTCTGAACAATATAGAGTCGGATACCTGGATGGATGGCGGGAGGCCTTGAAGAAGGTCAACCGCTTATACGCTGGCAGGGGGGTTCTGCTTCTTGAGCCGGATAAGTTCCGTCCTTGAGGGGACGAGTGGTTATCTTGTATTCTCCCCTTCTGCTTTTGAATGAGACTTTTCTTTCTCCAACCTTCCCCCATCTTCGTGGCATGTGACCGTCTTCCCTCGCGTCTCTTGGCCTGTAGGTGTGTGATGAGGCATTCCCCTTTGTCGGAGGGAGCATCCTTCTTCTTGCGGGCGGAAGTGGTAGAAGGCGCAGAAGCTGTCCTCCTTTTGCCGGCTTGCAGACTTGGTCTGCTAGCCGGGCGACGTTGGTCTCAGCGTTCCTCTGCCAACCGTTGACGATGGCCCGTGGGATGACCGTCCCCCTCAGGTCAGTTTGCAAGCATGGCCAGTCAGCTGGTCGACGTCGATTTTGTTGCTTCACTGCCCCTCGTCGACGAGGGCAAGTGGGGCAGCCTGCTTCCCGTTGCTAGTTTGCAAGCATGGCTACTTGTGTGGCCACTGTTGGCTTTGTTGCTCCACTATCTCCCATCAATCAAGGATGAACGAGACCTCCACTCTTCTTTCCTACTGTAGACCTTCTTGCCAGCGACATCCCTAGTTGGTCTGCTCCCGTGGAACAACAGGGATCCGAGGTGTCCGCTCATGGAGATATCGCGTTTGCTGGCAGATGACCAAACAATGATAGCGCTAGAAGGACGAGGTGCTGGAGTTGCACGTCACTGTGGTCGAACACATTTCGTTTTCCATACGCTTGTACATTGGTCACGTGAGAGTGACTCACTCATCTTTGGTAGCTTGTATTTTGACTGAATAAATATAACTCTCTAGTTTGAGTTCATGTCACTGCGTACCTTTTGATGGGAGACCCTCATGGAGTTTTTGACTTGTATGTGTGCGTTCGGTATCTTGATCCACGCTCGAAGTTATGTCTTCCCAAAGGTTTTCAATTGCTGCCATCATTTTCCAAGGGGGCAAAAGTGCCTGCCTCTAGGGACCTCTTAGGTTTCCTTCTTGTTTTCAAGGGGAGCAGTGCTCGCCTCTAGGGAACCCTTAGGTTACCTTATCATTTGCAAGGGGAGCGGTGCTCGCCTCTAAGGAACCTGTAGGTTACTTAATCATTTTTAAGGGGAGCGGTGCTCGCCTCTAAGGAACCCGTAGGTTACCTTAATTGAGTATGGATGGTAATACTTTACTGGAAAAATTTTCTGAGATTCACAGAATTCCATGTTCTGGGTACCTCTTGTCCCCCCAGCATCGCCAGTTGGTACACTCCTTTGTCGAGTGCTTCAGTTACCCTATATGGGCCTTCCCAATTTGTGCAAGCTTTCCAGCAGCCCCCCTTGGGTATGCTATGCTTGCTCGCCGTAGTACCAAATCTCCAGGGAAGAAATGTCGTTCCTTGACTCAGGCATTGTAGTACTGGGTGACCTTTTGCTGGTATGCTACGAGCTTCACTTGAGCACGTGTCCTACTCTCTTCGAGTAGGTCCAGATTTTCTCATATAGCTTGGTTATTTCTTCCCTCGTCAAAGCCCCAACAGGAAGCAACAAACAAAGGGAATGACAAATGATAAAATACTTCAACCAAGGCAAAAAAATTGTGAATAACACGAAGAGGACCAGACTGGACAATGACTAAATAACTTGAACATTTGTTTTACAAGGAAGAAGAGTGGAAACAGTCAAGAGACAAGAAGAGAGAACCCTCATAGACTACATAGAACCAAGAAAAGGAGGAAAAGAAAGGCCTTAAGAGGCTGAAGGGGAGTGGGCCTTTCAAGGCCCTCCGCCGGTATGGTTTGCCCTTGCCCTTCACCAGTACATCCCAATTTAGCCTTCCCCGATGTGTCTCCTCACTCCTTCGTCGGCACACTTCGCCTGGCACCTTCAACGGTGCGTCCCTTCGCCGGCACACCCTGTCAGCTCCCTTCGCCGACATGCCCCTGGCCATCCTAGCCTGGCACACTCTCTTTCTCCCACCGTCTCTCTCTCTCTCTCTCACCATCTCTCCTATCATCTCTCTATCTTTCTCCCTCACCATCTATCTCTTTCCCCCTCACCATCTCTCCCTCACCGTCTCTCTCTTTCTCCCTCACCATCTCTCCCTCACCATCTCTCCCTCACTATCTCTCTCTTTCTCCCTCACCGTCTCTCCCACTGTCTCTCTCTCTCACTGTCTCTCCCATCGTCTCTCTCTCTGTCTCCCTCACCGTCTCTCTCTTTCCCCCTCACTGTCTCTCTCTCTCTCTCTCTCACTGTCTCTCCCACCGTCTCTCTCTCTCTTTCTCCCACCGTCTCTCCCATCGTCTCTCTCTTTCTCCATTACCGTCTCCCCCCCTCACCGTCTCTCCCACCATCTCTCTTTCTCTCTCACCGTCTCTCCCATCATCTCTCTCTCTTTCTCCCTCACCGTCTCTCTCTTTCTCTCACCATCTCTCCCATCGTCTCTCTCTCTTTCCCCCTCACCGTCTCTCCCTCCATCTCTCTCTCTCCGTCTCTCTCTCCCTCTGTCTCTCCCTCACCATCTCTCCCACCGTCTCTCCCATCGTCTCTCTCTCTTTCTCCCTCACCGTCTCCCTCTTTCCCCCTCACCGTCTCTCCCTCCGTCTCTCTCGCCCTCTGTCTCTCTCTCATCGGCACACACTGTCTCTCCCTTCGTCTCTCTCTCGCCGGTACATCCCCCATGGGCCTTCGCCAGTACACCCTTCAATGGACCTTACCCGGCACACTCCTACCCGTTAGCCTCCCCGGCACACTCGGCCATGTCTTGGCCGACACACCCCTTTAGCCCTTCGCCGGTACGCTCCTTTGGCCCCCTTTTAACCCTCCAGCGGCCCACTCCTCCATAATGAAGCATGAAACAAATAAATGGATGATGATAAAAAAGCATGAGAAATTCTAATAAAAAATATATAATATAAAAAATAATAATATAACGCACCTCCCTCCATCCGTCAAACTCACCCGAACACCTATGTGAACACAAGCACATAGACATGCAGACCATAACGCACCACCACTAGGGCGTTATGTTTAGTATAATGTACCTCCCACAGCCGGTTATACTTAAGCGAATAATGCAATGCACTAGAAACACAAGTCATAATGTGCCAAGCATGGGGCATTATGCTAAGTATAACGTGCCTCCCATGGCTCGTTATACCCACCTGATCTTCAATTAGAAATCACAGAAACATAACGCACCAAGTCTAGTGCATTATGAGGATATAACGCACGGGTCTGAGCCCGTTAAAGTCACCTGAATGCCAAGAATCATAGAAAATCCACAGTTCTAATGCATAATATAATGCATCAGATCTGGGGCATTATATGACTATAACGGATCTACCCTACACTGCTATGCTAACCGCCTTTCTGGGTCAACGGTCAAACGATCGGTCAATGGTCAAATGACGGACCTGGAGGAGTCTGTCAAAGGGCACATAATGCACCACTTTAGGCGTGTTAAAGGACTATACCGCACTGGTCCTAGCGTGTTATGTCGATTGGGTTACGGGTTAGACGAGTTCGATATCGAACTCCCTCTCGGTTGACCGAAATCAATGGGGGATGCACGAAAACAAACTAACCTACTCAAGCATGCATCCAAAGATCCATTTACATCAACAAAAACGTAAAAATGATGCCCATGGACGCAATTTCATAATTTAATGACTAAATTATGCTAACATGGAATAATGCACAGAAAACAATGTAACTGGCGTCGGACCACGGTGCATGTGGTACCGGCAAGTTCCTAGCGAGGAAGAGAGTCCATCCCCCTACCTCTGACACGACGAGGAAGTCGATCCGATGTCGAACGGATGACGAGGGCCACAGTGACCTCCCGGCTTCACACGCCTCCACGCTCCGCGGATCGAGGGAAGAAGGAGGTCCACGTGATCCTCGTGACATGACCATCCCAACGGCGCCTCCCGTGCCTCGATCCGCGTCTGTCTGGACTAAAATCGAGCGAGGAGAAGAAAAACCCCAAAATTAAGCCTAAAATGTCCCAAATAGGGTTTTGCATGAAAAATGATGAAAATGTCTACCATCGGCGATGCATGAGGTGTCAAAATGCTCCTGGCGAGACGATGAACATTCCCCTACCTCGATTATGACGAAGTCCGCAAAACGGTGCAGATCAGACGGCGGGGCATCGCGGCTCCTCTCGACCCATCTCGTCTCCACGCTCCGCGAACCACGGAATAGAGGGTACCTCCTCGACCTACGCATTGAGCCCGTCCCAACGGTACCTCCCATGCCTCGTTCGGGCCTCGTTTGGACCGAAACTGAGAGAGATTGGGAGAGAAGGAGAGAGAGTGCGTGAGGAAGGAGGAGGGAAGAGAGAGAGAGGGAAAGAGAGAGAGAGAGAGAGCGTGGGAATGGAGTGGATAAGCTTGTGTGCTAAAATAGGGACTCTTGAAGTGCTCGCCGCGTCTGGCGAGTGCTCGAAGAGTACTTGCGGGGCTTGGAGTGTGCTTAGAGAGCCTTGGGAGTGCTCATAGCGATGGGTGTAGGTCTCGCCTCTCTCTGTGTATCTCTGTATGTCTAAGTGTGTATGTCCGTGTGTCCCCTTTGTGCATCTAATTGAAGGCTTATTTATACAGGTTGTCCTGGCGGTGAGGACCCATTCCTGAATGGAAAAATGGCGTAGGGCGTGGAGTAACACCTCCCTGATCGTGGGGAGAGTTGTCCGTTGTACACTTGCCTATTCGGGAAGAGAGGCCTTGTGGCGAGAATCTCGTCGTTGTGGACGTGACCTCGTCCCTGCCGGGGAAGGGTCTATAATGGCGGGGACAACGTTCGGTTGCTGGTGAGTTTTTCCGCGCCTGAGATGCTCGTGTCGATCTTCCCCGTGGGTTGACTTATCGTTTGTGGGTCTCAGTCGGGCCTCTTGGCTTAGGCTGCAGACTGTCGGGCGGCATGTCTCGGGCCCGACTGGGCCGGGCCGCCGTGGGCCTGGCACTGTTGGGCCGCGCTGGGCTTGGCGAACCTTACCCTCCTCAAGTTTCATAATTTGCATTCAACTCTGCTCTTTTGGTTCTTTGGGTTGGTCCTTGCTAACCCATACCACCAATAGAAGGATATTATATAGGCACCTATCTTACCCGGATATGAGTGCAAGATGAGATAGGATAATGTGGCAGCACTTTAACTGAAATTAAGGTTTGAAATGGATAGCTAGCTTATCCAGTGCAGGAAGGATCTATTATACTCCACTTGGAACAAAGGACCAATCTAGGCATTATGGATGAGAGCCTTTGATAGGTTCTAGGTGTAAGAAGTTTAAGAGGTTTTCTTCCAACATTAATGATGTTTCATCCTCTCTCTTCATTTTCCCCCTCCTATTGTTATTCTCCTATGTGACAGTCTGTTGGAATTTCAAGCAGTCTATGATCTTGTATAAATCCATAAATTCTCAAAAGAGAATACTGTCTGTCAATATCTGGTTACTAGTGGACTCACTTCAGTTTGGCCACTAGTCATTTTTCCTCATGACATCTCTCTCTCTTACAATCCAACATGTGGCCAAAAAATCACGAGGGAAGGATGCCATAAGTATGTTAATGAATTTAGAACTTGCACAGTTGTCGCAATGCCAGAAATAGAGCTGGTTCTCTAACTGAACCAGTTTGGGCCAATTCCGCTAATGGAAGGCTGTAAACTTTCATAAAGTAATACATAAAAAATTAAAAACAAAATAATGAGAAAACATGATTGTTAAATAAGTTTCTTCCCCTTGGTCCAAGTCCTCCCATGGACCAAAGACTAGCACATGTGGGCCCTAGAACCTAGGTGGACAAATGGGAAAGAGGGTGGGGGACCCTATCGGTCCCATTGACATTGTACATAGAAACCCAAAGATTCCTAGGGACTAACAAATTGGCTTATAAAGTCTTACAATTGTGAACTCAATTAATCCAAGGGTATAAATGCAAACAAAAGGATACAAATGTAAAAATAAAATGTTAGTTCCCGGTGTTGATTCTCATCAATTCTCCCTGGGTAGGAAGAACTCGACCCAGTCGAGTAAGGGGTGTAGTTGTGCATGTGGATGTGTAGGACCGTCACTGTACCACGAAGTGCAGAGTACGCTCCACTCCAAGTAATCGTCACCTTCTCATCCCATATATATTCTATATGCTCACGCTGCTGAGGAATGAGGCTGGTGGTGGACACTTCGGGGTGAGGTCACTCTCAAAGGGAGGAGACAACTCAAAGACTCACAAGGAATCACCGCTAGGTCCCATTGGTGACTAGACCTGATACATTGAAAGATGAGCTGATCCCATCAATCACTAGCAAGTCCACAACATTCGCGTTAGATTTGACTTGCTCGACACTCGAAAGGTACTGACATCGTGAGCGTGCAACTGACTCGACTCGATGCATGCAGACTCTGAACAAACTGTATAAATAAAGAAAAAATAGCACACCCCATATCCTAGTCAGTTCTAATGCTATGCAGACCCATGCAAAGGTGGACCAGGACATCTGAATGTGTGACTCGCATGCATTTGGCATAACCTGAGGTTGACAGAGTGGGGGACTCCTAGACATCCTAGTATGAACCAGTCATGCATGGATGGCCCTTTGGATTGGGGGGGGTTTGGGTGGTTTGGATGGTTTGGGTGGGCCAGGAGAGCCGAATTCACCTTTTTCATCACCCCTATACGTGTGTAGCTCTTGCCAATGAACGGGCTCCTGGCTGAGTGTAAGTGGACTGAACCATGTGAGAGGGGTGTGATAGGGGACTCCCCTGACAAGGCGGGACAGAGGTTGTGGGTCAAGAGGCCCCCTAATTAAGGGATCGAAGGGATCAAAGAATATGTGACCCCTCAATATGGATTCCCTCATGACACGGTCCCAAGTGAAAAATTCTTGAAGGTGTAAATGATCACCCTCATGTATTGTGGTAGGTGGGACGGTGGTCATATGTAGGGAATACGGTTCCTCCCTCGGGATAAGTGGACTGAAGTTAGGCTCGACCGGCATGGGGAGAACAAAAGAACCTCCGTGGTGACATGACCCATGGTGTACACAGAGGTAATGGACCCTAAGGCTGGATGTGTAAAGCTATGACTATTGGGTTGGTCGAAGTCTCGGGCCAACATACACGTCAACTTCATCTCTTGTGCCTGTTGGCAACCCGGTGATGGTGGTGAGGGTCCTGGATGGTACCTCACTGCTCCGAGGATTGGCTAGCTTATGATTGAACCCCTAAGGGTCCTAGGATGCCCACTCTCAGGGGCGGCCAGCACGCCGAGGGCGTGGGATGTAATGGCTCTCTCACAACTCACCCGCAGTAGTCACTCACACAATAGTAATTCAGGATCGGGCACTCACTTACCGTCCGACGGCACTAGTGGCAATACTAAACTAGCAATGGAAAGAAACCAACAAGGGGGATAATCGAAGCTCTCTTGATCGGTGTGAAGACACCGATCCCGGCCGAAGACGAGGGCGAGCGAGGAAGCATGGGCTTACCCGCACATCGCATCAATGAAGCATCAACCTGAAATTTTAATTAACATGCACTACACCCCTTGCAAGGGGGTTGGACTAGGGGTGGGGATTAGTTTTACAACCCAAAATGTGCCTCCACGTAGGGAGGGGTGGTCAGCCGGCCAAGCGGGGTGGCGAAAATTATGCTAGAATCTGAAGTGAAAGAAGACCATCAATTCTGCCAGCTCTCTGGAGCAGCAAGATAGGCAGTCACTGTCGACTCCGGTATGGGCTCTCCCAAACTCCGTTGTTGACGAAACTGGTGCCAAAACCTCCTGGGTTGGCCCAGGAGGACGTCACAATTATTGGAGAATTTCTTGGTAATGATGACGACTGGGGCAGAGTCAGGATCAGGACTACTTCTCTCTGCTTCTGGCAGTGTCTAGATCATTATTGTTGGAATGAGAGGCTGTCACAACCACTCCCATGCTCAGTTGATGGCGAGACTGGACCCATTGCATTTGTGGTTGAGCCCTCTTCGAACGGAGACCCACGGGGCCACCGGCGGAGGTCGGAGCAGACAGGGAGATCCCGAACAGTGACAGGGTATCAGGCCAATCCTAGAGGGGACTGACCCCATGCACCCTATTGAGGAAATTCGAAACTTACTGCTCTGAGATCCAAATGGGGTCCTACTTCTTGGGGATGAAAGGGGACTCATAGCAGAAGTCATCAGTTAAACGCCGCTCCATGATCTTCAAGGTACTGGTCGTAGTAGCCTTTGCAAGGCACACTTGAGTGTCCACCAAGGAGGAACTGCACAGTCTGATGGTGAAGACTCCTCCGGGCAGCCACGAACTCAGGTGAGGGTGGGACCACCTCCGTTGCGAAGTAGACTGGACGACACTTCCAATGGTACCTCTTATGCTCCTAGGTACTTCAGGACGAAGACATGGCAGGCTCTGCAACTGGGCGCTCCTCTGCTGCCTGCGAATTGAGGTAGGGTCTGCAACTTGCCGACGGGAAGTGGAGTAGGAGGGGGGCGAAATGGGGGTGGATGAGCGTGGGGGCGACCCCTGGCTGTCCACCCACACACTAGGGTTGGCCCGACCTTTGATGGTTTAAAAACAATCATATCATAGTGCTCTCTCCCTAGTTTGGGGACCATAGATCCCTGAGAAAGTCCATGAGAAACCATCCCTCACATTGCGGGACCATTGATCCCTGAGAAATTTCTTGAGAAACCATCTCTCACATTGAGGAAGTGAAGAGGGATAGCCCCTTGACTAACCTTTTCTATCTTCCTCCACCTCCTATACCTCAAATTGATTCCATAAAACCATGATATTGCTTGCCCTCTTCTTTGTCGGGGAGGCCACCCCTTTTGAAAGCCTGGCTCTCTCAATCTCCCTTGTGATAGACTCCCCATCCTCTTTACACTCAGACTCTTGCAGACACAAATTGTCAATTTCGCATCTTCTTATCAACTCTTTCACCACATTCCTCTTCTCGCCTCCCCCTCACATCTAGGAGACAATCCTCGTATAGACAAGGCTATGCTCCTCCCTCTCTCCTTTGGCTCATTTCCCCTCTCGTTTCCTTCCTCGCTCCCCCTCACTGCCCTTTTCTGTGATTTCCCCCTCTTCGCCTCCTTAGCTATGTTGATTAGCCATCTCTTCTGGATTTTGATGAATCCCCCTCTTAGGTCCCTTTCCAGCCTCCCAAAAGACACTCCCAACTTGTTCACCAGCTTCCTCACCTATGGCTCCGTCAGCTTTTCCACCACCTCCATCGGCTCCCTCACCTCCTCCCTTCCCAGCCTTGGCCTCTTTTCAGCTCCTTCTCCTTTCGAGTTATCGTCCTTTGACCCTGTAGCTTCTCCAAGTGCGTCCGAGACAGTCTCTTTTTGCTCACATGGTAACACGTCCCCCCTGCATTTGGCATCACCCAGGCCTCTTCCTCCTCCTTGGCATTAACCCATTGTTGTCCTGTGCCCGAGCTGTGATGCCAAACAGCTCACACCTAAGAAGCGCCGACGTTGTTCTGTCGTTGTTTTTCTGAAAGTGGGTAGGACGTCGTTCTGTTGTCGTTGGCCCCCGATTCCTTACCAGCACCCCTGCTCGTCTCCACCAGTAGTGCCAAGGGCAGCAGCTGGGACGGCAGTTCGTCGTGGAGGTGGTCGATTTCATGGGATCTCTGCTATAGACCGCAGAGGGCACTCAGGTGCCAATTGGACATAACCAAGGTGTGACGTACTGGTCCGGTATGCTATGTTCTGCATGTCTTGGATCGTGCCAGTCAGAGATCGACACGGCCGGTGCGTGGTACGCAGTCGGTACACTACTTGTATCTAGCCTCAGCTTTGTCCCATCGTGTCACCGGGTCTGTTCTTTTGGCAATCTCGGCCGGCTCTTCTTGTTCATTTGGCGAGGGACCAGGTGTACTCATCACCCCCGTCATATTGCAAGTAAGAACTTGCATTCTCGGTGAAAATAGTACGATAAATTAATTATAAATTGATTTCTCCATTAAAATACGCTATACATGGTTGGGTGGGAGTGTATATAGACGATAGCTAGTTGAGACTTAGAAGATGGGACAAAGTTAGCCGATAGTCTAGAAGAAGGCGTAGATGAAAATAGACTTAGGGTGGAGCAGGACTTGGATGATAGATAAGTAATTAAATGACGTATCGCCTAACTTAGACGGAAGATGAGGAGTGAGAATGGAAAGGTAGACAATAGCTTAGACAAAGTGGAAGTTAGACGATCACATGGACAACTGAGATCTAGGCAAGTGACTTGAGTGGAATAGAAGTAGGTGGGAAAGACTTAGACGACGCGCTGCCATCAAGCGAAGGAGTTAGGTAATGTATCATCTAAGTGGAAAGCTGGATGATAGGTTTAGATGAAGCAAAAAATAAATGTTCCATTCAATTTAGAGACTAAGATGATACAGGTAGGATGATAGACTATGAAATCTAGATGGATGTGTTAGATAATAGAGTTAGACAGAAACGGAGGGAACTCATGCGATGCCTCACCCAAGTTGGAGTAGTGATGTAGAAATTAATAAGGGACTTAGGTTCCACAGAATTAGATGATAGGATAAATAGGGGATTTGGACAAAGATAAAAGAGTAGGTGATTGACTAATTCCTCGACGGGAGTAAATGATGGACTTAAGAAATTGAATAATATTAGTCAATGGAAAGTTAAATAATGGATCTTAATTCTAGGGGAATTCACTTGAGTGTTATCTGACAAGGATCCGAAACATTTGACGGGGATCAGAAGTATGTGATTGGGATCAAAGATGAGTGACGCGGGTTAGTCATGTGTGATCAGGGTCGAGACTTGTGCGCGTTGACCGGAGAGTGAACCCGTCGTGCTGTCGCTCCGTGCTTCCGCGCGTTGATTCCTCGAACTAGTATGGCACACGAACTGCGTCATAGGTCCGCAAATGGGATGAACTGGAATTGAGTGGGGTCATGGGACCACCGAGCTGGAGGGCGAGCGTGGCCCCCAAGGAGGTTCGCCCTCCCTGGGGCACACGACCGCCCCTGGGGTGAACTGGCCCCGAGGGAGGTCGTAACCCCGGGGGATGGCCCTCGAGGTTTTTCTTGTGTCATTCGGGGATGTCCTTTGACGGACTTTGATCTCCGGGAGGTTGGTACGGGCCTGTGGGGGTGCCGTTCTTTAGATTGTCGTAGCCGCCCGCAAGGTGTTCGGGTAAATACCTGACACACCCTGGATTGCCGAATGGCTTGAGTAGGTGGCTGAGGGGCCACACAGCGGTCCTTGGGTTGATGACAGTAGCTCGTGGGAGCTAAGGGGAGGCACTTTGTGGCTGTGTGCCACGCCTCTGGCTGTGTGCCGCATTGTATGGCGGGTTGTCAAGGTAGCCTCGGGTTGGCCCGAATGCTAGGATCAGATGGCTCATTGCCACGTGTCTGAGTGTCGGGGTTGGGCCCGACTAGCTGGGGGGTCGTTGTGGGACCAAATCGAGGGGCTGGAACCACGGGGTGGCCCGTGGTTTGGTGTAGATGGGCTGAAACATATGCGCCCACAAGGTGTTCGACGGAATGCCGAACATACCCGCGTGAGCCGTATATGCGTGTGGCGGGCCTCCAAAGCCCGTGGTTGACTTAGTTAGGTCTCCCTTTGACCTTGGAGGGTTAAAAGACGTGCTTCTGGGTGGGCCCCTTGGCCCTTTTTACTGGGTGCCACATGGCGCGGCTTGACGTCGGGGAGCCCCCGGGTTGGCCCGAGCGGCGATGCAAGATACGGGCGAGGCCCACATGTGAGTGGCCAGAGTTGACTCCGGGGAGTTTCTTGTGTTGCCGTGCATCACGGCAGGCCGGTTAGGGCCCTTGTAGGGACCCACGGGATTGTAGAAAGGGCTGGATAGCCCGTGCCTGGAGGGTGTTTGGTGGAATGCCCGAACTCTCATTTCTTGTGATTTTTTCGGGAAATAGTCCGGGTAGAACAAATGCCCCCCATGGGTCGGGCGTCGAAGGCGGTGACGAGGGCGTACGGCCCGTGAGACTCCTGCTCTGGGCTATTGTAGTTGTATTTTGACACTTCATATGTCTTTATTTTTGCTGTGCTGTGTATGTTGATTTACTGGTGTTCTGACCCTTTCTCTATGCTTTGTCTTGCAGCTATGGTGCGCTTTGGCAGAGATGGATGGGTCCCGAGACGGATGGCCTGCAAGGAGGATCACTGGGTGCGAAGGACCGATCGACAGATGCCCCCTCTAGGCCCACCGGTGGTTACCGTGGCTAGCATAGAGCAGCTGGACAGTGGGCATACAGTGGTGGCTGAGGGTCCCCTTGGCGAGAGAGCCGCTGGAGTCGGGACCGTAGAGGTGGCCAGGATTCAGGAGGCCGGCAGCATGTACATCTATGACAAGAGTGGAGGCTACCCGTTGGAGTTCCCCCTGGTTCGACATTTGTTTGAGTTTCTCCGGAGCTACGTTCCTCCTGGCATGGAGGAGGACGACTCGCGGATTCCTGGAGCCCGTCGTCGGCTTGAGCGGACTATTTTGATCGGCAGGGACAGCCTGCATGGGGTAGCCTTCTACAGCTACCCTAGCGTCTCTGAGGACTACTGGAGGCAGTGACAGTTCCCCAGTGCTGAGTGCCTGGGGTTCTTTGGCAGAGCAGAGAGGTCAGGGGTCAGAGTTGGGCCACTAGGGCCTGCTTCTTGGGATTTGCATGGTCACCATCGCGCTGAGATAGAGGGGACTGCCGGACTGGTGTTGGAGCCCGCAGGCTTGCAGTATGCTGGAGAGGGCTATGATGACCACAACATGTTGGATGGAGTCATCCAACAGACTGCCACTAGCTGGTACGGTCACTGGGCTGTGATTCCGTCGCACTACTACCGCCAGGGTGCCACGGAGTGGCTGATGGGGATTATCCATCACTACCGGGTGCTATTTGAGCGAGCAGGGATCAGGTACGCTGTGACTGTCGCCTTGTATGCGTACCCCTGCTACACTAGGCTGCTGCAGGGGTTGCTAGAGTGCTTCAACCGTCGTTGGAACATGGTGGCCACAGTAGAGGGGGAGACTTCACTGGACTTGTGGTCTCTATTCAGGATTTCCGGGCTACCGATCTGCGACGAGGGGTATGAGGAGGTAATGCTGAATGACCTCCATCACAGTCATACTGATGAATAGGGGAGGTACCGGGTACCTTTCATATATCGGTACCTCCTGAAGACTTGGAGAGACTTGGCTTTGGCAGGGAGAGAGAGAGCGACACAGACTCCGAGAGTGCCACTGAATGTATAGGTCTGTCATTTCTACAACGGGCCGTTCTGCTTCTACCAGGAGTTCGCCAGGGACCAGACTCCCTGGGAGGATTACACAGAGGTGGAGCTGCGCTTCAGGACCTACAGCCGGTACATTTATGCTTCACGGGAGGGGTGAAACCCTTATGGTCTACCAGACGTGACACACCTCACCGCCTATTTGGCTTACTGATTGGCAACGTTCATGGTTCCACACGGGGAGGATGGTCTGCTAAGGGCCGAGCTGCTATGGCTGGCCTGTCTGTTAGCTAAGGGGAGACAGTTAGCTTTATCTCCTGCTGCATTGGCCAACATCTACCAGGGGCTGGGAGTTCTGGTGGCGCACCTGGCGCCGAGAGAGAGGAGCATAGTCCTGCCGACCCACTACCTCAGTGTGTGGGCCGGGTTGTTATTTCCAGGCTTGGTTAGTCGGCCAACTGTAATGCATAAAGCCTCGCTGGCAGTTTCTGACCACTGACCATAACCGGAGAATTTTCCAGGCATAGAGGAGTAGACATGTAATCGCCAGACGACAACTCCACGAGCATGTCACAGGAAACTTCATTCACTGACTTTTCGATACGCACAATAAAATCATCGGAGATAAAAGAATGGGTTGCACCTGAATCGAAAAGAACACGCACTGAGCGATCATAAATTGAAACCGTACCTTCGATCAGATTAGATGTCAACGCTTCTGCACGAGTGATGTGAGTAACTCTGGCTCTCGACGGACGGCTAGCTACAGACGACTGCTGAGAAGGAGCAGGAACTGGTGGGTGAAATGGTTGAGGTTGAGGCGACAGAGGAAGACGAAACTGCGGCTGCTGCGACTGAGAAGTCTACGAGAACTGCACCATCTGCGACCTCAACGGACAGTTTCAGGAAATGTGTCCTGACTGATCGCAGCGATAGCAGACAACCGGCAGGGAACATGGCACACCCGGATGACTGCCACCACACCTAGAACACAACCTTGACTGGAAAGCAACAAAATCCTGACGCGGTCGAACAGAAGAAACAGACTGCTGACTCGGATCAGAAAACGCCGACTGATCAAACCTCTTTTTCTTCTTCTTAAATCGGAATCCCCTGCTCTAAGATTGGAAGGAAGCACCATCGGCAGTAGAGAAAATGGGAGAAGCTCCTGAAATAGACGACTGGTGGGGCGGCTGATGCTACATGGCCGACGGAACCATCCCAGTCTGAGGGAGTCCTCGAGTCCTCGCCAATTCTAACTCTAGCGCGACGGCGGCTTGATATGCAGAATCCAACCCAGTTACATGGGTAGCGAACAGTGGCAGGCTCAATTCTGCTTTCAGTCCGCGTAGAAACTGCTGAGTCCTCACAGTCTCATCAGCAAAGATGTGGGGTGCATATCGGCCAAACTCAATGAACTTATCTCTATATTGTAGCACTGATATCTCACCCTGCGTCAGCTCCAGAAATTGGTACATCTTGGCTAACTTCAGGCAGGCTAGAGTATAGACACGTTCGAATGCAGCAACAAACTCCGCACATGTGATCTGTCGAAGTGGACAGGAATGGAAGGCAACCTCCCACTCTGTGGTCCACCACGTGTGTGCAGTACCTTGAAGCTGATAAGAGGCCAACATAACCCTTTCATCCTCAGCACACTCCATGCATTGGAAGACGTGCTTAGCGGCATCCAACCACTCCCTCACTGCCTTGGGGTCCGATTGACCCTCGAATGTCGGTGGATGGAACAGTAGAAATTCATTCAGTGCCCGTCCATGACCATCGGGTAACTCCGCAGGCGGGATAGGAATAGGTGCAGCCTGGGTAGGAACCGGTACAGCAGGAGCATAACTTAATAAATAAATCGGGGTATTACATTTGATGCATTGATGGAGGGTTGAAGGGACGACCCAATTTTCATGGAGTCAAGGTCTGTCCAATAACACTTTATAAGATGTGTTGGCATCGATGATGTAGAAAGTCACCTTAGAGGCGAAATCGTCAAGCACCAGGTCAACATCCACCCGGTCGAGGACATCCTCGGTGTCTTGATTGAAGCCAGAGATCTTAACTACCTGAACCTTCTAGAGGTAGGGGGTCAGGTATAGAGTCTTGAAAGTTTTCAGGGGCATGATGTTGACAGTCGCACCGGCATCCACTAGGATCTGGTTTACTTCATGCCCGTGGATTTTTAACTTCATGCAAAGAGGTCGATTGTGATATGGAGGGGAGAGCAGCAAGTCTTTCTCCATGAAGGTGACAGTGGCAGCGAAGGGTTCATATGTGGCGACCTTCATTTCTGCCGTATGTCCCTCATAAACTTCTGGCTCTTGTAGTATCTTGATAAGAGTTTCCCTCAACTCTTTACTCCAATCAATGGCTTCCCAGATTGTGATGCTGGCGGGGAAGCGTTTCATCTAGTGGAGGACCTTTCGATCAGCTCAAGCCCGAGCATCCTCTAATGATGGTAGTATGTCAGGTTGAGTTTTCTGAGGGCCATCGTGCCACTCCTCGTCAGGGAGTTGCACTGCTTTGCCTTTGCCACTGGGGGCCAGGCTGACCATGGTGGCCCGTGGACTCCTGGAATAAGGACGGTAATGATGGCTCCTCTGGGGATGGTTGGAGGGCCGATTCGTCCTTACTAGATGGCCCTACTTGTTTTGTAGGAGAGGTCAAAGCTGGTATCTGGACTAGGGTGCTAGTGGTGATCTCCTCTAGGCCAGCCGGATCGAAGACGCTTGGTCCCCCCCCCAAATTTCCACTGGTGGGATTGGGGCGGGTTGTTCTCCTTGGAAGAGGATGACTCACTCTGGGTCGAAGGTAGGCGGGTGAAGAGGTCGCTCGGGGGTTCTCCCGCGACCTTTACTACATCCACGGCCACAACCCCAGCCACGGCCCGTGTGTTCAGGAGTTGGCTGTGGCCCAAGTGGGGTGGTAGTCCTTCGCCTGGTTTGGGAGGCTACTGGCTCGCCTCGTCGAGCAGCATTAATGTTGTCTGGAGGTTGGATAGCCACCATATTGTGGGTCCAGCCGCGAAGCATTTCTTCTAGCTACTCCACCGTGATCTCTTTGTCCTTATAGAACAAGGAGAGCTCTTCTAGGATGAGGAGTGTTTCACCGTTTTTGATTTTCTGGATCATCTCCTGAACCCAGTTCCTGAGGCGAGCTCGTTTCTGCATTTCTTCCCACGGGATATAGCTATCGAGTGGGATAAGATTGGTTGGGCGAGGGGGGATGTATTCCTCCAAGGTGTTTAGACCCGTACGGGTTAAACAGGGTGGAAATGACCTCGGGAGGTTATTTTTCCTCCTTTTTTTTGATTTTTTTTTGTTCCGTGCGCGGGGGAGAGGACCGGTCTGGGGTGGAATGACCCCGGGCCCGTCCGGGGTCAAATGACCCCGGGCAGGTCCTGCCCGATTGCACACAGACCTCTCGGGGTCGGGCGACCCCGGATGGGTCCCCCCGACCTCGGACGGGTTCCCTCCATCCCGTACGAGTCTTCCATCTCCATGCTGGCCCATTTTCTTCTGCACATTAAGTATATTAAGTGAGAGAGGAGGGGTGAGAATTCTCTTAAGCTAACCAAAGATGACCGGAACCCCTGGCGGGGGGAGAAAAGTGGGGTGACCATACCCCAGGCCTTATTCACCCCGGGAAGGTCCTCTTGCTGTGTTGCTGTTGCTTCCCTGCTGTAGGCTCACCCTGGATGGGTGTTGACGGGAGGTGGTTTTGCATGCAAAAATTGCTTCCAACACCCATACAGTTTGTAGTTCCAAGGTGGTAAAGATCAAAAAACTGCAAGAGAGCTGAAAGGCTGAAACAAAGGTTGAAGGAGGGGAGCATCCTCGGACAACAGATTTTTGACAGATCGTTTGGGGAAGATATGAGAATCCTTTGAAGGTTGATGTGTTGGAGAAGACAGTCTTGGACACAAAGTTACTTTTTTCCATATGCTTTTGGTTCCCATTATACCAACCAAAAACATACCAACCAAAAACATATATACTAATAAGGAAGCCTTATTTTAAAGACTTGAGGGATGGACAAGCATCCTATGGATATCTCCAATGTCGTCGTTGTCATCATCATCATCATCAAAAACATGGAGAGAAATATACTCATAAGGAAACCTTGTTTTAAGACGCGAGGTATGGACAAGCGTCCTATGGATATCTCCAATGTCGTCGTCATCATCATCATCAGGGATGGATAAGCGTCCTACTGATATCTCCAATGTCGTTGTCGTCGTCGTCGTCGTCTTCGTTGTCGTCATCAGAGTCTTATCCCAATTATTTGGGGTCAGCTACATGAATCTTGTTCTGCCAAAAATTTCTATCTAGTGCTATATTCATATTTAAACCCAAGAGATTAATGTCCTTCCTAATAACATCGCACCATCTCATTTTAGGCCTTCACCGAGCTCTTTTACTAGCATCCACTAAGATTCGGTCACATCTTTTAACTGGCGCTGAGTTAGAGCGACGAAGCACATGTCCAAACCACGTAAATCTATTTTCTATCATTTTACTATCAACTGGGGCTATCCCCAAGTCCTGACGGATGCGCTTATTCCTAATATTATCTTTTTTAGTCTTGTCACAGATCCATCTCAACATCATCATCTCTACTACACACATTTTGTGAATGACCTGAACTTTTCATGGGCCTATGCACCACGCAAGCCCACTGTTGTACCAGTCAATATCAAGGAAAAGCCCAATTATCTTGAAGTTGGGCTATCAGCCGGGGAGAGGCCTCGGCGCACAATTACAAGGGCAGACCAAGCCAGTCCCCAGAGGCAGAAAGATGAGAAGGAGGGGCCTCGGTTACCGGGAATCCATGCTATCAATGATGGGAGATTCAGGGCCGTTAACTTGGGACTACCATCAGCACTTTATCAGAGGCCCTCTTCAGCCAGGTACTTTAAAGGAACCGCCATGTTAGCTCGAGAAGAAAGATACAGCTTGTATAGTTGATGGCCCGCCATTGCTACCAAAGGGGCCTGTTGATGATATGGTTGATTTCAATGAAGCTTTCTCCAAGTTATTTTATTAACAAGGCTGCCAGAGAAACCTGGAGGTGTGGCTTATGCAGTACGCGCCGAAGAAGTTGGCTTACCATCAGCAGGAAACGGGGAGCTCACCTGTCACTTTCACTTGGTCTCCGTCCCGTTTGCTTTCATTCTTTCAAAAGCTGGATTTCATACCCTGTTCACCTCTTTTTATAATCAACCCTCTGTTATTTCAGGATCCAATTGATTTCCTCATCGTTAAAGTCTGTGACTGTGAGCACTACCTGCCTATTGATCTCTCTGCTCCATTCTCCTCTTCTTCCGATGCATTCCTTGATCTCTTCTGTCCGTCCGTCTATCCTCTTGCACTTCCTCCTCTTCATCTTGTTGCAAGATCACCACTGATCTCCAAAAAAAATGCCAAATTTAAAACGGAGATTTCAGTGGAAGATTACACTCTGTTCTGTCTGTCTTCCTCCCAAGGGCACGAGGCCCCTACTCCTTCCCTTCCATTAGACTTCCTTTCTCCTAGGTTAGATTTAGGGTCCGTTGAGTCTAGGGAGTTAGGGTCTGTCAGGGCTAGAGAAGTAGGGTCGTGTTCTAGTTTGTCCAACCCTTCCTCGCCTGAGCCTCGCCCGCCGGCACGTCATTCCAAATCCATTCCTAATAGGTTCTTGCATGATCTAGCTCAGCGATGTCATGCTCTTCTCAAGTGCCCGGAGTTTGTGGCTACAGCGATCGTGATAGAAGAAGACGAGGAGCAAGACGAAGTGTGGAGCGACGATGGATTAGGAATCTATAAAATCATGGATGAGAAAGACCCGGTCGATTTTGAGGACAGTGACGTAGATGACATTGTCGATTTGTACGCTCAAGGTTTGAAGAGATTTGATGAACCGTCATCGACAGTGGATGAACCTATGAAGGAAATTAATCTGGGAACTAACGAGGACCCCAGACCCATCATTATTGCTACTAATCTCCCTCCAGATGTTGAAGAAGGATTGATCAAGGTTCTAAGGGAGTATAGCGATTCTAACAAATTCATTAAAATGCCCAAAAATTCGTAAAAATCATACGAATTCACCGGAATAACTTCTAGACTCGACCCGCTAGAGATCCGCTAAATTACGGATGTTACAGAGATGGCTGGGATGGAGCTGCTGAAGCAAACTGCACCGGAACTGCTCTCATCGGACAATCTCTCACCATATGACCTGGCTAGTCACATCGGAAACACACCACCGGTAATGAGCAGGGTTTGCCTGGGTGGCTGCCACCACATCGCGCACAACCTTTAGACTGGCTTCTTGCAGAACTCTACCACTGCTGGAAAGAAGGGGCTGACTGCTGGGTAGCATCAAACGAGGTCTGCCGATCAAATCGCTTCTTGGGTCTTCTCTTATTCTTGAATACTTTATGCGGGGACTTGCCAGAAGAAGCAACACCACTTGCTGTAGGAGTGGCAGAAGGAAATCCTGGAATAGGAGGCAAATAACCTGCAGGAAGTTGAGCTGTCGGCTGAATCGACACTACTTGAAAAGGAACTACGGATCCTGCCAAATCCAATTCCAAAGCTGTTACAGCCTAATACATTCATAGTGGTAACCCGAGCAACAATCAGCGGCTGCCTCAACTCAGTACGGAGGCCACGCAGAAATTGCTCTGCCTTCAATGCCTCATTCGCACGAATGTGGGGTGCATAGCGACCCAATTCCATAAATCTATTCCGGTATTCAAGCACTGACATCCCTCCCTGGACTAGCTATAAGAATTGATGTATTTTATCCATGCGGAGATAAGCCGGACTGAAAGTGAGTTCGAAAGTGGAGACAAACTCAATCCAAGAAATCTAGCGGAGTGGGCAAGATTGGAAAGAAACTTCCCACTCGGCATTCCACCAAGTCAATGCCGCGCCCTGAAGCTGAAAGGTACCAAGCATCACTTTTTCATCTTCCACGCATTCTATAGAACGAAACACACGCTCGGTGGCACCCAACCAAGTTCTGGCGGCATCCGGATCGGTCTGGCCTTCAAATGTCGGCGGATGAAACAACAAGAATTCTTTTAATGCTCGTCCACGACTGCCAGGTGCATCCTCTTGAGCTGGAATCACAGGAGCTGGAGCAGGCACACTACTCACTTCCTGGGGAACTGGGACTCTCTGACACCGAGGCGACATCTCGAATTGACTAGCAACAAATAATGGACAAAAAAATTCATTAATGACACCGAAAATATCCTAACCCAGCAATGGACAGTGTAATTGGACTAATTCTGGACAATCGCTATGCAATTTCGATTCCTTACACATTTCCTCAACACCGCTCTGATACCAACTATAACGACCCAGAGCTCTGGATACCGATAACCTGATGTAGCATCGAATTACTGCTACCAGGAACTGGGGAAGTCACCCAAGAGGCTGATGAGGCCCCGCTCCCCTTAAAAATGAGAAGGTAACCTAGGGTTTCCTAAAGGCGAGCACGCTCCCCTTGAAAATGAGAAGGTAACCCAATAGTTCCCTAAAGGCGAGCATCGCGCCCCCTAAAAATGAGAAGGTAACGTAAGGGTTTCCCAAAGGCGAGCACACTCCCCTTGAAAATGAGAAAGAAACCTAAGGGTTCCCTGAAGGTGAGCACTACACCCCTTGAAAATGAGAAGGTAACCTAAGGGTTCCCTAGAGGCGAGCACCGCTTCCCCTGAAAATGAGAAGACAACCTAATGGTTTCCTAAAGGCGAGCACCGCTCCCCTTGAAAATGAGAAAGTAACTTAAGGATTCCCTAAAGGCGAGCACCGCTCCCCTTAAAAATGAGAAGGTAAGCTAAGGGTTTCCTAAAGGTGAGCACCGCTCCCCTTAAAAATAAGAAGGTAACCTATGGGTTCCCTAATGGCGAGCACCACTCCCTTTAAAAATAATGGCAGCAAGCAAATGAAGGACACAGATACTGCAAAGCATGCACACGGAAAAGCCACCCAGAGACATGCAGGAGCCGTCCGATGAAAGGTACCAAATGAACATCGACTCAAATTAAAGAATCATATTTCTTTAGTCAAAATACAAGCTGTCAAAAAACTGGCAAGTTACTCGCGCGCGAGCAACATACAAGTATACAAGAAAGAGAAGAATATGCCTAAACACGGCAACATGCAGCCTTGACCTCTTGTCACTTGGGCACCATCATCGTTCAGAGATCTGCTAGCAGATGAGGGGACAACCAGCATCCATGTTGGTCTGAGGAAGCGGACCAATAGTAGGGGCCACCTATATAAGAGAAGAGGGGTGAATCCTCTCATGAAGAGGCCTGCACTAGGAAAGGGTAGTCCTCCCACTCTTGGTCACCGAGACAGTCTTGGAGAAACAAGGCCTGCTCATTGTGAAGATCAGCCTGTCAGTTGGCCACGCCTGAAGAGTGGAAGAAGGGAAAATAGCTCCCATGCATTCATACAACCCTTCCCGCCAGAAGGAAGATGCTCTAGCAATGGGAAACATCTCATCACACACCAGCAACCCAGGGAAAAGCGAGTGACAAACGGCCACATGTCATAAAGATAAAGAAAAGAGGAGATTCACTCAAAGTCAAAGGGAAACAATACTGGGAGATTCCTCGTCCCCTTAGGGACAAAACCTGTCAAGCTCAATGATGTGACACGACCTTGGACTTAGGCAAACAAGCACAATTTACAACTCGAACGGGCCGATATCGGTGGCCAACTCACCCGATACTCAACCCAAAACCCGAGGTGACTCGACGATACCGAGTGGAGGATGTGAGGGCTGGTCCCTTACTGGTAGAGGGCCAGCAAGGCCAGAGGGTCTCCCAAAGGGTTTGGCCCTCCCCCAAGGTGGAACACCCCTCCCCAAGTAACCCTTCACACTCCCAAGACACCCCTTCCCATCCTCAAGGCTAGCATTAACCCCCATTAACCACTCACTCAAGCCAAGGGAGAGATCTCCCCCTCCCATCCCCAAGGTCAGATGTGCATCGACCTTACTTGATGCAAATGTAAATGTGCATCGACCTTTGTTCTGCATTGGCCTGATGCGCATCAACCTTAGTTACTGTGCCAGAATGTAAATCGACCTTAGTTCTTGACGAACAAGAATGTGCATCAACCTTAGTCTTCATAAATAGTAATGTGCATCGGCCTTAGTCCTGTGCAGACTTGATGTGCATCAACCTTTGTTTTGCATTGGCCTGATGTGCATAGACCTTAGTTACTATGTTAGAATGTGCATCGACCTTAGTTCTTGATGAACAGGAATGTGCATCAACCTGTTAGCACACATTGTCTACATATGCATCTACCTGTCTGCGTGAACAGTAACTACTGCACTGACCTAATCAGCATGAAGTTTTTCAGCTTGATTTCTGTGTTGCCAACTGCCTTGATTTCTGTCCTGCAAACTTATCTCATTTTTTGTGCACCTATCAGTATTATCACTTGCCTTGAATTTTATGCAGCCAATTGCCTCATTTTCTGTGCACTGAGTTCAGCCTTAGTTTTCGTACTGCCAGTTACCTAGATTTACGTGCCATTCTTGATTCCTTATACTTTACTTACAATGACTTGAAATACAAGAGTGTTGACATCATTAAATGTAAATAAGACTCATCAATGAGTCATAGTCAGACATCAATTAAACAACATATATCCAACAGTCCCTTAGTGGATGCATTCCCGCTTTCTTCTGGCAAGCTCCCAGGCTGGGGAGACTCTGTCGAAATTTTGTTAGGAAAACATTTGTCTCCAACAACTCCTTTTTGACTTCATTAATTTTCTTTGTATTTGTTTGATACAGATACCATGGCATCTGGTTCTTCTTCCTCCTCCCGTGCTGTGGTGACTAGGGAGGATGTTAACTCTCTAGACAGAGGTCATGGTGAGCTGGCCATAGTTGCACAGTCTTCTGATTCAGAGACTGACATAGTAGACACTGATCATCTTCTGATTGTCGGGAGTGATTCCTTCAAATACGACTATCGAGATGGCCACATGGTGGATTACCCCAAGGTCAAGCATTTGACATCCTTCTTGAAAAGGTTCAATCTTCAGGGGAAGCGGGACTTGTTCCTTGCCTGGAAGCCTGAGCAGGTGTTGCTTGCTGAGCGAGACAGCCTGACAGATTTTGTTGTTCGGGGAACACCCATTTATCTACCTGGTGAGCCAAGGAAATGGAGTGCCATGCTGGGTGTCACGTCCCGATGCGGAATATCGAGGGTGCGACGAGTCCGATCTAGTCCTGCAGGGACAGCAAGTAGGAGCCGAAGGTGCTACGGGCGCCGCTGAGAGCTGCTTGAAGCCAGGCTGATGCTGTTCACTCCCGAGATAGAGTTGGACCCTCCCGTAAGTCCTGCGTGCCATCCGGAGTCTGTTGGAAGTTGAAGCGGGTTGGAGACTCGAGCCGGTCCAATTCTGGCCAAACTGGGCCTGGTGGATAGTAGTCAGGTGTCAGAGCTGTCTGATCTCTGTCGGAGGTGGGACTGGTGCCGAAACGATCCTGACTGGCCAAGGAACACGCTGGGTAATTTTGGGGCCGGTCGGGGACGGGATGAAGTCATGGCAGCTCCCGGATCCGGGCTATTCCAGTTCGGCCCCGTCTGACTTAGGGTTGCAGTAGTTTGAAGAAGATGGCACTGCAGATGCCTCCAAACTCCAATGGGGACGAGGCTAGTGCTGACACGACCATGGTAAAGTCCTCTTCACACAGGAGGAAAAGAGAACCTTGTCTGAGATCGGAGGAGAATGTGACAGATAGATAAATAGGCGATGGTCCAACCTGAAACTGTCGGGGGCAGCCTGTGCTAACTAGGGAAGACGGTCGAAACGGGGTACTCTAGTGGGCGAATGACTTCGTTCTTTTTGAGACGTGTATAGGGCTTATGGGGGTTGACCTCAGCTTAAAATATCACCAGGAGTCTCACCGAGCTGACAATGGGTGCCTCTGTACTCCGTCTCTGGTCGTGGACCCTATCTGTCTTAGGACAGCAGCAAGCTGATGTAGGAGTCACCACGGACTCCTCCGAGCTCTGATGGAGATAGGACTGGTACCGACGCAACCGTGGATGAGTTGCGCTCGTACTGGAGCAAACGGGGATCCCAACGGAGGCCGAAGATGGACGGGGTGAATAGAGGAGCAGTGGATGGTCTGACCTGAGTCTGGCGGAGTAGTCTGCGCACTCTGGGCTGAACTACTGGAATAGGATGCTCCGGTGTTCGAATGGCCTCCTCCATTCTGGGATGTGAAGAGGGCTTGTGGGAGCTTGCCTTGGCCAAATGGTGCACCCAGAAGCTCAAAGGAATGGCTGTGAGAGCTCTTGCAACCCGCCTCTGGTCATCTGTCGGAGTCGGGGTGCATAGTCTATCAGAAATGGGTCTTCTGGGCAGCACTGATGTCGGATGACGACGTTTGACCTCTCGTTGTGAAGCTGACTTGGAGACAAAGCTGGTGATGTAGGCTAGGTCACCTGAAGCTTCGTGGAACAGTCGTGGATGGCGCTGCAACCCACTAGACAAATCTACTGCTGTTGTCTCTGGGTGGCAGTTGAGATAGGGGTGGAAAATGGGGTAGATGAGAGGGGAAATAGGGTGGATAGGTGTGGGGGCGACCCCTGTCTGTGAGGGGGTGAGGTTCTAACGCACCAGAGAAGGGGCGTCAGGGCAAGCAGATCTGAAATCCAATGCAGACCATGTAACGCACCAGAACAGGCACGCCACATCAACATAACGCATCAGGACAGGGGCGCTATGGCCAATGAACCAGAACTCAGATAAAGGGCATGTAACAGACCTACATAGGCGCATTACACAAGCCTAACGCACAAGGACAGGTGCGCTAGGGACAACAGACCTAACACTAACACGGACAAAAGGCATGTAACGGACCAGGCTAAGTCTGCCACAGTCACATGGTGCGTGGGGGTAAACGTGTTACACTACCCGCCATAGCCAGACAAACGCCAATCAAACACAATGTAGCGGATCCACATAGGTGCGTTACCTAACCATAACGCACAGGGAGCGATCCGTTACAGCGAACTGAATGACACAATCTTCGAGGTAACATGGTCGTCGAGGGGTCTGACAACAGCGGGCCTCGAAACATGACACGAGCGTAACGCACCTAGATAGGGGCGTTATACTCACGTAACGGACCAGGTCTGATCCGTCACACCAACAAAGCCTCGAAAGACTAAAAATGACGAACGACACGTAACGGTCTATCAACAGACCATTACATGTGTGACGATCTCTGGAAGGACCGTTACACAAATCTGACGAGTAAAATTGTGGAATGGCCGAATCGGCCCATTCCATGCCCCATTCATGCCAAAGCGCAGGGGAAACAATGCCAAACGATCATACAACATATCTGGAGTCGAAAAATGGCACATGCACCCACTAAAACGTGAGATCGGGATGATTTCGACGAATCGACCCTAAACGAGTCACCGGGGTTCCCAGGCTCCTACCAGCCCCAAATGACAACCGATCGACACAAAACTGGTGGGGTTGGGATCCTGATATCCTAGTAGTTAATTTGACACTAACTACATCGAGGATGGTTGCCATTTTTCAGCGAACCCTATAAACCCTAAAAATATCAATTTTTACTAAACTGGCTCGATCTCCCTCGATCGAGCACCATTCTACGTAAAATTACAGGGAAAACGTAGAGGACGAAGTGGTGATCCATCTCCCTACCTCCATCGACGAAATCGAATGCTGAGGCGACTAAACCGCACCGAAAACCACCACGCGAATCGAACCGTTAGCTTTGAATCCACCATTCGGGATCACGCCAAAACCACACCGATTCTCGCGCCACCACGCATCTCAGCAACCTCCCGGCATCGTCACCTTGCCCACGATCCCCTTCGTCTACAGCCGAAGGCAAAGAGGCGGGAGAACGAGAGAGAACGGGAGTGAAAGAGAGAGAGAGAGAGCGAGTGAGAAATGAGAGAGGGTGGGTGGGTTTAGGTTTATATAAAAAGAAATTAGAAATTTTTTTAATTTCTAAAAATTTGTAATTGAAACATATAGCAAAGCTGTAACAGAGAAGTACGGGGGAGACGTGCAGCGGCCGGAGTTGGATCCAACAGAATGGGTGGCAGCAGTTGGCTATTGTACTCGGACAATTTCCCAGTAAGATACTAAGAAATAAGGGTTCGGGAATTTTCCCAAACACTTTTAAGGCAGGGGCTACCTAGCCCTTTCTACAACTCAGTGGGTCCCTCCAAGAGCCCTGATCAACTTGCCGTAACATACGGTTACATAAGCAACTAGTCGGGACCAATCCTGGCTACGTACCCAACTGCGGGCTTTGCCCGCACTTCACATGGCCACCCGGGCCAACCCGAGGGTGCCCCGACGCTAAGCCACGTCACGTGGCACCCAGTGAAAAGGCAGGGAGTCAGCCCCGAGATGCCTTCTTTCAACCCTTCAAGGTCAAAGGGAGACCTAATCAAGTCAACCACAGGCCTTGGAGGCCCACAGTATGCGTGTACGGCTCACACACACGTGTTCGGCATTTTCTCGAACACCTTGCTGGCGCATATACTCCAGCCCTCCAGCATCAAACCATGGGCCAACCCATGGTGCCAGCACATTAATTGGGTCCTACAACAACCGCCTAGCAAGATGGGGCCACCCCCGACCCTCAGACACGTGGCGACGAGGGCCCTTGTGTGACACGGCACAAACCTCGAGGTAGGGCCCTTGTGCCTAAAATGCCTCCCCTTATCTCCCACAAGCTCCCATCCTTAGGCCAAGGCCCATTTTGGGCCCCCCCGGCCTACTACCCAAGCCGTTCGGCAACCCGGGGTGTGGTGGGCATTTACCCGAACACCTTTCAAGTGACTACTACGACTCAAAGAACAACGGCCCCCACGGGCCCATTCCAGTCCCTTGAAGCTTAGTGTCCCTCAAAGGACACTCCCAGAAGATAAAAGAAGACCCCCGATGGCCATCCCTCAGGGTTACAACTAGCCCCGGGGCCAGTTTGCCCCGGGGGCGGCGGCACACCCCAGGGAGGGTGAACTCCCTGGGGGTCACACCCTCTCTCCAGCCCAGTGGCCCCACGGCCCCGCTCTACCCCAGTTCGTCCAGTTTGCGGTCCTACGGTGCAGCTTGTGTGCCGTACCAGTTCGTGGAAGCAACCCGCGGAAGCACGAAGCAACCGCACGCAGGATCGGTCCTCAATAGTCAACACACTCGCAAAGACTTCCACTATCCTTCCAGCCCACCAGTCCTTTTCTTCTTAGTCAATTTAGGAAGATAATACCCAAAAAACCAGATTTTATAGTGGGGACCACCCCCCTCTCTCTCCCTAGTGACCCAGTCTACCTAAACCCCCTGGGGAGGGGTTTAGGTGGACCAGCTTGACCCTATCAACCTGGTCCGCCTAAACCCCTTGGGGGGGTTTAGGCTGACTCAATGAACCTAGGACTCAGACCCGCAAGCATACAAGGACTAACACGGACTTACGCTAGCAGCTCACTCGCATGGTGCGTACGATCTTCCAATGGTGACCGGGGGATGATGGCGTGGGTCCAAGGTGGAGCCCAATGTTCTAAGGGACTTGGCTAGCTTAGGCTGACCCCTAAGGACCTGGGATTCCCAACTTCATGGGAAGCCAGCACATCGGGGGCGTGGGTTTGGGTGGCACTCACTCACGGTCCGCGGTGGGCACAATAGAAGTGGTGTGCAAGTCTGGGCTCTCGTCTCACCGACCGATAAGCAATCAAGACAATACTAAACCAGCCAAGAATGTAACTATCCAAGGGTGTACCAGACGCTCATCTGACCAGTGTGAAAATGCTGATCACGATCGGAGACATGGGCGAGCCGAGAAGCGTGGGCTCATGTCGGCACGCTGTGTTGATGATCCTTGACCTAAAATTAATACAATTACAGCACTACACCTCGCACAGGAGGGGGGTTATTAGGGTGGGGGTTAAGAGGTTTACAACTAGACACTACCTCCACATAGGGAGGGGCTGTAAGCTGGCTAGGCGAGGAGGGGGAGGGGGGCTAGAAACCAATGTGCCAGACTCCGCCGGTTCTACCAGCTTCTAGAATAGCTGGACAGACAGTCGAAGATGGCTCTGCCATGATCACTGCTAAGCTCAGAAAAGGCCGCAACCAGTGCCAAAATGTTCTAACTTGACTCAGGAGGATGCCTGAATTTTAGTGGAATTCCCTGACAATGTTGCTGGCTGGGGCAAGGTCTGGAACAAGGCTGGACTGCTCTGGTTCTGGTTGCTCCCAGGGTGATACTGCTAGAAGATGGGGGTGCCACGAATAGTCTCATGCTCTGTTGAAGGCGATAATGGGGCCGTTGCATTCGTGGTCGAGTCTTCTTCGAGCCGGGACTAATGGTGCCATCGGCAGATGTCGGAGTTGATCGTGAAGGCCGGAACAGTGGGGTGGGTCAGTTTAGGCTCAGGGAAACTGACCTGGCACACCTTGGAGGAAAAATTTGAAACTTTTGATGCTGAGGTCCAAAATTAGTTCTGCTTCATGGAGATGATATAGGATTTAAAGGGGAAGCACTCAGCCAAGTGGTGCTCCAAGAATCCTAGAACTCTGGTTGTGGGAGCCTCTGCAACCTTCCTCTGGTTGTCTGCCTTGGAGGAACTACATAGGTCGCCGAGATTTGCTCCTCCGGACAAATCCAAGGTCGGAAGGTGGCGGGGCTGCCCTCGTTGCGAAGCTGACTAGATGACAATTCCAACGGTGTATAGTGCGCCTCCTGAAGCTTCATGATGTCACCATGGCACTCTCTGCAAGGTGAGGCTTCTCTGCTGCCTGTGACCCCGAACCAGGGCAGGGGCGTCATACCTAGTACCACCTCAATCACGAAATCAATCTCCCGCTGCGGTGGTAACCCTAGCAACTCCTCGGGAAACTCGCACATGACTGGAATGTCCTCCACATTCGGACACTGCCGATCGACCAAAATCACAGAAGCGAGAAAACCTTGACAACCCGTATCAAACAATCGACGAGCCCTGATAGCCGACATAAGTAGGCGGGAAGAGGAAGACCGAATACCTTGGAAATAGAAGGTGGGTCCGCGAAGCTGCTGGAAGTAGACCTTCTTCGAGCCATAATCTACCAAGGCATGATGAGCCTCGAGCCAATCTATGCCCAAAATCACATCAAAGTCCTGAAGCGGTAGCGCATAAAGCCTGGCTGATAAGTTCCGCCCTTCCACCCACACAGGTACCTTCTTAAAGCAATACGGGGTGTGTACGAAATCGTTGGTAGGTAAATCCACCGCCACATCATAGGACATCTCAGCCACCGGGTCCTCCACACTCTGAGCAAAATCCTCCGAGATGAACGAATGTGAAGCACCCGAATCGAACAAAACACGAGCCGCACAACCCAAAATCGAAAGAGTACCTTCCACCAACTGCGATGCCTTAGCCTCTGCTCTGGTCATGTGGGTCGCTCTGCCTCTGGATCTCTACCTCCCTACAGTGGCTGACCAAGTCAATTGAGGAAACTACTCCTGCTGCTGGTACTGCTACGACTGTGATGACATCTGCTGGGGATGAAACTGTTGCTGAAACTCGGGCTGCTGACACGGTCTCTGCAGATAGTCACGTGCCATGTGCCCTGGTTGGTCACACCTGAAACAAACCATGGGCGCCGAACACTGCCTGCCTGGATGAGAACCGCCGCACCTCGAGCACCCGCCCCGAGAACCACTCACCAAACCCTGGCGCTGAAAAGACACAGGCTGCTGAACACTGCCCATAGACTGCTGTGCCGGCTCCTTGCGACCTCGACGCCTCCTACCAAAACCAGCTTCCTTGAGCAGCTTCTTGAGCTTCGAACCAAAGGATGATGACTTTGGTGCTGAAGCCACAGACTGAGCTACCCTTGAACCACCTGCTGAGGGCTAGATGGTACTCTGCTACTGCACGTCTATCGACTGATTGAAACCTGCCTCAGCCTGACCTGCACTGCTTTGCCCTCGAGCCTTCTGCAAATCTCTCTCCAGCGCCGCCACTACCTTGCAAGCTGCATCCAGGTTAGCTAGACCTGATGCGAGAAGAGGGTGCCTCAACTCTGGCCTCAAACCTCCAACAAATTGCTCAGTCTTCACTTCCTCATTCGCCATGATGTGAGACACATAACGACCAAACTCGATAAACCTGGATCGGTACTGCACCACTGACATGTCACCCTGGGTCAACTCCAAGAACTCGCGTAGCCTCTGATAGTAAAACCACAATATGTACCTTGGAAAGAAGCAAGTGGAGCCACCCGCCCGCGAGAGAGAGAAACCAGGCGATGTGACGTCAAACGGTCCTTCAGACGACCGCTAAGGGATGAAAAATGGTCCTATGATAGACCGCCCGAGATCCAAAAATGGTCTTCCAAACGGCCACAAGTGCACCCAGAACAGAAACATAGAACTTGTATCTCTACCCCTCCTGGCCGGCCAGAAGAGCTGGGCCTCTTGCAATGAACTCTGTGAACCTGCAGAAGAACGTAGACACAAAGAAAACAACCCAAATAAGCCCTTAGACAAGTGTAGTACCTATAATGTAATTAAGCTAAGATGCATAAAAGGCAGGGTGAATACCTGTGGTGGTGGTTTTTTAACCCCTGTGGGGAGTGGAAAAGAGTAGGAGGATGTTTGAAAATGATGCAAATGCAAGAGAACGTGGAAGAGGAAGATGGAATATGCTATGGTGATGCAAATAGGAAAGGGGGAAAACTAAGAGGAAAAGACACAAAGTAAACCAATGGAACTCAATACTCCCTGGACCAGATGACTTATGGAGGCAGAAAGAACTTCTCCCTGGTTGGTTCTCACTCTAGGATGTAGCAGCACTTCGACACAAGCTCCAGAAATCTTCTCCTCAAGCCATGAAGCCAAGGGTTCTATTTATAGACCCACCAACCCTCTGGTCGAGTTGGAGAGAAATTTGCACAAAAATAGGCCTGAACTTAGCAAACTCTCGAAGATAATACTCTCAAAAGTCCATAGAAACAAATAGAAGGTTCTGATGATCAATACTCAGAGAGAAATCATCAAAACAAGGACTCTAGTTCATCCACGGCGAAGCAGAGAAAGAACAGACAGAGTAGGACTCTCTGTCTGCACTAACGGTCTTACGATAGACCGCAAGGCAGGGACAAACAGTCCATCTATAGACTGCAAGGCTCTATCGTCCAGAAGAGATAAGACCGAAGAGACCTAACGGGAGTCTTTAGACCTAAACAGTCTAGCAAAGGACCACCAAAGGTTCCCTGACGGTCGTGCGATAGACCGCAAGGGCTTAAAAGATAAGGCTCATGAGAAAGGACAATGAAATAGGACTCTTTGCATTCCTAGCAGTCCAGCAAAGAACTGCCAACCAGCCCTAACGATCATGCGATAGATCGCAAGGGAAGTTGGTTGTGGCAAAAAAGAGATAAGGCCCACTAAGCCCAAAGCAATGAGAAGACAAGGAATAAGGCCCAACCAGGGAGAACGACCCATGAAATAAGCCCAAAAGTGACCAAAATGGCCCAATGATATGTGAATAACTCGGGACATCATAAAAAAGGATAAGGAAATGACCCAACTCATTGGTCATAAAATGGGTGTCAACAATCTCCCCCTTTGTCCCAAGACTCATCATTTCTCTCCTTTATTTCAAACTTTGAATTATTTTTTCCCTCCAACCAAAATATGTGCTTCTTCTTCTCAATTTTAAACTTTAAAATTTCTTTTCCCTTTAACCAAAATATGTACTACTGTGTTTGACTTGGTCAAAGTGGTGATGACAGTTTTGCCCTTGGTTTCTTTTGTAATTACCTTCGGTGTCCTGCACACACATAATTACGATTTAGTCTAGAAAAATTACCATAATGTGCACATGAATCTCAATTGCTCATAATTATGCGATGGAGAATTGATGTTCATGACCCTCAACTCTATTTTATTAAATAAAATCACTAAAATAATTAATTTGCTTGAAAGATCCAATCTACATGCGAAGTTGAGATTAACGATAGAACATACATAATTACCAAATTATATGCACATAAAATGGTGTACATGTGATGCATTACCACAGAAAATGGACACTTATCAGATACCGTCAGTGGTGCTGAGTAGCAGACTCGCAGGAGGACGTCTCGGCCAAAGGACACACACTGATTCCTACCGTGGAAGCCGAGAAATCTTCTACAAGTCGGAATTGGTTCTCTATGCATAGGATGGCGCGGCCGAGCGAAGAAATTGGCAATGGAGTGCTTCGATGCGAGAATGCAGCGCCACCTATGGTAGAACATCAGAGATGCCATCCAGTAGTTCTGGACCAAAGGGTTTGGTCAGATCTCGTCAGGGGCGACGTGGTGGCTTCTACAACTCGACACTGGTTCTGACGCCGAACCATGCAAGTTGGCCTACGCAGTCCCACGAGATCTGATGCAATGCACAGCATAGTGGCTGGAATGGGGCGAGGTTGGTGGCACTGGAAAGAAGATAGAGAGAAGCACAAAGCCTCCAAATCCTAGGCCCAAAGTTGATATAGGGCGGCCTGGAGGAATTTCACAAGTAGAAGGCAGTGATCTGTCTCGTGCAGACAGGCAACAGTGTGCGACTTCATGGGAAGAATTATTACTGGCGACCCAAAACTTCGATCGATGTGAAACCAACTCTAGAACGGTCATGACTTGAAGCAGCAGCCCTGAAAAATTTACCAAGTCCATATTTACACCATACAGGCCTCAAATGTCACCGCAACTTGGTGTTATTTTATGGGCAGATAGAACATAGCAATAGGGAGAGAATATGGAAATGAGGGAGGGACACTTGGAAGGATTGGAGGCGGAGGGGCTGGGTGTCTCACCCGGCTAGAGGATAGAGGTGGGAGTGTAGGTTTCGCACCCTCCCCTTCACAGGGACCACCTAGGGTTTGCCTCCCCTCAAGGCACTGTCATCTCCATCTCAGAGACAAAGAAATTACTGTAAAGTTTGCAACTGTAATTCATCATTAATTGGAAAAGTGAGTTTACATGACGTCAAGAGGAATTAACTTGAAGATCTGAGTGTTTTATTCGGAGGTTCTTTGTGCAAGGGTTCTAGAACTCAGAACTTCATTTTTATGTAGTTTAGAGTGGTTCCAGCATGCATGGTTCTTGTTCTCCGAGAGCTCTGTTTGTTCAATTATTCGCATGCATGTTTATTCCCTATTCTTATTGTTCGCATCCCTGCCAAGAATTGGGCAGCACCTCCCTCAGATTGGGGTTTGTGAGGTGAAATAGGGAACCATCAAATGGAGTATTCTGAGACGATCCCGAAAATTCAGACGAGGCAGAGACGGCTGTCCGATGACCCTGATGTGAGTGAAGAAGCCCGAGGACCAGCCTTCAAGGGGTTCTCACAACTCATGGGTCGTAGCTCCATAGGAGCTCTGCAGCGACGGATGTTCGCCGTGAACGGCTATAACTATTCACCCTTCAGACGGGTTCCCTCAAAGGCCATGCCACAGAGAGGCAGGCTTCTGAGGGCCCTAGATGATTAAGAGGTAGGGGGAAAGGGAGGGAGACCGATGATGTAGAACGCTATGAAATGCAAAAGCCACTCTTTTTATTCATTCATAGAGAAAGGGCGACAAAATACACGGACGAAGACTATCCCATAACAAAGGAAAGCATAAGCGAAAGAGAAATGATACGATGGTGGGAGGAGAGCAAAGCCTAAGCCCCTTCCCCAAGCTCACCTCTTTTCTCTCACACTCACTCTCTTTTCTTCACCTCATAGGCATAGGTTGATGCACTTCTCCCTCTTCCTCGGATGCCAGAGAGCTTAGGGAGAAGGGGGACTCTAGACTTTTTCTTCTCACCAACCGACCGAGGATGCGGAGCAGAGGAGGAGAAGAGAAGAAAAGCCCTAAACTTCCTTCCAACGAACTGACCTCTCCCCCCTCTCTAAACTTTCTTCCAACGAGCTGACCTCTCCTCCCCAAGCTATCATCTTCGGCCCCTTTATGGAGTGGCCGATGGGGGGGGGAGAGTTCCCACCACCTTCACCTCGTTCACAGTGACGTCGGGAGTTGACATGCTGTGCTGGCTTCTGCTGGTTCGTGACTTACGCTGTCATTCGTCCGAGGATGGGATGTTTGTGAATTTGCCAGGAGATCCGCTGCTGCTACCACCGTCGCTGCTTGCTTCATCATTGTTGCCGCTGCACTGTCGAACAGAGGGGGAGGCAGGGCTTCACAACATTGAATGCCCTACTACTTGAACTGCACACTGGACTGATGCGAAAACAAAGTGTCACCTCTGGGATGGGATGGCTGTTGTATGTGGATTGAATAGATCTAGATGGGGGGTGAATAGAACTTTCCCCCTTATTTAGATTTTATTTAAACTTGTTCAAAAACTACTTGAGATAATGAGGAAAGCTAAGATTTTAATGAGACTTCCTCTGCTTGTGGGGCGAAGACATGGCAGGGTCTCAGACTTCTAGCCCCAACACATCTGTACGATCGCCCATGCTACCCCTAAGGTAACGACCAAGCCGAGGCCACCAATAAAACCCTTCTTAAAATTATCAAGAAAATATGTGAGTCGCACAAATTTACTGATTGGGCCGACAGATTGGTAGAAGCTCTATGGACTTATCGCACCTCTGTCCGTACTCCTACGGGGCAAACTCCTTTTGCTCTCACTTATGGGGTGGAGGCAGTACTTCCGTATGAGATCCTGATCCCTTCCCTAAGAGTGCAGCTTGATAAGGAACTCAATCTCGACGAGGGTCAGGAGGCGTTGCAAGTCCAGCTGAAACTCTTAGACGAGAAGAGGCTTAACGCGGCCAATCATGTTTCTGTTTATCAAAAATGTATCTTGCGACATTTTCAAAAGAAGGTCATCGAAAGGAAATTTCAAGTGGGTAACATGGTGTTAAAACGTAAATTCATTCGAGCGGCAGGTCCTAGGTCTAAGCTGCAACCAAATTGGGAGGGTCCGTTTGTAGTCAAGGAAGTTTATCCTGGGAACGCCTATCGCTTAGTCAATGCTAAGGGAGAAGAGTTGTCTCATGCGTGGAACGGGCTTTACCTTAAGTATTTTTACCCCTAAAAAATGAGTCTGGCTAACAAATAGCTAGGTAACGAGGTAACCTATGCCTTCATCATTAGGGAAGGATTCGTTAATACAACGACCACACACTACACAACACCCCTTGGTTAGGGTCCCCTTTCGTATAACACCGTTTCTCCTTCGGCCATGCTCAGGGGAGGTGATAGTCTTTTGCTCTTCTTTCTTCGGCCAAGCGCAGGGGCAGGAGATTGATGGATTACATGACCAATCTAGGCACTCTCCAATGTGGGAGAGGTCTCAAATAAGGGCAGTCTTGACCCTTAAAAGAATGAGCTTTCATGCTATATCTGGCCGATAAAAGTCTTCGAAAATCACAGAACATGAAAAATCAATGATAAAATTATGAAAAGAAAGGCATGGCAAGAGTGGCGAAGTCCCGTGAGACGTCATGAGCCCGGTCGTATGCGTGCCTAAGGGTCTAAAATTAAAAGGCATAAAGTCTCGGCGCAACAGACCTACTCTTTGAACGGTAGTGCCCTGCGAGGGAGTCAAATCCTGATATCCCACATCCCTACGTTAGGCTTGTCTCCATTTTTCTTCAATGCTCCCTTTAGGACTAGATCCTGCCCTAGGTATGGCCCTGGGAGAAGCAACGTTGTGTGAATTAGACCCCTGGCCAAGGGGTTATCACTTCAAGCACATGCTGTATTCTGGAAGGCCCTGTGGCATAGGTTAAGGTCCCCACTACTCGGTTTGAGTTAGCCTCAAAATCTAAAACTGTACCTCTGATGAAGTTCTTGTCGGTGAGGAATTTGCTCAACCTGTCATACCAAGCTCTAGGAGCTTGCTTTAAGTCATAGAGAGCTTTATTTAGTTTGTAAACGTGATTAGGGAAATCTCCGTCTCTAAAGTCACGACAGTGAAGAGAAACCAACCCCCGGGAAGCCCCCAACCCATGGGCCCCGAAGAAAAATTAAAGGAATCATAACTTGTGCACGAAATGGGCTCAAGGCCGGCCTTCAACGGCACACTCCCTAGTGCCTCCCACGGCACGCTCAATAGTGCCTTCAACGGTATGCTCAATAGTGCCTTCAATGGCACGCTCCTTCCCCGGCACGCCCATCTGTGGGTTCTTCACCGGCACACATGCCCAGTGGGTCTTCGCCGGCACTCCCCTGCGTCCTTCGCTGGCACGCACCCTTGACCCTTCAGCCGCACGCCCAGCGTGGGCTTCGCCGGCACGCCCCTGGCGCCACTTCACTGGCACGCCCCTGTGCGCCTTCGCCGGCACGGTCCCTGTGTCCCTCCAATGGTGCACTCTCCAGCCCCTTCAACGGCACGGGTCTTCCAACGGCTGGCAGAACAAATCTCACGCCATTCCCTTATGGATCCTCGACACGCAATGGGATGGCTGAGGTGTCAAATGGGGAAGCAGACACACCCCCTACTTCCTGTCAACAAAGGACAATCGGGGTCAAATCCCTATTAATAAACCACATTTCTACCTCCGTCATCCTGAGCCCAAAGCCCCCTGCTATTGGGGTTTAAAAGAAGCCCCTTCCACGGTGAGCAAAAAAGGGAGAGAGAGGCAGGAAGGCAAAAAAAAAATGCAGAGCAAGAGGGAAGAGACGACCAGACGCCCGAAGAGAAGAAGAAGAAGAAGAGAAGAGAAGGAGTGCCTGCTGCTTCCAAGCCGTTGCTCTGTCATCACCGTTTGAGAGAGGAGAGAGTAAGAGAGAGAGAGAGATTCTATAGAGGGGGTGCTTGAGGGGAGCAGGAAGTAGTCGTCTCGGCTCAACCTCAACCCCCCCTTTTATTCCTTCCCTTCTTCTTTTCTTTCTCTCCCTTCCCATCGCTTGCATCTTCCACCCCGATGTTTTGAGGTGTATATGGCCAGTGATGGCCTTCATCTTTCATGGGCAAAAATTTCTCTCTAGAGGTCCTCGCCACCGCCTCCGTTTGTTTGGGTTCTCTTACGTGTTTGATGTCTTCCTTCACCCTTTCCTCGGTGATCCCCTCTTCTGTAACCCAAGCCCTCTCCGGACATCCAGAGACACTCCCCTCTCCTTTGCCAGAGACCTCCCCCCTCCGGGGCTAGCTAAGCTAGGGCCCTTGAGGCTGTCTTCCCCCTTTGGCTCCACCACATTCAACTGGCCCTCAGTCTAGCTCCCCTAGTCCCCGGCCGGTGCACCCTTGAACAATCCTCCAGTGGTACACCCTTAGCCCTCTACCCAGCGACACACCCAACCTTACCCTCAACGGTACACCCTTAGCCCTCTACCCAGCGGCACACCCAACCTTACCCTCAGCGGTACACCCCAGGCCATCTGCCCAGCGGCACACCCAACCTTACCCTCAGCGGTACACCCTTAGCCCTCTGCCCAGCGGCACACCCAACCTTACCCTCAACAGTACACCCTTAGCCCTCTTCCCAGTGACACACCCTCAACCCTCTGGCCCTCTTACCCGGTATATCGTCGGTCACCCTTCCCCGGTATACCCTTGAGCTCCTTGGCCGGTACACCTTTTCATCCCCTTTGCCCTAGTTACCCAAAGCCAGTCCGAGAGTTATCTTTCTCTCTCATCATCCCCTCTGCGCTTTCCGAGGTTTCATTGAAGGGGTTGCCGTCTGCAGACGTCCGCCCCCCCTTATTGTTGGGTTCCACCACTCCATGTAGGTGCATTCCCCGCCTCTCCCTTGCGTCTAGGTCAGGGGGAGATGCTGTCGAATTTTTATCAGAATTAATAACAATGCGTCAAAAGACCAAAGGGAGCAATAAGCAAATAGAACAATAATTAATAGAACACCTTAATTAAGGTAAGTGAACCATGGACACCACAAAGAGATGTGGGCTGAGCAGATGACAGGAGGAAGAGACAATTCGTATAAAAACTGTACAAAGATTAAGAAAAGAAGAAAAGAAAGGCCTTAAGAGAAATGGAGGAGGAGTGGGCCTTCATCGGTACACCCGCCCCAATCCTTCACTGGTACACTAATCCAACACTCATCACCAACACACCGCTACGCCATTGACCCTTCAGCGGTACGCTACTCAAACACCCCAACCACCACTCAACCCATCCTTCAGCGGTACACCCTCTAGCCCTTCAGCGGTGCACCCTGGATACCTCTTGCCGGCACACTCCACCCTACCATTCGCCGGCACACCCTTGGGCTCCTTGGCCGACACACCAACAGCCTGACTCCATGTACACCGACCTTACCTCCGTGTACACTGACTTCTTTAGCCCTTTCCCCCACGTGCATGGACTTGCACTAGCCCAGCATTCATATGCATGGACTTGGTTTGCATTGCATGAACCTAACACGAGCTCTGCATGGACCCTGCTCAGACCCTGCCTTCCCACCTTTGCATACATGCATGGACCATGCACGGACCCCGGTCCCCATGTGCACTGACCTTAGCCTGCACGTGCTCTGACTTCGTCAGCACGTACACTGACTTCGTCAACCTGTGCACTGGCCTTGCTCGCATGTGCACTGACTTCCCCTGCATGTGCACTGACTTTAGCCCATGTGCACTGACCTCAGCCTGCATGTGCACTGACTTTAGCCCATGTGCACTGACCTCAGTCTGCATGTGCACCGACCTCACCCCTTGCATACCCCATAACTACACTGATCTCCCCTGCATGTGCACTGACTTAGCCGAGGTGTGCGTCGACCTCACCCCATGTATGTTGACCTCACCCCTGGTGTGCGTGGACTTTGACCCCCCTTCGTGAAGGCCCTATGTGGACCTCATCCTTCGCCGGTGCACGCCTGGGACCTTCATCAGTACACCCTCCAGCACCTTCACCGATACGCCTAGCCTAAGCCCCCCCTCAGCGGTACATCTCCTCGGCGCCCATCCAATGCCTTCGCCGGCACACCCCTTCTCAGCCTTTCAACGGCCCACTCCTATACGATAATAAAAAATAAAAAATACCAAAAATATATAATAATAATAATACAAAATAATAATCTATATAAAAATATAAAAAATATAAATAAATAAATAAATTAGCAGTGTACCTCGTGCAAATAAGTAAAAAAAAGGGGGAGGAAAAATCTACGTGAGTAAATGAGAGAAAATTGCGAGATCACCCCAAACGCATAAAACAAATAGGGAGAAATAGATGACAAGGAAATATAGCGAGGGGGGGCTCCACTAATTATAATAATAAAATTCTGTATTGCAGCCTTGTCTCCCCCGTGATCTGGTGTCGAAGGAACAATAACGCTGCCTCTGCAAGCCGGACTTGAGCCCTGGGAATTACCCCGAAATGGCCACGACCCGGCCTGATGTGACACACCCTTGGAGCTACACAAAGAAGCACAAGTCGCAAGTCGAACGGGCCAATATCAGCGGCCAACTCTCCCGGCGCACACCCAAACCTGGGGGTAACTCGGCGATGCAGAGTCAAGGTCGTGAGGATTGGGCCCTTGCTGGTAGAGGGCCAGCAAGGCCAAAGGATTTCCCAAGGGTATAGAGGCCCAATTCAAGGGGGCCGATAATTCGACCATGGTTATTTCTCTTTTAGTGATGTGAAATCGCTCCCGGAACTTCCTGTGCATATCTGGCTAGTCATCGATAGACCCAGCTAGTAGGTTTGAATACCACTCAAAAGCGAGTCCTGTAAGGGAGGACCTGAAGAACTTGAGTAGGTAGGATTCATCAGCTACCAGGTCGCCCATTATGTTGACGTAGTAAGCTACGTGCTCTTTCAGCGAACCTTGTCCGTTAAACTTCTCGAACTTCGACGATTTATTGACGCCGGGAGGTATCCTCTTGGCTGCATGATGGATAGGGTAAGGTACCTTGTACACATCAAAAGTGGCATAATCATCATTGCCTCTATCAGCTAGCTTCTTTTCGATCATCTGTTCTATGATCATTTTATTCGCCATCACCTGGTCAGCCAGGCCTGGGCGAAAATGGGCATGCTGCATCTGCGGTGTTGCCACTGTTGCCTGAGGTGCTACGGCAATCCCTTGGTGTGGAATAACCAGGGGTTACGTTGAAGTGGCATGTTGCTTCTAGGAGGGAGTGCCCCCAGTGTAATCAGGTGCTGGCTGAGACGTGGCCGCCTATAGTGAAGCTTCAAGGGTTTGGCCCTTGTTTCCCAGGGTTTCGAGAGGAACTTTAGCCTGTCTGGAGATAGATGCTTATGCATTCTTTTCATTCAGCTACTTTTTCAATGTTTCGACCTCCTGTCGGTACTCTTGCAACAACATTGGTAATGCAGAGTCATGCATGGTGGGGTTGAGAGTGACGCCTCTTTCCCCAGCTGAATTTTCTTCGGACGACGTGGATGGTCTCTCATCGTTGACTCCAATCGCAACTACATTGATAGTGATGACCGTCACAGTCTTGTCCTGGCTGGTTTCTTCAGCAAGGGTCCGCAGTGCCTCACCAGTTTGAAATGGAGTTCGGGGCCAAGGTCGCTCAGATACCCGAATATGTTTGAGTCTGGTTGGCTTCGGGGCCAACCCGCCTTTTGATTTGGCTTTGACGCGATCCAATTTTTCTTGGGCCAGCACTTGGAAGGTATTACATACCGACACTATTGAAATCACTTTGCTAGGTGTAATCATGGCATGTCGGCCATTTAGAAACACTCGGACACTTTCGATGAGTACAGATTTGCCCGAAGTAGATAGCCGGCTTTGCAATGTGCTAGGGTTCTTCTTGGCCACCCTCTTGACGGCTGATGTGTGCTTCTTGTTGACGGAGGCATGATAATGCGTGTGGCAAGCGTGACAGCCCCCTGCGATAGCATCAGTCAAGGTCGCCTCGGCATCAGTGACCGATTCCATCTCCTGGATATGCAGGAGCTCCACGAATGTGACCCCCAAGAAGTTGGGGAAGCCGACTACTGGCGGGAAACTACCGAACTGGATCGGCACCGCCAGAGAAGAGTTTCCTCTCCTCTTGCTTCCCCTTCCCTCCTTCTCCCTTGTGAGAATAGAGTGATTGCTCGGTGAGAGACTGTCCGGTGTGAGATCGAGCTGCGCGAGGTAGTAGTTATCCCGTCTCGTTCGCATCTTCAGAGTGCCGTCGATCCTTCCCACGACGCCACCGCGTCAAGGAGTGCTGACGTAAGCTAGGCGCTTGCCTACGATGCGAAACTAGGGACCACTGGATCCCCAAATGTCTCCTTATTGTCGACCAAGATCCATTTGAGAAGCCGCAAGGGAGTCAGAAGTAGCAGGGCAGACTCCAAGTCCTTCAAGAAACTGAAGCGGAGGCCACCGAGGAGGGTGGTTTGGTTGAAGGTACTCTTACTATTCTTTCCAAGTCTGTGTTCGTTCTTTTCGACACTGGAGATACTCATTCATTTATTTCTCAGAATTTTGCCAAATCTGTATCTGTGAAACCAGTGTTGATGGATTCTCACCTTGTAATTACTACCCCTATTGGTTTGGGGTTGGAGATCAAATACATCTATCCCTCTAGCAAAGTTTTAATTAATGATCATGTTTTGCTTGTCGATCTGGTATGTATGGAAATGAAGGACTATGATGTGATCCTAGGAGTATATTGGTTAGCTAGGTATGGATTTAGCATTCATTGTTACTCAGGATCAATATCTTTTTTCTGGGCACCCTGGGCTTTTCTTTTCTCGCTCTAGGCATTCTAAGGCCGTGCCGCTCATTTCGGCACTTCGGGTTGATAGGCTATTAAGGAAGGGGTGTCAGGCATTCTTGGCTTTGGTCACTTTGACTAATACGAAGGAGTTGGAGTTAAAGGATATCCTTGTTGTTCGAGATTTCCCTGATGTATTTCTTAAAGATTTGTCGAGTCTTCCCCCAGAAAGGGAGGTAGCTTTCTCTATTCACTTAGTTCATGGTGCTACACCAGTTTCCAAGGCTCCTTATCGTATGTCCCCTGCTGAGTTAAAAGATTTGAAGGAGCAATTACTGGAGTTGCTGGAAAAGGGTTTTATCCGTTCGAGTACATCCTTGTGGGGGGCTCCTATTCTTTTTGTAAAGAAGAAGGATGGTTCATTAAGGCTATGCATTGATTATCGCCAGTCGAACTAGCTTACTATTAAAAATAAGTACCCATTATCGAGGATCGATGAGCTGTTTGATCAGATATCCGAAGTGCAGTATTTCTCGAAGATCGATCTTAGATCAGGATATTATCAATTAAGAATCAAGGACGAGGATATTTTAGATGCCTAATTTTGGACATCCCGCGGACCTTATCTAGCCATCATAGAAGTGACACTTTTCTTTGGATGATTGGGAGCGTGGGGCCTCATCTTTATTTAGGTAAGCTCTACCCTGTCCCTTTAAGGTATTTTATGCATAAACTCAACCTCGATCCGTTGGTGAGACCCGTCTAGCAGCGGAGAAGGAAGCATGCCCCAGAAAAATAGACGATCATCAAAGAGCAAATTAATAAGGGAAAGAAAATCGGGCTATTTCGTCCGATCCTTTACCCAACGTGGCTCGCAAATGTCATCCTGGTACCAAAGGCTTCGGGCAAGTGGCGGATGTGCGTGGACTTCACTGACCTCAACAAAGTCAATCCGAAAGACTGTTACCCGTTACAGGGCATCGACCAATTGGTCGATTCAACCTTAGGTAACGAACTTCTCAGCTTCCTGGACGTGTATTCCGACTATCATCAGATCCGAATGGACCCCGAAGACACCGAGCAGACTACCTTTGTTACTGATTCCGGCGTCTACTGTTATACCCGAATGCTTTTCGGGTTGAAGAATGTTGGAGCCACATATCATAGGCTGATCAATCACATCTTTGAAGACCAGATCGGGCGGAACGTCGAGGCCTACATTGACGATATGCTCATCAAGACACCCAAGGCCGAAGATCATTTCACAGAGCTGGCTGAGACCTTCAACACCCTCCAGAGGTATAACATGAAGCTTAACCCCACTAAATGTGCCTTTGGAGTTAGGTTTGGGAAGTTCTTGGGATTCCTGGTGACTCAACAAGGGATTGAAGCCAACCCTGACAAGGTCCAGGCCATCCTGGACATGCAGCCACCTACTTGCATCAAGGACGTTCAGCGCCTAACTAGGAGAATTGCTGTGCTCAACCGCTTTCTGACCCGGGGGGCAGAACGATGCCTGCCCTTCTTTAAACTATTAAGGGGGCCTAAGCTGGCATCTGTCACCTTCGCCTGGGATAGTGAGTGCCAAAAGGCGTTCATAGAGCTGAAAGAGTTCCCGGCTTCACCTCCAGTACTGTCAAAGCCAGTTCCCGGGGAGCCGCTGTATCTATACCTTTCGACGACTCCTTCCACGGTAAGCTCAGTTTTAGTCCGAGACGACAGAGGTGTCTAGAGGCCAGTATATTACGTCAGCAAGGTGCTCCTCGAGGCCGAAAGAAGGTACCTCGCAATCGAGAAACTCGTACTAGCATTGGTAACCTCAGGCAAGCGCCTCCGGCCCTACTTCCAAAGACACTCCATCGTGGTGCTGACTAGCGAGCCCCTGAAGAAGATTCTGACCCATCCTGAAGCTTCCGATCGCCTCGTCAAATGGGCAATACTGTGACGCCCCGACTCGTAAACTCGGTCCAGTCGTAAAGACTTACGTCAGATCCCGATCAAAACATTACAGTGGGACAACCCAAACAGTATATTAAGGTAGAGAATTTCACATAAATATTGAGACATTATTACAGCGAAAATAAATTTCTCGATCAGTCAGCTTACAGTCAAAAGACTTCATCCACTCAGTCTGTTTTACCAGACGCTTTGCTTCTCCCATCATTCTGTTGATTTTGCTGATGGAGGGGAACTACAACTTGGGTAGCACAAAGTCAATCCTCCATGCCCACATGAATTGCCTACTCTAGGGGCATCAATCAACATGATATCTATATGTCAACAGCTACACGAAGAAGTGCCAAAGGCCTACAACCGACGCACCAGTGAGGACTGTGTTCCATCCCCTAAAGAAAAATAAAGGAATCGGCGAGTAGTGCCAACATGAAAAAGAACAAGGTCGGCACCTCGCCCAACTCTTGAGATGCATGAAGAAATCAACCCAGCGGAGGAACGGCTATAGACCATTATACATGGGCTAGATAAGCATGAGCAGCCCAATGGCCAGCCCATGCAACTTAAGAAGCTTGCCCCTCAAAGACTAAACGAGTCCCGCCAGCTAACAAAAAGAACTAAAGAAAAGGCATGCGTGTTAAATGCACCGAGCAACCCACTGTGGGGGCAGACGCCAGCTATATGGGTGAAGGAAAAGAAGAATACAAAGGCTGAAATAAGATGTGTTGCTCTCTCCTGCAACATGCTGTCAGCATCGTCTGGTGTGGCTCAAGCTGCTGATGGGCAAGATGAAGAAATTTGCTTTATGCCAAAGGGAGCAAATCAAGCCAAAGCTTCTACCTCCCACCGTGTTGCCGGATCTGAGAGAATAACAGGACACCCGCCAGCCAACAAGGGGACGCAATACCACATTCCTCCTTGGCTCAGAGGCATAAAACCTAGGGAGTTCGTCCCAAAGAAAATGGATGCGTCCAGCAATAATGACGGGATGCCACTCACCCCAATCAAATCGGAGGTGAAAGATAGCACTTCTGGCCCCTCCTGGCAAGGCCATGCTATGGTTGCACTACTACACTAGAAGCAGCAGGAGATTGAAATGCTACAAAGGTGGCTGGATGAAACGAATCTAAGTCCACCCATGCCACAATCGACAGGACATGTACATGAGGAGACACAAGGTAGTGCTAGCTCACCTGAAGCTTCAGCATGGCCAATCATGCCCCGAATGGTACATGATCATATAGGAGGCATACTCCCTCAACCACTCCAACATACAGTCCCCCGGGCATGTCACGGGGCAACTAAAGCATCTCCGAAGATGGTGCCAATGAGACCGCGCATGCAGTCAAACAAGCCAAAGGCAGAACAAACAATGAATATGAAGATGGCTGAAGAAGGAGTCACCGAGGCTGAATTACAAGTAGCCAACCAAAAGGATGATGAGTCTATCATGGACTACATAAGAAGGTGGAGGAATCTTCAGGAAAAGTGTCGGCATCTGCCAAGCTACAGGGATTCTGTTCAAATCTACAAAGAAAATTTGAGAATAGAAATTCTGCGATGGGTCATTGACTAGTGAGTCCTTTTCTTTCTATATGTAAGTGAAGTCCAGTCTTGTAATTCGAATATTAGAGTATCAATAAAGATTGTATTTTGCCATATTAATGGGCCCTAAAATCTTGTGTCTTATGTTTGCTCTGATCGTTCACGACTGTTACATTGCCACGTTCCGAAGTACACGTTCCGCTGCTATCGGTTCGGGGCGTGACACCCGGTCTGCCAGCCTGGACGTGGGCCCCACAAGCACGCGTGCTTGCCTTGCCAAAGCGGCCCCGAGTGCTGCCCGCCAACCCGAACGCGTCACTCCTGGATTTCGTGTGTAGCCCTTTACCTCCCTACGTGGAGTGGGTAGAATTCAACACTTCTGTAATAATTGTTAATTGATGTACCGGGAGTACGGGTTCGGCTGGGATCATCTTGCCTACGCCCGGCGCGTGGAGGTACACCTGCACCCCTCTTTAGTTAGTTAATTACTTATCTAGTATAATTCTTGATGCCGCTGCTAGTGAGTGTGCTAGGATGCCTAGCTTGCTAAATTAATCACCACTGTGAGTTGTGAGTGTGAAACCCATCCCGTGACTTCTTCTGAGCATGAGAGTGAGCCGACCACCCAAGACTCAACAACGATTTCTTAACCATGCAGATCGACTCGTTTCCCTCACCAGGAATGACCGTGAGCGAGTGCTTCTTGTTTTGGGGCATCTTTGTCCCTTCGGGAGCCATGTTAGGTGATGAGTTGGTCGTATAGCTACTGGTCGCATCGTCTAGTGAGTCTCATCATTTCGTCTAGGTCATAGGATCGTGTGCACATATCGAGTCTCATAGTCGTCCCGCATCACCATGTATCATGTCATTATATTGGTGGACATGGTCACTATATGGATGACTGCAGTGTGATGATAAATGATGATAGGATCCATGATACATCTTTTGTGAATCATCATGACCCTAAAAGAAAAATGATTGCTTCGAACCAGTACATTACTTGTTTTAACTGTAACAAACGTGGTCACAGGGCAGCTGAGTGCTAGTCAGGAAATAAATGCGACAATAGTGGATTAAGAGATAAGCATCTCAAGTGCTTTGAGTGTGGAAAGTATGGCCATACAGTCAGGGACTGTTGGCATGTTTAGGGAGAGTATGTTAATTCCTATTCTGCTAAATTCCCTGCCAAATGACCTATGAAATTTTCATGTTATAATTGTGGAAAGATAGGTCACAAGTCTGCAGAATGCTTGTCATCTGGTAATAAGAAACAAACTGTCCATGCATACAACAGAACATTTCATGCATATGTATTCAAAAACCATGATGCTGTTGATATGCATCATAGGACCAGAAAATCTGTTATTTCATGTACATATTGTGGAAAATTTCGTCACTCTATGGACAAGTGTTACCTGATGGATTATGGGACACCAAGAACCCTCAACACACCTAGACATGCAACCGAGGTAGGACAGTACCTCGAGGCATCCAGAACACTGTCTCGAGCTAGACAAAACCGTCGAGACACAGACAAGGTCACCTGTCAACCCCTGGTCTCACCGGGTTGACCGGAACCAGACTAGACACACAGCAATACACAAGTAGAAAAGACAACACTCTGGGCAAAGTAAACCACTGCTCAACCGCTAGGTGAACCCGACAGTCAAGGGATAGCCGCTATGCGACTAGAGACCGGACACTGGCAGTTCTAGATAGAGTCATTAGGGAACTATCGCAGTTAGGGAAAAGATCACACCCAGTCGCCTGAACCGACCGATCCAGAAACCACCGACACACAGACACCGCCCTAAAACAAAAACCTAAGACAGACCAACTCACGAATAGACACATAATAGAACAACGGCCATCACGGCCAACAACAAGACTGTAACGCACCTCTATAGGCGCGTTACATAGCTCTGACGCACCAAGGCAGGGGCGTCAGGGTGAACAAGCCTAAAACCTACACTCGAACGATGTAACGGCCTACTATAGGCACGTTACATAGCTCTGACGCACCCAGATTGGGCCGCTAGGGCGAATAGACCTAAAACATAACTCGGACGAATGACATGTAACTATCCAATATGGACGCGTTACAGCACCCTGGCGCATGGGGGTTGGGTCGTTAGAGCCAACTGACATAGCCAGTCAAACTCGGTCAAACAAATTGTAACGGCCTACTATAGGCGCGTTACATGCTCTGACGCATCAGGACTAGGGCGTCAGGGTCAACAGACCCAAAACTCGATGAACGGGGCTGTGACGCACCTCTATAGGGGCGTCACGGTCATGTAACGATCCATAACTGGTCCGTCACACTGACCTAGCCTTGAAGAACCTAAAACGACTAAGGGCTATGGTGGTCTATCATAGGACCGTCACACAAGGTGACGGTCTCTGGAACGACTGTTACACCGTCACGACGGGAAAAATAGTGGAATGGCCGAATCAGCCAGTTCCACGCCCCATTCACGCCGAAGCGTAGGGGAAACAAAGTCACACGATGAAAAAAGGCTCCTGGAGGCTAAAAACACCACATGTATGCATCAAAACGCGAGATTGGGGCGATTCTGATGAATCGACCCAAATCGGGTCACTGAGGTTCCCGGACTCCTACCAGCCTCGAAGGACAACCGATCGACACGAAATTGGTGAGTACAGGATCCTAACATCCCAACGGTCATTTTGACAGTAATTATGCTACAAACCATCACTGTTTTCCGGTGAACCCTACAAACCCCAAAAATAACGGTTTTGTCACGTCCCGACGCGGAAAATCGGGAGCGTGACGAGTCGTAAGTGAGCGTGTTGATCAGATCAAGTCTTGATTGAGTTTGGTTTAGACTAACTTGTTAAATCTTGATTGAGTGACTTTAGTTTGGACTAACACTGTCGAATGGACAAAACTATCACTTGATTGGTTTGAGATTGAAAGGTTGCTTTGAATGTGTTACATCATATGAGATGGCTTGAGAATTTTATTTGCTTGGGTTAAAATTGAGATTAATGGTGATTTGCACTATGCAGGCTCATTGTGGAGGTAACACTAAAATCTTGAAGGCCAATATAAGGATGAATGTACAATTTTATTTCAATATGCATGGATTGATATGGATTCAGTGCTAGTGGTTCAAAACTAGTATATATGTTCAAATCTAAAAAATTCAGGTTCATTGTGGAGTTTTTCATTCAAATATTCAAGGCCATGGTGAAAGAGGAAGGAGCTGGAGAGGACTTCAATGCCAAATCTGATCTTCTTGCGCTGAGATTTGAAGCTCGTTGATGAAGAGAGTTGCAAGTGGAATGATGCGACAAATCTAAAGACGTCTACATCGCAAGCAACCGCTCACATCAACCTGGAGATCTAAGGAGCATACAAAAGGGAAAATCTCTATATCTGTCCCTTCTCTATTTAAGATGCTTGTAATGATCTGTTTTATACCTAGATGTCTTTGAGATCATAGTTTAGTTGCTTGTTTGTCTAGTTCTTTCCCCATATAGTGCTGTGATTTTTATTTCTTCGAATAGAAAAGAGCTAACAAGCGTTATCTTCTTGCGAGGGGGTTTGTGAACAAGGAAGAGGTGTTGCACACCTTGAAGGAAGAGGAAGAAAGGGAGCACTCCATTAGCAAGCCTCTGCAGTTCGGAACCTACTTGAATGTCACTGCTTTACACTCTACCAGGGTGACTCCTACTATGCTGGCTGGCTTCCACATCGTAAACATAAGTGACCAGTGCACCACCCAATGGATTCATTATAAATTTGAGGGAGATTTTCTAAACATTCATTTCTACTCTCTTAATTTGATCATAGATCAATTTTGTTGTGGTTATTGTATCTCTTTTGTGTGTGTTAAACTTGATACATTATTGTGTCTGGGCGGAGCTGTGTCTCCGCGTGGTCTAAGTGTCTAGGGTGTGATCCCCGAACGTGTGTGTGTGTGTGCTGCAGTGGCAGCGTGCTGGGGCTTGTCCCCGTGTGTGGACATTCCTATGGAAGCAGCGTGTGTGGTTGGGGTTTGTCCCCGTGTTGCTACGTTTCGTAGCGTCGAGTGAAGTCTCACCCGGTTGGGTGAGGGGTGGTCGTAAGGAGCCCGTCGTGGTCCCGAACCACTTTAAAATCCTTGTGTTGTGTGTGATTGCGGTGTGATTGTCATTTCTTCTATATCCGTTCACAGGTTCACTACACAAGTTTTTAATTCACTACACTATCACACACCGCAATTGATTAATGTTCCTGCAATTTCACCTTAAGCATGTGGAGTAATGAGAAGTTTAGGTTGTTAGATGAAAATCACATTTCAATGACTTATGGCTTGTCATCATCAAAACTAGGGGTGCACAACAGTAGTCCCGATGCTTGCCAGTAAATACCCTTCCTTTGAGGGTGGAAGAAGAGGAACTCTAATCTTCTTAACAGAGGAAGTTCTTCTTCTATGATGGAGACTGCAATGAATCGGAAGAAGAAGACAGTGGCTAGAAGTCTTTGTTGGAAATTGGAAGAACTTGGCAGCAGTCGGCAACAGTTCTTATTAGCAATAATAATGCTTCCTTCCTTCCACCAGAAGGAACAGTGCACCGACAACAAGAACGATGTAGCAGAGTGATCACCTAGAGGGAGATTAGCAGCTTCTCTTGATGGCAGGAAGAAGAAGCAAAGCTTCATCCGACTTGCAGAGAGAAAATTTTAGCAGAGAAGATGAATCAGGGAGAGAAGCAACATTAGTAGCATAATACTAACGCGTTGGGGGGTATTTATAGGGGTTTTGGGAACTCAATGGGTTTGGAGTTCGATCAGGATTAGTAGATCCCGTGGAAGAATCCTATTAGTAGTTAAATTACTCACGTATTAATCCTACTAAATCTCATCATTTCGAAATGGCAACTTCTTCCTAGTTCGCGTAAGATACTGCAACAGGCTTTCTATTTTCCATCCTGAGCAGGAAATAGCGTCTTAGATAGGGGCGCAGCTTATGAAAATGACGCCTCATGAAAGAGGTGTCTCTCATGTAATTGGCGCCAAGAGAGGGGTGCTATTTCAAGAAATGGTGCCTCTCTAAGTAGTCTTCAATTCATGAAATGGCGCCTTAAGGGGAGGCGCTATTTTATTTTTTGGTGTATTTGTATATATATAAGTAGTTTTAAGTATATATATGAGTTGGGTCCTGAACATTGGTTTTAGTTTTTTATTCCTTCAATTATCAGGGTTGCTACATTCGGTGTTAAGAGCAAGCTTACACCAAGATTTATTGGACCATTCGAAGTGCTGGAAAGAGTTGGCAAGGTAGCATACGACATTGCTTTTCCTCCTCAGCTATCGGAAGTACACAACATGTTCCACGTTTCTATGCTGAAGAAATATGTGCACGACCCTTTCCACGTCATTGACCATAATAACCTGGTGATTCAGAAGGACCTCACCTATGAGCAGAAGCCAATGAAGATTCTTGATCAAGAGGTCCGAGTTTTGAGGATCAAGACCATTCCCATGGTAAAGATACAGTGGAACAAATGCTTAGAGCAAGAAGCTACATGGAAAACTGAAGAATCCATGCGAAAGAGATATCTGGAGTTATTCTAGAACTGTAAGTACACTATACCCTCCATGTCTCCATTCATGCAAGGAGGGGCGGTCCCACCCTATAAAATCTGATTTTTTGGTTAATTTTTCTTCCTAATTTGACTAAGAAGAAAAGGACAGTTGGACTGGGAGGATACGTGGAAGCCGAGACTTGTGCATGTTGACTTGAGGACGACCCATCGTGCTATTACTCTGTGCTTCCGCGTGTTGACTCCTCGAACTGGTACGGCACACGAATCGCATCGTAGGACCGTAGATCAGATGAACTAGGGCTGAGCGGGGGTCGTAGGACCACCGGGCTGGACGGAGGGCGTGACCCCAGGGAGTTCGCCCTCCCTGGGGCGCGCGGTCGCCCCTGGGGCGAACTGGCCCCGGGGCCGGCCGTGACCCCAGGGGATGGCCCTCGGGGGTCTTCTTGCATTGCTTAGGGGTGTCCTTTGATGGACTTTGAACTCCGAGAGGCTGGAATGGGCCCGTGGGGGCTATCATTCTTTGGGTCACCACAATCACTCGCAAGGTGTTTGGGTAAATGCCCGACACACCTCAGATTGCCGAACGGATCAAGTAGATGGCTGAGGGGCCGCACAGTGGGCCTTGGGTTGACGGTGGGAGCTCGTGGGAGCTAATGGGAGACACTTTATGGGTGTGAGTCATGCCTTGAGCTGTGTGCCATGTTGTTCGGTGGGTTGACAGGGTAGCCTCGGGTTGGCCCGAGTGCTAGAGTTAGGTAGCTTGTTGCCATGTGCCTGAGTGTCGGGGTCAGCCCCGACTTGTCGAGGGGTCATTGTAGGACCCGGTTGAGGTGCTGGAACCATGGGCTGGCCCATGGTTGGGTGTAGAAGGGCTGGAACATACGCGCCCACATGGTGTTCGATGAAATGTCGAGCATGCCCGTGTGAGCCATACATGCGCGCGACATGCCTCCAAAGCCTGTGGTTGACCTAGTTAGGCCTCCCTTTGACCTTGGAGGGTTGAAAGATGTGTTTCTGGGTGGGCCCTTGGCCCCTTTGGCTGAGTGCCACGTGGCGTGGCCTGATGTTAGGGCGCCCCCGGGTGGCTCCAGGCGACGGTGCGGGATACGGGCAAAGCCCGCACGTGAGTGGCCAAAGTTGACTCCGGGGAGTTGCTTGTGTCACCGTGCATCACGACAAGCCATTCAGGGCCCTTGTAGGGACCCATGGGATTGTAGAGAGGGCTGGATAGCCCATGCCTGGAAGGTGTTCGGTGAAATGTCTGAACCATTATTTCTTGTGATTTTGTCAGAAAATAGTCTGGGTACAACAAATGCCCCCCACGTGTCGTGTGTCGGAGGCGGCGACGAGGGCGTACAGCCCGTGAGACTCCTGTCCCAGGCTATTGTAGTTTTGTTTTGGCACTTCAAGTGCCTTTATTTTTGTTGTGTTACATGTGTTGATTTTACTGGTATTCTGACCAATTTTCCATGCTTTGTCTTGCAGCTATGGCGCATTTTGGCAGAGATGGATGGGTCCCCAGGTGGATGGCCCGAGGGGAGGATCACTGGGTGCGGAGGACTGATTGACAGCTACCTCCTCTAGGCCCGCCAATGGTTACAATGGCTAGCATAGAGCAACTAGACAGTGGGCGCACAGTGATGGCTGAGGGTCCCCTTGGCGAGAGAGCCACTGGCGCCGGGACCGTGGAGGTGGGTAGGATTCAGGAGGCCAGTGACATGTACACCTATGACAGGAGTGGAGGGTATCCGTTGGAGCTCCCCTTGGATCGGCACCTGTTTGAGTTTCTTCGGAGCTACGTTCCGCCTGGCATGGAGGAGGACAACTCACGGATTCCGGGAGCCCGCCGTCGACTTGAGCGGGCCATCTTGATCGACAGGGACAGCCTGCAGGGTGTAGCCTTCTACAGCTACCCTAGCTTCTCAGAGGACTACTAGAGGTAGTGACAGTTTCCTAGTTCTGAGTGTTTGGGGTTCTTTGGTGGAGTGGAGAGATCTGGGGTCAGAGTCGGACCACTGGCCCCCGCTTCCTGGGACTTGCACGGTCATCATCACACCGAGACAGAGGGGACAGCTGGATTGTTACTGGAGCTCGCAGGCTTGTAGTATGCTGGAGAGGGCTATGATGACCATAGCATGTTGGACGGGGTTATGAGGCAGACTGTCACGAGCTGGTATGGTTGCTGGGCTGTGATTCCATCACACTATTACCAACAGAGTGACACTGAGTGGCTGATGGGGGTCATCCATCACTACCGGGTGCTGTTGGACTGGGCTGGGATCAGGTACGCGGTGACTGCCGCCTTGTACACGTACCCTTGCTACACTGTGCTACTGCAGGGGCTGCTAGAGCACTTCAACCACCATTGGAACATGGTGGCCACAATAGAGGGAGAGACTTCGCTAGACTTGTGGTCTCTGTTCAGGATCTCTGGGTTGCCGGTCAGCGGTGAGGGATATGAGGAGATAGTGCTTGATGACCTTCATCGCAGCCACGGTGATGGATAGGGGAGGTACCGAGTGCCATTCAGCTATCGGTATTTGATGACGACCTGGAGGGACTTGGCCCTGGCAGGGAGAGAGAGGGCGACGCAGACTCTGAGAGTGCCACTGAATGTATGGGTCCGTTAGTTCTACAACGGGCCATTTTGCTTTTATCAGGAGTTCGCTAGGGACCAGACTCCCTGGGAGGAGTATACAGAGGTGGAGCTGCACTTCAGGGCCTATAGCCGATACGTCTATGCTCTACAGGAAGGGTGGAACCCCCACGGCTTGTCAGACGTGACACACCTTGCTGCCTACTTGACATACTGGTTAGCGACGTTCGTGGTTCCACATGGGGAGGATGGTCTGCTGAGGGCCGAGTTGTTGTGGCTAGCCTGTTTGTTAGCTGAGGGGAGAGAATTGGCCTTGGCTCTTACTGCACTGGCCAACATCTACCAAAGACTGGGAGTTCTGACAGCGCACCCGATGCGGAGAGAGAGGAGCATACTCCTGCCGACCCACTACCTCAGTGTGTGGGCTGGACTGCTATTTCCGAGATTGGTGATGTGAGGGACAGTGATGAACCTGATAGCACCGCTTTTGTTCAGCTTCCCCGGACAGCCTAACGGGGATGCAGAGACGTAGCTAGAGGGGGCTAGGAGAGCCCTTTACTACTTGCCTGCCCGGGGCGAGGAGGAGCTACCTTTTGACAGTGCCACGCGGGACTCCAGCCTTTTTCTGGGGCCTTCAGGTGGAGGGGCGACCAGCGCGCACCCTATTCAGGAGGTGGCAGATGTTGGGCTACGAACGGAGTGGACATGGAGTACCCTATTAGCGGTGCTGACGTTACACAGGTTAGTGATGAGTTCCTTGGAGCCGTACTATCCACACCGGTTCACAAGGAACTTCGGGTACGACCAGGGGATCCCACCGAACCGGGAGTTCCCTTTGGCAGGCAGGCATTACCGGGGCAGGGACGCCCACCTACTTGTGGCGGCATGGTGGGACTTCTACAGTCGCCGAGAGCTGGAGTAGCTCTTGATGTCGGGATAGGGACGTCGAGGGAGGTTCGACATTCACTATGCCAGGTGGTGGTTCGAGCACAGCCATCTGTATCATCAGAAGGCTTCCGCGATCTGGAAAGCGGAGGAGAGTCACTTGCTGAGGGAGGACCTATCTTTGATTGTGTTGGACGATGGGTACCTGAGGACCCCCGTTGCTCGGGTCCACTGAGAGATCAAGCGGTTCATGGAGCAGTGGCCCCGGGGTGGCCGGGGTTCGACTTCTGGGAGCCGGAGCAGTGGTGGGGCACTGAAGCCCCTGAGTACCCCTAAGATAACATCGTATCCTTTCATGTCAAGGCATACTAAGTTTGCGGGAAGATTGTGGCCTTCAATGATTACTTCACTATTGGGATAATATTCGGTAAGTTTGGTTCCAGAACCTAAATGTGTAGTTATAGAAAGGTCCAAAGGTAAAGAAACTGATTCAACAGGTAAAGTTTTGGCAAAAGAAGTAGAGATAAAAGAATGAGAAGCACCAGTATCAAATAGTACAAATGTAGGATGAGAGTAAATTTGAAGTGTACCTTCCATGAGCCCACTGTCCCTGGGTGCTTCTTCCTCTTCTTCTAGAACCGCATTGAGGCAAGCTTGCCTCCTGCGTCCTCCTCCAGTTGTCTGTTCTTTCATAAGGGGGCAATCTGGCATGCGATGCTCCCTGCTTCCACAGCTCAAATAAGCGCCGAGGTGCTTCCAGCATTCTTCCGCTGAATGACCAAATGTTTCACAAAATGTGTAGGCTGCCACAACCTGCTTCTCCTCTTCCTTAACTTTCTTATTCTTCTGGGAACTTCCACCATTCCTATTCCTGGACCGTTTCTTATTATCACGGCTCTTGTAAGGTTCCGTAATACTAAACTTCTCTTTCCTGAATCGCCGATCAGATCGTCAGCTAGATTCTTCTCCATTTCCTTTCATTTTCTCGACCTTTTCTAAGGTCCTTTCACACAAATAGGCCCACTGAACCATCTCCTCATAAGTACGGATGTTCTGGGTCCCAAGTTGTTGAATGTAACCGGGCCATAACCCGTCCATGAACCGATTAACTTTCAATAAATCGGTATTAATAAGATGTGGTGCATACGGTGCTAGCCTAGAGAATTGTAACTCATATTCTGCTACTGACATCATCCCTTGACGAAGGGATGCAAACTCCATATCTTTTCTTTCTTTGACATGCTCCAAGAAATACTTGGCACAGAATAATGCAAGGAAACCCTCCCATGTGTGTGGTGCATCGGCTGGAGGTGCCGGGACCAACTTCCACCATGTACGAGCAACCTTGTTTAATTGGAAGGTAGCCAAATGCACCTTCTCTTGATCGGTGCATTCAACAATGTCAAAAATCCGGTTCATCTCATCGATCCAGTTCTCCACTTCGTCGGGATTAGAAGACCCATAAAAACGTGGAGGGTTGAGACTCCGAAAATTCTGATGTAATCTGCTAGCTCTGGCTCCAGCGCCTGCCTGGGCCATAGTTTGTAGTGCCTGGGTAAGGTTAGCAACTGTTTGCTACATGCCGTCCCAATCTACGCGATGAGCCATTCGGAAGATTAAATAAGGTACTTGAGAGAAATACAACAACTTGTTATTTCTCATAGAATCAGGGAAATTTAATCTTAAAGTAATTACCTATCTTATCCCGGGCTCTACCCAATTCTCACCATCCCATGGGAAGAAATGCAGAAACAAGCTCACCTCAGAGACTGGGTCCAGGAGATGATCCAAAAAGTCAAAGGAGGTGAAACCCTCGAAGAACTATCTTTGTTCTATAAGGACAAAGAGATCACGGTGGAACAGTTGGAACAGATGCTTCATAGCTATACTTGCAACATGGTGGCTATTTGTGGACGTGCAAAACCGCACGCCCATATGTCCCTGCCAGTCCAACAGAGACAATAGTTTAAACCGAAGAGACCCCGGAGGACACGTCCCATCCGGACCCTCCGAACAGACGACATGCTGCTGTGGAACCATCTCGGGAATTACGACAGCGAAGAGAAACCAACCCCCAAAAAACTCACTACTCGTGGGCCCCCGAAGAGAACCAGGTGGATCGCCAATCTGGCCCAAAATGAGCCCAAAGTCCACCTTTAATCACACCATATCCCCCTTCAAAGGCGTGCCTTGCATAGCCTCCAACAGCATGCCTGGCGTGGGTTTCGCCGGCACGCTCCTAGCGCTCCTTCGCCGGCATACCTTGTGACCTTCAACGGCACGCCATCAAGTGCCCTTCAACGGCACACCCTGTGCCCTTCAACGACACACCCTGTGCCCTTCAACGGCACGCCATCAAGTGCCCTTCAATGGCACACCCTGTGCACTTCAATGGCACGCCATCAAGTGCCCTTCAACGGCACACCCTGTGCCCTTCAACAGCACGCCATCAAGTGCCCTTCAACGGCACGCCATCAAGTGCCCTTCAATGGCACACCCTGTGCCCTTCAATGGCACGCCATCAAGTGCCCTTCAACGGCACACCCTGTGCCCTTCAACGGCACGCCATGAAGTACCCTTCAACGGCACACCCTGTGCCCTTCAATGGCATGCCATGAAGTACCCTTCAATGGCACACCCTGTGCCTTCGATGGCACACCTTCAAGGGCTCTCAACGGCACACCCTTGTGCCTTCTTCTACGACACTTCACCTGCCCTTTCAACGGCACAGCTGCCAGAGCCTTTTCAGTGGCACGGTCCGCCTCTTCAACGGCACGCCTTTAAACGCACAAACCAAATATCATGGCCACGTCCTAAAGATCTTGGCGCGCAGTGGCCCATCCGAGGTGGCAGATGGAGAGCTAGCCACGCTGCCTACTCTTCATGCCATCAAGGATGCCCGGGTCAAATCCCCATAAGTGCACCGTTTCCCACTTTCGTCACCCTGTGTTCGAAGAACGCTATGCCATTGAGGTATAAAAACCCTCTTCTCCACGGCATACGGGGACATAGATAAAAAAAGGGACAGAGAGACAAGCAGAAAAAGGGAGACACGAACAGAGACACATGCAAGCACGCCAGGAAGAGAGGAAGAAGAAGAAGGGGGAAGAGCTCCACCGGCTGCCCCGACTTTGAAAGAGCGCGACTTTCGGGGACCCGTCGCTTCGATTTCTGTAGATTTACTGGAGGCGGTAGGAGTCCTCACACTTCTGGAGACTTCACTCCCCTTATAAATAGTGACCTTTGTGATGCTTTTACAGTCATCTTTGAGTGGTGAGCTCTGAGAGGTGTGTTGTTGTAGTATGTCATTGGGAAAGTCTGGTACGTCATCAGATGATGAATCTCTACAAGCTGGTTGCCAGCCCATGATTCTCAGGAGGGATCCTCCACCTGCTCCTTGGCGGCCGTGGCCGGAACCGGGGGCAAATGGTCCCGTTTCTGAACAATATCGAAACAGGTACTTGGATCGCTGGCATGAGGCCTTGGAGAAGGTCAACAGCTTGTACGCCGATCGGGGAGTCCTACTCCTTGAGCCGAACAGGTTTCATCCTAAAGGGAACGATGGATGGCCTTGTATCTACCCCCTCTTAACCTTTTGATATTATTTCTCCTCTATATCCTTGTGGCACAGTATTGACTGCTTCTCTCCACACTTGCAGGTGAGTGATGCGGTCCTTCCCCGAGTCGAGGGGTGTGCTCTTCTGCCTAAATATGGCAGTGGACGGGGTACCAGACCTCATCTTCCAGTTTGTAAACATGGCCGGCATGTCGGGTCGACTTCTGTAACGGGTGGGCTTTATTGCTCCACTGCCAGCCGTTGGACCACTTCTACAGAACAAAAGGGATGCTAGGTGTGGAGCTCGTCCCTATTCTCTGGCATATGCAGCTTCCTCTGTTGGTCCACTGCCTAGGAACATGCATGCTGAGGGAAGGTCATCTGTTACCACCATGCAAAGCTAAAGGCAAGATCATGTCCCCCCTACTTTTCTTTCTTGCGCGTCTGTAAGATGGCTTTACGCGAGCCATCCTGACACTATGGCAATTCTATATCTTGACCCGAAGATGAGGTCTCTTGTATTCTTTGTACCTTGACTAAGGAATAAAATCTCTTTGGATTTGTTTTGAATATTTACCTCTTCGATGAGAGATGCTCGTATGATGTGCTTCTGGTTGTTTTCCTGTATGTTGTCCCCGCGGTACTTGTATCTTCCTTAGGAGGACTAGCTCGTGGTCATTACTTGTGAGGGGACGCCTAGCCGCCTTTAAGGGACCTTTGAGTTGCCTTCTAATTTTCGAGAGAAGCGGTGCTCGCCTCTAAGGAACTCTCAGGTTACCTTCTCATTTTCGAGGGGAGCAGTGCTCGCCTCTAGGGAACTCAGAGATCACCTTCATGTTTTCAAGGGGGGCGGTGCTCGCCTTTAGGGAACCCGTGGGTTGCCTTCTCATTTTTTAGGGGAGTAGTGCTCACCTTTAGGGAACCCATAGGTTACCTTCATGTTTTCAAGGGGAGTAGTGCTCTCCTCTAGGAAAAAGAGAGGGAGTCATATAGCAGTGAGGAAGAAAGAGGAAGAAAGAGAGCAAGCTTGAGGAGATGAATCTGAAGATCCTAAAGATCCGTTCAACTGGTTCTTGGATCAGATCCAAACTAGATTTGCTCCATCGTGAGCTACATTGTTCAATCCTTATTTCTAGCTTTTTGTTGCTGTAATTCATCTTTTGATTTTTCATTTCTGATTTTATCAAACTGTGTGTCAGAGGAGCTAAGCTGTAATGCTCAGCGGGCGAGGTGGATACCTCGGACAGCAAGCTGTGATGCTCAGCGATTTGTAAGCAAGCTGTGAAGCTCAGCGGACGAAAGCTGTGATGCGCAGCAGTTTCAAGCTGTTAGGCAGTAGTAAGCCACACTCAGATCTGAGTGTAGGGTGGACGTAGGTCTTTGGTAGAGACTGAACCACCTAAAAATCTCCTTCTTATGTGATTGTTTCATTAACTATCTGTTTCGATAGATGAATGCCTAGGACAGCTTCCAGTTGAGTTTAATTGTGAATGCAAGATCACTCATCTGATCTAAGTGTGACATCAATCAAAGAAGTATATAGAAAAGTATGTCAGAAAAGTTAGGTCACGCCTAACTGGATTGACATCCTTTGCGTAGAGGCTAGCCTCCCCCTGGTACGAGATTTGATTGATAGACCACTTAGGTCAACTAAGTAATTCTTGTAGGTTTATTTCATCTCAGGTTAATACCACAACTAGGTTCAAATTGGTTTAGAACGTGGTTTAATCTTAAAATTCCTAAAAGTCTCAGTGGGATCCATTCACCCCCCCTCTGGATCTCATTCTAAGCGGATCACCAATCCTAACAGACGCTTGAAAATCACATAAAGAGGTGGGTTTCATTGGTGGTAAGCCTTTAGCAACCATTCCCTTCAACCACCTTCCATCCTTCTTGCTTGAGAAGAGACTGTGGGACCTTGATCGCGCGTGGGTGGATGATCTGGTACGTGGAGGATGATCCTGCAACACCCTCGATCAAAAAAAAAAGCTTTAGGAGGATCTGGGATGTGGATATCATCCTCGGGTCATCAGTTTAGCACTTTGAGGTAGGCACCTACTCTCAAATCTCAGGGGGGCAACAATGCATTAGAACGATTTCCATGTAATTTCTATTTGCTGAAAAGAAAGCTAAGGGTATGGGGAATCATCTTGCAGTCGTCAAACTCTGATGTTTGGTTCTATAGTTCCGCCCGAATCCTAAGCATTCATGTTAAGTTTTTTAGCCAGTCCTTCTTCTTGTTGCAACAGTACATTTCTGTAACTCATTAGGGTGTGATGGGAACATCAAAGCAAGGCCACTAACTTTTTTTGTTTACATTTATATCCTTGAGTCAATTGGGTTTTAAATTGTAAGAAAATTATAAGCCAATGTGAATCTGCCACGTGATCGAGTCCTGTGAGGAAGTCCAATACCTCATTGAGGAACAGATCCGGTGGGAGTAGATTGATGCTGAAGAAAATTCCATGGCACTTGATCGACTGCGACAAGCTGTCAAAGAAACCCAGGCTGTCACTAGAAATGCCCCTGAGCGGCCCGATCTTCCCCAGGAAAATGGGCACAGGTCACCCTACCAGCATACGCCAGAATGGCTCGAGTTCTGAACCGATAATCGGGAGGCTCTCGATTGACTGTGGAGATGCAGGGAGTAGGATGCCAGCCGAGAGGTGGGACCGAGTACCTTCTCGGCCGACGTCATCCACTCTCCCACTCCCTCGGCCTCTCCCGAGGCTCCAACACTACAGGCTGGTCGACCAGCCCTTGCCACTCCAGCCGCACAATGGCGACCCTGGCAAGAGCTAGAGTCTCTGCCCTTTTCCACAGAAGACACTGCAAGACTCCTTCGAGTCCTTCTCGGTCGAGAAGACGTCCTAGTAGGTGAGACCAGGACGAACTCTTCTAGCCCTTCTCGTCTCCCCCCTATTCTACCTCTGTCTTCGACACTCGAGGATAGAAAAGGGAAGCAAAAGTTGAGCGAGACCTTGGCTCTGTCGAACCAGGTTCTCCCTACAGCTTACAGGTTGGGCCCTCCAGCGAACGAGATCAAGACAACCACCGGGGGCAACAAGGCCCCCAGACGTCATCAGGTATCGTCCGACCCTGTTCTCAGCCAGACCATAGGGGTCCGGTCGTGAAGCAAGATGTTGGTCATGCTCCTCAGGCCCCTCCACAGCAAAAATCCCAGCCACCGCGGCTAACATTAAAAACTATGCACACGCCTTTGGACACCAGCCCCAGTACACCAGTTCAATAGGGAAAGCCTCCCCAGCCACCATGGCTAAGGCATCAAACCGCGCACATGTCTTTAGACACCGGCACCAATACACCAACTCAATAGGTGAAGCCTTCCCCGCCACCGTGGCTAAGGCATCAAATCGTGCATACGTCCTCAGACGCCAGTACAAGTCAATTGGTTCCCGGTAAACTCCCACACCAACTGTGCAAAGGTAACAAGTTGCGTCCACGTCTTCAGACACCAGTCGTAGCATCCCTACTTGCCAGGAACTACCACCCGAAGTCATCGAGCAGGCGATCAACGCTACCTTCCAACTACAACGATCGGAAGGTGCCTGGGTTGAGATCCAAGCAAAGAGGAGTCGCCGACCTTTCCCTACAAACTTATCGACTCGACGGTATCCCTATGCGGACCTATCAGCTTTAGTCCCAGTGCCTCCTCCTCCTACGCCCCTAGAGACAGCCATTGCCAAGAAATAGTAGAGGAATAGAAGGAAGAATCTCAAAAGGTGGCTCAACAAGCAAGCCGAACAAGCGCCTTGGAAACAGTCGACCCTTTGGTCGACTATTCTGGCCAGAGTTAAGGGGAGGAATTCCCCTGGGTTTGGTGGATCAAACCAGGGTGCGTCGACCCCCTGTAAAGGGTGCATTGATGTGGTTGTAGGGGCTTTCACCCTAGGAAAAAGGGTCAACCGACTAACTCAGGCCGGTCGACCAAAATCCCCTGGCCTCTATGTTTTAAAGACCATTTCGGCCCCTAACATATGGCTTTCACACCAGATTCAAAACTCAATATTTTACCCACCAAAACTCATGGGAATGTGGCCATTCAGGCCTCATGAGGGTGACGGTCAATTGAGGATTCATTCACGTAGATCAAGGGTTTCATGGGTTCCCCGATGGGTTTTTGTAGTGCAATTGTAGCATAGCTTCCGTGTCGCTTGTGTGCCCGTGGCGAGTCAATTACTACCTGAGTTCAATGACCATAGAGGGTCATGTCTGCATGAGTTCTGTGATAGCAGTTGGGTGGTTCTTGTGTGAATTAGTAGGCTGGCGTTCATTGGTTCTCATTACCAGCCTTAGGAGGTTACCCGTACCATGCTATGCCACCTTGTGGTTTCAGGTATGCATGAGTTGGATATCCTCCTCAGTAGTACTGCACTAGCCTCAGCTTACTAAGTGTCGAGCATGTACCGGCTAGGCCGAGACCCTTACTTACTGAGTGCTGACACGTTCTGACCTTGTGGTCGAGAGCTATATTTGATGTGATGATTTTAGACTAGTTACTGTAGTGTCCCTCACCTTAGCAGCTAGAGTCCTATTGAGGGGAAAATCAGTTTAAGGAACCGACCTTAAAGGCATGGTCTGTGTGTGCACGCATGGTTGGGGACAGTGGACCCACGTGGATGAGTGTGACCCCAACTAGTCCTTGTGTTCTTGCGACTCTGCCTCACTCTCTGGGGGAGGTGGATAGGTGTAAGTGCAGTGAGCAGTGTAAGGAATCAGGGACGCATCCAACCCAATCCCTTGCCTCTCTCTTTGGGAGAGGTGGCCAAGTTTGGGAGTGTAGGCATGGTGTAAGGCGTCTGGGATGCATCCAACCGTTGCTTGTGATGGAGTGCTCCAGTCACCGTGGGTTAAGTTTCTGACTGTGAGATATGGTTCTCTAGTGTGGTGTTAGTGAGCTCAGTCCCGATGACTTTAGCGTGTTTTCTCACCTGCGAGGTCAAGGTTTCTCGACAACATTGTTAAGGTTTTACTGATAATTAGGATCGGCAGTTTCAGTGGTATAATTATCATAGTGGCTTATGTCGTGAGGGCTTTTCCCTACGTTTAAGGCTTCATAGACCCTTCAGTAGTTGTTGTAGTGCGTGAGGACGTGAACTACTATATCAGAGGATGGATCCAAAGGGGGGTGAATGGATCCAAATGCGGAACCAAGAGTCCATAGAAACCAACAGAAGGTTCTAAGGATCAGATTTGGGGGAGAAATCTAGATAACAACCTCTGTAATTCGTCCACGGAGTAGCAGAGAAGAATAGTTCTGCTAAAACTCCTCCGTGTGACATAACGCATCCGCGATAGACCGCCATGTGAACATAACGCTCTAGCGTCAGTCCGTCATGTGATCTTATCTAATAAAAGATAACAACAATAGGTGAAACGTGCGGGCTTAGGACTCTGGCGAGCATAACGGGTAGGAACAAGGGCGTTATAGTGAGTTATAATGGATGGAGAGTGGTCTGTCATGTCAACAAAGACGTCGAGGTAGATGGTGGCTGGGACGACAAGGAAGTCGGTGGAGTGGGTGGTAGACTCGACCTTTGGGGGTGTATAACGGACTCGGGTAGGTGCGTTATGTGGGTTATGACGGCTGAACAAAGATCCGTTAAATGACAGAGACGCTGATTGAGACGGTGGATGAGACAGTGGGTGAGAAGACTATAACGGACTTCATGAGGTGCGTTATGCTACCATAACGTGTCATGGAGGATGCGTTATTTACAAAATGGCGATTAATGACATGGAAGTGCTTGCCTTAGCAATAAGACAAGGACAAGACCCATCAAAGGAAGGCAATGACCCATGAAAGAGACTCCTAACTGCCCAAGAAGACTCGACAAGGGTGAATAACTCAGAGCATCATTAGAATGAGTAAGGAGACGACCCAACTAATTGGTCATAAAACGGGTGTCAACAGATGCCCCTCCTTAACGTTCTCTTTGCAGGGGAGCAAGCGAAGGTGTAGCGAAAGTGAAACGGAACATGGAGATGAAGCGGAGATGACGCGGAGTGGTCCGAAAAGTGGGCGTTAAGGCAACGACACCCATTCTTAACCAACAAGCGATAGGAATCTTTCGAAAATTTCAGACTAATCACCAAGGAAATGACAGACCAAATGACGCCAATCTGGAGGAACTAACAACTAAGGAAAGGAAAACATGGCCAGTGGCTAGAGCAACAGAAAGGGAAAGAGATAATTAACTAAGCTCCAGACAGGAACCTTTGGCTAACCAGACCGAGTGAGCGGATCGACGGAAACCTTCCGACTCAAAGTGGAATGATTCTCCCTACTCAAGATTACGAACATGACTATTCACCATCATTGAGATATCTTGGGACAGATAAAGCACAATTATGCTCAAAGATGCGTATGATGCATGCTGGGCTAAAGAAAAAGAAAATCTTTAAAACGAATGCCAAGAAAGATAAAATAATAAGATACTCGAGAATAGTATTGCTAGACTGAAGAAACTAGGGTCAGGACACCATCTGTAACCATGGCGTGCAAGACAGAACCATCGTCCCCAAGCTTTTTCAACCTAACGGCCTTTCCGGAACACAGCGATTAAGGAACCACTGTCGCCTAGGGTATGCAATTTGAGCTCGGTGCTCAACTGGAGCTAAGGAACGGGCACTTATGCTCACAATCACAGATATTTATAATTTGGCTACGGCCCTAATCTCAAAAACATAGTATATAAGAAAATATACTAAATAAGCAAATGCTGGGATAGGAACGTCACGCGTACCTCAACGACTAGCACGTGGGGAAGAAACCTCGGCCGAATCCGATAACCCCGATACACAACAAATGAATATTATTACAATTTCACATATATAGCCCACTCCTCACAGGGAGATAACAGGCTACAAGCATGAATTTTGGGGCTGCTGGAGCTCGTATTGATGGGCCGCACTCGTAGGAGACGAGGGAGGCGAGTCGGGGCCGATCGGTGAGCCAATTGATCGCCGAGTGGTTCTACCCGCACTGGTCACCTGGTGCAGTAAACTTGCAAGAGTTGGTACGGTTGGATCCGATGTCTGATCAGGGTGCCATTTGTGGGAGCACGTCGACGACTGGATGAAGAACACCTCGGCCGAATGACGGGATCAGATATAATCAAATATGGGTGTGACAGCGCCTGCGCCAAGGCTCTGGTTCTGCTCGCACAGAATTACACAGAAAAACTAAAAATTACAGGAAAAATAGCTCCGGTGTTGTAACGAATTGCCGCTTGCTAGAGAGCATCAGAGACGTCTGGAGAAAGATCCAGACTGAAGGATCTAATCAGATCTAAGAGGAGGAAGGTGGCGCAGGTTCTGAAAATTTCTATTGGTACTGGGTCAGATCTGCACAGATCAGCCTGTGCAGTCCCACGAAAATCTTTGCCACGCCCAGCACGGATCTCCGAATGACGCGAGCTTGGAGGAGATGCAAAGAAGACAGGAAGTGGTAAGGCCCCTCCAACTTTCAGCTCCAAAGGAGTTGAGGACAGATCTAGTGAAATTTCCTAAGATGGGGGTCATGATCTGCCTTACAGAAACTAGCGGCGGTGCGCGACTTCACGGTGGGAATTTTTTCTGGAGATCCCAAACTTTGATTGAGACGAAATTAGTGCTGGATCACTCCTGACTTGCAGATCTACCTTTAGTAAAATCACCTGATTCAGATCCGATCAAGAGATGATAGTGGGTGATTCTCAATCTGGAGATGAAATCTGGGTGGACAGATTTAGAGGCGGAACACAAACGTGGCGATAACAGTTGCTTCAGCATTGCATCTCGGCAAGGGGAGTCGCACCCCGGATAGATCCCGCCGTAGGACTAGATCTTGAGCATCACACTCAAGGAAGAATAAGTGAATCACTATCTCACTAAAACACTCTTCTTGTAATTTTCATTCAAAATTTCATTAGCCTCAACCATACAACACATGAGTGCTTATATAGAATAAGGCAGTTTTGGTGGCCTGGGATGAAGAGAGATGTAGCGGAGTTTGTGGCCAGGTGTTTGACCTGTCAGCAGGTGAAGGCTGAGCACCAGTGACCGGGAGGTACACTTCAGCCTTTGGAGATTCCTGCGTGGAAGTGGGACCATGTGACCACCGATTTCGTGGTTGGATTGCCGTGGACATCCAGCGGGCATGATAGTATTTGGTTACTGGTGTATAGACTGATGAAGACGGCTCGGATATTGCCGATCAAAGTCAGTTGGGGTGTGCAGAGGTTGGCCCGATTGTATGTGGAGCGGATCATTCCATTGTATGGAGTCACTGTCTCCATTGTGTCTGATCGTGATCCTCGCTTCACTTCGAGATTTTGGAGGAGTTTTCAGAGAGCTCTAGGCACGGAGTTGGCGTTTAGCTCAACCTATCATCCTCAGTAGGATGGTCAGTCAAAGAGGACCATCCAAACTTTGGAGGACATGTTGAGATCGTGTTGCTTGGAGTGGCAGGGGAGTTGGATCCATCATTTACCATTATTGGAGTTCGCCTACAATAGTAGCTATCATTCGTGCATTGGCATGGCCCCTTATAAGGCGTTGTATAGACGACTGTGTCAGACTCTGCTTGATTGGTTCAAGGTGGGTGAGCGTGTCCTGACAGGACCAGATTTGGTGCAGTAATATGTTGAGGTGGTGCATTTCATTCGACAAAAGATGTTGGCAGCGCAGAGCCGACAGAAGTGCTATGCCGATCGGAGGAGGCAACCCTCAGTTTTGCAGCAGGAGATCAGGTGTTTCTGAGGGTCTCTCCTATGAAGGGCGTAGTGCGCTTCGACAGCTGTGGGAAGCTGAGTCCCCACTACATTAGTCCTTTTCCCATCGTCGAGCGTATTGGGGAAGTCACTTATCGGTTGCAGTTACCCCCAGAGCTAGCTGCTGTGCATGACGTGTTTCATGTGTCAGTGCTGTGGAAGTATATGCCCAATGATTCTCATGTCTTGGAGGATTTCGTTTGGCCTGAGGTGACCCCAGACTTATTTCTACCGGAGTATCCTATCCGCATTGAGGAACGGCGTGAGCAATGCTTGTGAAACAAAGTTACCCCTCTGGTTAAGGTGGTCTGGCAGCGTCATTCTGGTGGTGAAGCGTCGTGGGAGCGTGAGGATAAGATGCGGCAGATATATCCCTACTTGTTTGAGTGAGTTTTCTTTCCCTACTCCTATGCTTTGGTTTAAATTTCGAGGACAAAATTTGTTTAATAGTGAAGGACTATAACGTCTTAGGTTTTTTGGACATTTTTCAAATCTGGATCCGTGAGTTTTGGATTACTTTCGAGGGTCCCAGAGCGTGTTTTGTGATTCACGTGTGTTTTTTCCTGACGGACCTTCGGAGCCCTGTATCGGATGAACTTGAATGGAATGGAGATTGTCAAAAGGCCTATGAAGATTTGAAGGTATATTTGTCCAATTCTCTGGTTTTGCAACCTCTTGTCCTTGGGAAACGCCTAATCCTATACATTTCTATCATTGAGGATTCCCTAGGAGCTGTCTTTGCACAAGTGGATGATGAGGGCAAAGAGCGGACAGCTTATTACCTCTCCAAGTTATTTAACCCAATAGAGGCCAAGTACACTACCATGGAGAAAATTTGGGCCACTTTAGTCTAGGTAGCTCTGAAATTGAAGCACTACTTCCTAGCCCACCCAGTTAGGCTGATCTCTAGAATGGACCTGATCTGTTATCTCCTAGAAAAGCCTATCCTTTCTAGTAGGTTAGCTCACTGGCAGAGCTTTCTCTCTCAGTTTGACATCACATTCGTTGTTCAGAAGGTAGTCAAAGGATATGCCATCACTGAGCATCTCACCCATCTTCCTATTCCCTGCATGGACTCCATTCAAGGTAAATTTCCAAATGAGCATCTCTCTGTCCTTATTCATCATCCCTTTTGGTCTCTGCACTTTGATAGTGCGCTCAATTTCTAAGGCCGAGGGATAGGTGCCGTTCTCCTCACTCCAGAAGGGGTGACGATTTCTCTTGCTTATCAACACCGCTTTCTTGCTACCAACAGCATCGCTAAGTATGAAGCTCTCCTGGCTGGATTGAAGCACGCCTACCTCTTGGGCACGTGCTACTTAAACATTGTGGGAGACTCTCAACTTGTTCTGCGGCAAGTTCTGTCCACTTACTGCACTCGTGACCCAAAGCTCAAGCCATATCAAGATTTGGTCACTCTCTTGGCTAGGAAATTTCACAAATTGATCTATATCTACACTCCTCGATCTCAAATATCCTTGTTGATGCATTAGCATCACTCGCTTCCTCCTTATCTTTTCCTCTTAGTCAGAGCAATGAGACCATCATCGTCCAGAGATTGGACGCCTCCTCTCTTCAGGATCCTTGGTATGACAACCTTAGGAAAACTATAGAGGCGAGGACTGAGAAGAAAGATTTGAAGGAAGTGTCTTTGACAGAATTGGAAGAGATCCTGGAAGAAGAAGAATTACCCTGGTATCATGAAATTGAGCTGTATTATAAGGATGGATCGTTCCCAGAAGGGGCAAGCGCCGAGCAATGTAAGGCTATTAGAAGAGATGCCTCAAAATACACTATCATTGCTGGAGAATTATACATGCGTGCTCTCAATGGAATGCTCATGAGATGTCTAGATGATGATGAAGCTTGGAAGGTGGCCGAAGTAGCCCATTCGAGTGAGTGTGGGGATCATGTCAATGGCCAGGCTTTAGCAAAGAAAATCTTTAGGCAGGGTTATTATTGGCCCACTCTAGAGGAAGATTACTCCCTCTATGTCCGAAAGAGGTCGAGAAAATCGAGGATAAACTGACAGCAAGAAAGCCTGGCGGAGAACTGCTATCAGTCTTCCTCAAAGACGACCTGACTCTCAAAGTAAAAATAGGAGCGAATTTACCGCCCAATGTACAAGAGCAATACAAGAATTTTCTTTCTGAGTACATTCAAGTCTTCGCATGGTCTGATGAGGATCTCCCCGACATTCTCAATGAGGTGGTGATGCATAAACTCAACCTCGATCCATCGATGAAACCTGTCCAGTCGCAGAGAAGGAAGCATGCCCCAGAGAAGCAGGCGATCATCAAAGAGTAGCTTAATAAGGGGAAGAAAATCGGGCTATTTCATCCGGTCCTTTACCTGACATGGCTCGCAAATGTCGTCCTGGTGCCAAAAGCTTCGGGCAAGTGGCGAATGTGCGTGGACTTAACCGACCTCAACAAAACCACTCCAAAGGACTATTACCCGTTACCAAACATCGACCAGTTAGTTGATTCAACCTCAGGTAACGAACTTCTGAGCTTCCTGGACGCGTATTCCAGCTATCACCAGATCCAAATGGACCCCGAAGACACCGAGAAGACTACCTTTGTCACCGACTTCGACGTCTACTATTATACCTGAATGCCTTTCAAGTTAAAGAACGCTGGAGCCACATATCAGAGGCTGGTCAACCACATCTTCGAAGACCAGATCAGGTGGAACGTCGAGGCCTACATTGATGACATGCTCGTCAAGACACCCAAGGTCGAAAATCATTTCGTCAACCTGGCCGAGATCTTCAACACTCTCCAGAGGTATAACATGAAGCTCAACCCCGCTAAATGTGCCTTTGGAGTTAGGTCTGGGAAGTTCCTGGGATTCTTGGTGACTCAGCGAGGGATTGAAGCCAACCCCGACAAGGTCTAGGCCATCCTAGACATGTAGCCACCTGCTTGCGTCAAGGACATTCAGCTCCTAACTGGGAGAATTACTGTGCTCAACCGCTTTCTGTCCCGGGTAGTAGAACGGTGCCTGCCCTTCTTTAAACTATTAAGGGGACCTAAGCTGGCATCTGCCACCTTCGCCTGGGATAGTGAGTGCCAGAAGGTTTTCATAGAGTTAAAAGAGTTCCTGGCTTCACCTCCAGTACTGTCGAAGCCAGTTCTCGAGGAATCGTTGTATCTATACCTTTCGACGACTCCTTCCATAGTAAGCTCGATCTTAGTCCGAGACAAAAAAGGTGTCCAGAGGCTAGTATATTACATTAGCAAGGTGCTCCTCGAGGTCGAAAGAAGGTACTCTGTAATTGAGAAACTCATGCTAGCATTGGTAGCCTCAGCCAAGCGCCTCCGACTCTACTTTCAAGGACATTCCATCGTGGTGCTGACTAGTGAGTCCTTGAAGAAGATTCTGACCCATCCTGACAAGAAGAAAAAAACTTTGTGTTGGCTATTTCTATGAAGGGAGGGAGCATGATAATTTATGTTGCATTCTTGGGTGAGGTTTTTTTAATCTGGACCACCGTTGATCATTCCCATCTTTCTCCCTTCTATTGCATTCTTCGCCATCCCCAGTCGATATGAATCCGATATACAACCAACCTTGGTCTTATTCATATTATAAACCCCACATGATGTTTAGACGGAATCAAGATGAATGTGTTTATGAGTAGAATAACTTTATGCATTCAACTCATAATTTCACTTGATTTAACTCTTGTATTTTGTAATCGATGTGTATGTTCTCATTTGGGATTGATGTGTATGTTCTGATTTTTGTGTGTTTAAGGATCCGATGGCGAAAAGGGGGGAGGTGCGGTCCCAGGCAGAGCTGGCCGTAGGGGCCCTAGACGTGCACCGTGGAGCACCGTCCCCTCCGGTAGATGCGGTCCCCGGTCTGCTGAGAGCAGCGGATATTTTTGATTTGTCCACCTAGTTTTTATCATTGGCTCAGGGACCACTGCCAGTTGCCCTGTATTGGGCAAGGTTCAGGGAGTTGAGCCGGTATGCACCCCTGGCAATTATGGGTCCGTGATTTTTGACAGACCAGTTTGTTGCTGGAATGAGGCCAGAGATTCATCGGACCCTCATGGCGTCTGAGGTTACCGACTTGGAGGTAGCGTTTCAGACGATGACGATTTTGGAGGTAGACCTACTACGCGGCCTGGAGCATGGTCTGGCATTGCAGTTCCAGCAGGGTCTCTCTCAGATGGTTCAGGAGGAGGCAGTTGCATCCTCTTCCACTATCCGTGGTCCTCGCCGATGGGACAGGAGGAGGCGTCGGTAGGTGGCTCGGCGTGGTGTCGGGTGATGCAAAGAGCTCAGGCATCTGCGATAGGATAAGGTGCAGGCACAGGCCTCAGAGGAGTCCGTGCAGCAGCTAGCAACGAGGTGACCACGGAGGCGACCATGGCATTACCTGTCAGAGTAGCCAGGGCACTATCCGAGGACCTATGTCAGGTGCTGCCGGGTTGGGCACATGTTGCGTGAGTGCTCTCAACTGCCACCCCAGCCATGATCATTCTTTTGGTGGCCTCCTCGAGACTTTGGGGAGGCGGGTGACCGTATTTTGGCCATGGCTGAGGCATTCTTCTATAGAAGTTATGACTTCAATTGTATAAAATTGTGTAAATCTAACGAATTACGACCGCTATACAAACTTGGTTGATGAACTTGGTTTATGCATCACTTTTTCAAAAAGATGATCTGTTAAATTCAAGGTCGCCTCCCCAAGAATACTGGGCCTTGCTGACTGTTGACAAAAAAAAAGAAAAAGAGAAGAGGAAGAAAAAAAGAAGGAAAATAATGAAAAAAAAGGGCCAAACCTCGGTGTGAGTTGGTCTCAGTTGTGTGAGGCGTGTTGTTGCCGTGCCGTTGCTTGAGGCATTGTGATTTGTGGCAATGGCTGGATTGAGAATCGGGGAAATGTGTTGGTGAGGTTGCCGCATGAGTACCATGTTTCTGTGTTGGAGGTTGTGTCCTTGGGTGAGATCGTATTTTTGGAGAAGTGATCTCTAGCAAGGTTGTGGGTCCCGGTTGGTTGCCGTGATCGACTGGTGAGGTTGGCCGAGTGATCGACCATGGGAAGAAGTTTATTGTCTGGGGACCCGGATGCATTGGTCGTGGCACTATCGACCAGCTTGCTGTAGTAGCAGGCGGGACTTGTCGATTTTGGAGAAGTGTGCCGTGGATTGTAAGAAGTTGTGTCCCGAGGCTCTGTGGTAAGAGCGGAATCGGGATTGACAGGCGTCCTTTTGGAATGTTTCTAGGTGAAGGGTTTGATGAGATAGGATGAAGGACGGTGCCTGTGTGCGAAGGTCTCTGGTGAGATGTTGGTGTTAGATATGGTGATCCCTGGTCTGTGTCCAGCAGGGGAGGATTTTTTGATGTGTTGCGTCGAGTGACGTGCAGACCGAGAGGAGATCTTGTCATGTGGTTTCATCATGCTCCCCTGAGAGGGTGGAGCTGGCATGAAGTTCGAGACCAGTTGCAATGTCTGAGCGAGGTTTGGCTTGAGATGTGGTGTTGGTCTGTGGAAGGGTCAGCGGATGGCCTGTCGTGATTTGGAGCGCGCCGGTTGAGCCAGTGGAGGTTTCCCGTTGATGCGTATCTGGTGACCAGTGGATGGTCTTTCACAGACAGAAGATGTTGGTTGTTGAGGCTCGAGAATGGCGAGAGCCATGTGCCAGTGAGGCCTTGGGTGGCCGATTATGAGGTGTGCTTTTCCCGGATTAATTGGATCTGGGGTTTGTTAGAAGTTGTCTTCTGGGAGAGTTGGTCCGGTGCTGTTGTCAGCGTCCGGCTTGCCAGGTGTGAGCTGGTGGAAGCTCAGTGTTAGTTGTCCTTAGTGCAGGGTGTGAGATCGGTCAGCGGGTTGTGAAGCTGGCGTTTGGTTGGTCCGCCGAGCATGGGCATTGACCGGTGTTGGTTTTCATGGTGAGGAGTGTGTTTTCTCTGTGATCGTGGTTGGTTTTACGCCGGTTGAGGTGATGCCAGACTTGTGCATTCTTGCATGTGCCTGCTCTGCTGCTCGACGTGTATCGAGTTGTGAGTGAGATGTTACCCGTGATCATTGTCTGACCGCGTCCCTCAGGATCATTATTTTTACGAATATCGAGGTTTGGTTGGGGTCCTGACGGCGTTGTCAGTTGGTTTCGACATTCTCCCCTTGTTGCTTGGTGCTTGTCCTGAATTTCGAGGATGAAATTATTTTATGGGGGGAGGAAAAATTACAGCAAAGAAGGGTTTAAAAACATTCCTCATTATTTCAACTCATAAACGGTCAAAGTCAGACCGCTCACAGTTTATAACGGCCTTGCACGGGCCATGCAAGCATATGTAATCTGGACATGATCGTAAATGTGAATGGCCCTTTACGAGGCCGTCTAATGAACTGAACGGCCATACTCTAGCCAGTCAATGGAACGTACCGTTAGAGAGTAAACGGTCAGAGATGAACCATCCTGTTCATACACGGTCTATCGATAGACCGTGCCATCCCTGGTGGTTTCAAAAAAATAAAACCCTTCCTCTTCCTCCGCCCTCTCCACCGTAACCGATGGAGGAAGAGGGAGGAACCCAACACTGCACCCCACGTTCCCTATCTCTCTCTCCCTCAATCTCGCCCACTCTCTCCCACTCTCTTCCTTCCCTCATCTCCCCCTTCTCTTCATGCGCTTCAAGAGGCAAGCCACACGCCCTAGCATGGCCAGTGAGGACGTCACGCCACCATCACCGGTGCTGGCGACCACCATGGAGGAGACTGCCGTGTCGCTGCCCACGGCGGGAGAAGAAGCATTGTCGCCACCACCCGCGGTTGAGGAGGAAGCTGGGGCGGTCATCGTCTGGGAAGAGGAGGACGCCGGTGCACCGCCGGAGGCGGCCACTGCGGAGGTGGAGAAGCCACCGTGAACCTCCAAGGTAGGTTGCCTAAAAACCCTTCCCCAATTCTATTTCACATTATGCATGTAGCTTAGGAGGGGAGAATAGGGGAACTTAACCCATTTAGGGCTGGTTGGGAGGCCATGGGGGCCCTCACCACCGGCGGGGAAGGGTTTCATGCCATCGGGGATGGCGATCGTTGAACGGTTCAACAGGAATCGCCTCCGAAAATAGCACGGTTCTCACCGAACCGTTTATGAACAATACGGCCCATGGGTGGCCGTTCTGTGGCAATTGAACCAACGTTGGTAAGGAGTGTAGCACGGTCTAGGGAAGGCCATTGATATCTAGGACGGGCCTTTCTGGTTCGTACAGAATTCAAACCATTGAGAATAAAATGGTCCCCATCGGACCGCCGACAGATACACGGTTTAAGGAGCACCATTCAGGCTCTAAACGATGAGGGACATGAAACGGTCATATGGGGGTCGTGGACTTACTGAACGGCTAGCAGAGAGCCGTTACTAGGTGGGAAGCTGGGACCCTGAACGGTGCTAAACGGGCCGTCCACTAGGTAGAGCGGTCCACTGAGGGCCGTTGACCTCTGAAGAGTGGGTTCCCCTTCAGCTCAGCCAACTCTTTGAGTCTTCTCTCAGCATTTGTCTGCTCGTCGCGAGCTAGGCCATGTTAGACTGCGACTCTGAGTGATGGGACTTTCAGCTCTATAGGGACTACTGCCTCAGACTTGCTATGTAAGGATCAAGGAAAAAATAGCAAGAAAGCTCTGAGAGGAAGAAGTCTTTGAGAGGAGGGAAGTCATGTTGGCAGAATTAGAAGAAGAACTAGCCGACGAGGAAAAGCCATGGTTCTACAAAATTGCCAAGTATTGTAAAGATCAATCCTACCTTAAAGAGGCCACATCTAAGGATAAGAAAGCTATAAGGAGAGTGGCCCAGAAATACATGCGGGTTGGAGGGGTCTTATATAAGAGAAGCCTCACTGGTGTTCTTTTAAGATGTCTTGATGACGATGAGGTCTGGAAGTGTGTTGATGAGGCACACTCAGGCGTATGCAGTGGCCACATGAATAGCTAGATGCTTGCTAAGAAGATCCTTTGGCAAGGCTTTTATTGGCCCAACATGGAAGAGGATTGTACTGTCTATGTCCGTAGGTGCGTCAAGTGTCAACTTCATGCTGACAAGATCCACTCTCCATCTTCCTCACTTCATCCAGTATCCTGCCCATGGCCTTTCTCCATGTGGACTTTCGACATCATTGGTCCCCTCAGCGATCCTAACTCCCTTACTAAGCAAAAATTATTCATCCTCATTACAACGGAGTATTTCACCAAATGGGCTGAAGTCGAAACTTATGCAGAGATTAAAGCATCAACGGTTTGTAAGTTCATCATGAAGAACATCATCGCCAGGTTCGGCATCCCAAGTACGATCATCATCGACAATGGGTCGCAATTCATCTCTCAAGACCTTCAAGACCTCTGTAAAAGGTATAAAATTACATTGCATCATTCATCACCCTATTATCCACAAGGAAATGGCCAGGTAGAGGCCACTAATAAAACATTGATCAAAATCATAAAGAGAATATGTGTGTCTAATAAGTTCTCAGATTGGCCAGAAAAATTTAATGAAGCTCTATGGGCCTATCGCACTTCAATCCGTACTCCCACTAGGCAAACTCCATTCACCCTTACTTACGGGATGGAGGTGGTAGTCTCATATGAGATCTTAGTCCCTTCTCTCTGGGTACAGTTAGACAAGGAGCTTCCACTCGATGAATATCGTGACTCGCTCCTTTCCCAATTGGAACTCTTAGATGAGAAACGACTGGCAGCTACCGAGCACGCACGTGTTTACCAGAATAGATTCACATGAAGGTCATTGAAAGAAAATTCAAAGTCGGTGAGATGGTTGTAAAGAGAATCTTTGTAAAATATGGTGGGCCACGTTCTAAACTCCAACCCAATTGGGAAGGACCATATGTAGTTCAGGCTGTGCATCCTGGCAACGCCTGCAGGCTAGTCAACGCCGAGGGAACCGAACTGTCCCACCCTTGGAATGAACTTTACCTTAAGAAGTACTACCCTTAGATAGCCGTTTGTTACAATAAGAGTCCTTAGCATAAAAAAAAACAATTCAAATAGAATAAATGAAGCATTAAATGTGATTAAACATTTAGGGTTTTAGGGAACTACAACCCACATGCAATTTTCATGCAAAATGACCACTCTAGCATGCTTTAACCATCCTAAACGATAGGAAAACGTGAGAGAGTGACCATAAACATTTAGCTTTTTTTTTTCAAATCTCAAAAAAGCTTATTTTTGAACAAGTCATTGTAAATATTAAAATCTATGTGTGAAGCTGGCTTTGCCACCTAGCAACCCGCACTTGATGAACCCACGACTAACTTAGATGGGCCAAATACTGAAAGCCTTGCTGCAGCCCTTCTAAGGTGAAGTTCTTGTTAACAATTTGTTTGTGTTGCATGGTGTTGCCTGTACTATACCTTCACACTTGTTACTCAGTTCTTTTCTGTTGATTAACAGAATAATGGATGACCGAAAGGGTCAGGAAAACTTTCAACTGATAGTCATTACCCATGATGAACGATTTGCTCAGTTGATTGGTCAACGGCAGCATGCTGAAAAGTATTATCGTGTCACAAAGGATGAACAGTAAGCACTAAACGTGTTATTCTTTTTTTCTTATGCCGTGTGCTTCGTCTTGGCTTGGTTCCTTCAGTCTTTTGCTTCCATAGAAGTTAATGACTTGCTTCACAACCGCATGCTTTCAGTCAACATAGTATAATTGAAGTACAAGATATATTCGACTGAAATTGTCTCGGATGAGCCTTCGAAAGGAGAAATCAGGGGTGAAACTTGAAATTGCTGTTTAGGAATGGCATTCCTTGTCACCAAAGGTTCGCCATAGTTCCTTCACTGTTAGAAGTGAGCTCTTCAGTGTCAGCTCAGTTCCCTGTTTGTTGAAGCGGCCTGAAGTTGCAGCTTCATTTTCTGATCTCTAGTTGACCATTACACCGATGGCTCGGGGAGTCTCTGGCTTTGTTTTATGAAGAGAGAGCTGGCGGCGGCCCGACACAGGCAACATGTGCGTCGATTCCAATGTAAAACGTGGCAGCCTTGTACATGAAAGCTGAAGGGGTCTGGAACCCAAACGATGTTTATCTGCCCACATAAGGAACTTGACAAGCCGTGGCATGCACCCCAGTGGTATCTTGTAAATTTTGTTTCCTACGTTGGAAGTGACGTCGTGATGATCTTATAAAGAAGCGGTTACATTGCACCTCTAATGCCTTCTGTCCCCATTAGTTGGACTTTGGATATAAGAATGTCTTGGGAGTTCATTTTTCTTCTGTAACCACCCACATGCAGTGGCGCCTTGCCGTTTCGAAGCTAGTTTGGGCCCTTCTGCAATGGGCTCCTCGTCTGGCCAACAAGTTTGCTTCACTTTTGGAGGCTGAACAGGGGGTCAGGGGGGGGGGGGGGGGGGGGGGGGGGGGCTCTGCTGAGCCCTCGGCTCCGAGTATGTTCTTCTTGGATCAAAGGCTCGTATCATTTGTTAGATGAGTCTTCCTTTCTTTGTGATATTAACCATTACTCTACATGTTGATGCATTTTTTTAAGCTATCTATCCTCCCGTGGAGTTGGCGGTAGAGGCTGACACCGCAGCGATTGAGGAGGACACCCTTGTAGAGATCGGTATGTTTTTATCACTCTGAAGTCCTCATCCCTGTTGTTGGTGCAAATGAAGTATTAAGACTATTACGTCTCATTTCACTTGCAGAAAGCTCGGCCGCACCTATACCGCCTAGAGAACAAGGATCAATCACTATTGACATTTCTCCTCCAATCTTGGAAGAGGGGTCTCCTTTCGCAACTGACCCAGTGAGCCGAGCTACTTCGGGTAAGGCCATCATGGCCCGTACTTTGGAACTTTGCCCATATTGATTTTACTGTGGTGGTACACTTACAATCTTTGGTTTATTCTTCTTTTTTATTTCATGCTCAGCAGAGGGAGGGAGCAGATGTGCCCCAGGATTTTCTTGCTCTTGGGTTAGAGTGGCACGACGGGCCCTAGCTTGGTGTAGCCTTGGGGAATGCTGATACGGGAACCTTGCTCATTCAGAATCTCCAGTCACTACTACAGATTGACCCCCTGCCGAGTGTTGAGGCCATGCGGGGTCACCTAGTGTGCTGCACCCGAGGTTACCATGCCTTTGGCCTTCCACAGGATGCTTGGATGGCTGTGGTCGCGGCCGTGTGGGAGGAGTTTGCTCGCCTTCATGCTACTCAGGAGCGGAGACAGAGGATCCAGACACAGATCCGACAGCGGAAAGAGTAGCTCTATGGACTTTGGGCAGCCTAAGTTGAGGTCGACCTCCAACTCGAGGGCGCTGAGGAGCGCAATCAAAGGGCCTCCCTTTAGGTAGAAGAGCAGTAGAGGGAGCTTTAGGAGGCTAAGGTGGAGTGCCGCGGTACATAGGTCGAGATAGAGGCTCTTCGCCGTAGGCTTGAGGAGCTCCGGGAGGAGACTCTTCAGAGTGAGACTCTCCCTTCTGACCTGAGGAGGAGCGAACCTGGTGCTTGACGAACTTTGGCACTTTCTTGTACAGAGGGCTTTTATATTCTACCCATTCTTGTCTCAGTTGTCCCGAGGGCTTGTCTCGGGCTCCTTCCTTTGATGACATTGATGAATAAAGGATAGAATTTAATAGTTTTTGCTTCCATCCTCTTACATGTATATCTTTTTTTTGTCACTTTATCAGCCCTGCCCTCCTTTCAGGTTTTCGCTAGGACTAGCCCCCTTTAGCTTTTGTTAGTGTGCCCTTACGGGTTTTCACATTGAGGGGCACCCATTTTTGCCTAAGGTGTCCTTTAGGGTTTTCACCTTAGCCATGTTACTAGCTTAGACCTTTGCCTAACTAGCACAGACTTCACCTAACTAGCACAAACCCTACCTGAACTAGCTTAGACCTTACCCGGCACGCCCGCGCCTTCTCCACCAGCACACCCCAGCTTGGCCTCCCCCGGTACACTCTAGCCCTCACCTTCACCGGTACACCCCCAGCCCGATACACCTTTGGGCAGCCCTCTCTGGCACGGTGCCTCGCCCATTTAACCCTTGCCCTTCGCTGACACACCCCTGCCTTGAAGCTGACCTGGCACACTCAACCCTACCCGGCACACTCAACCCCACCTCTTTGAACCCTCCAACGGCACAGCCCCTATGCCTCTTACCCAATACACTCTAGGCACCCTTACCCGGCACACCCTGTGCCTCTTCCCCGGTACACCCTGCCATGGCCCTTCGCCGGCACACTCCCCAGGCCTCCTCACCGGTGCAGTCTTCTGTTGGGGTGCTAGACCCAGATTTAGAGGGGGGTGAATGAATCCTCTTCAAATTGTGTCGATTTAAAACTTAAAGCCCAATTTAAAACATTAAACTAATAACCTCTTGTAGAATTAAACACTATAGTTCTGTAATGCATTTGTTCTAAAAGAATTCACACACACACACACACCAATTCAGCTAATCGTGTGTGAAACACAATCGAACACTCAATGTGCTCAAAAGACAACGTACTCTCACACTAAGTCGGAGTCAATCGGTAGAAGATAAAACCACAGTATAGACAACCTGTTCTAAACAGTTGTTGTAGCAAGGCTCACAGTTGAACACATATCTTGCAGCTTCAGAAAACGTAGTGTCTCTTAGCAGAAGACCTGAGCCTAATCATTCATCTATCGAAATCGAGATAGACAATCAAACCACACATAGAGGAAATTTTTAGGTGGTTCAGCCAGACCTCCAGTCTGCCTACATCCACCCCTCACTCTAAATCAGAGTGAGGCTTCCCTTGCAAAAGTAAGAACAGCAGACTCAGTCTGCAACAGATGCTGCCAAACAGCTTGGATCGAGGGAGACAAATCCCTCAACCTGATCTTGCTACCCACAAGATCAGCACCCTAGCTCTGCTACCCACAGAACTAGAACCGGAGATGAATCTCCCTTCCTCCAAGCCGGAGGGAAACCACTAGTGACATCCCGTCACTAGCAAACCAGAGATCGAAGTCTCTCTTCCTCCACACCAGAGGGAACCCCCAAGTGACACCAAGTCACTTGAAAATCCTCTTGTTTTACTATCCGATGGCTTGCTCCCAAGTCCCTTTTTACCCTCAACGTGGATGGTGCCAGCAAAGGCAATCCCGGTCCTTCAGGGGGAGGTGGTTGTTTTAGAGATTCTCATGGGAAAATGCTATTGGATTTTTCTTACTTCTATGGAAATGGATCTAATATGGTGGCAAAAGGATGAGCCCTTCTCGATGGCCTTAAACTGGCTCAGCTACATAACATTCCCATTTCCATCATATACTCTGATTCTAAATCTCTGAATGAGTTGCTCAAAGAGAGAAGAAATCCTCCTTGGTCACTTCTCCCTTGGTGGAATAAGCTTCAGGATGCCATCAACACTTTGCGTTGTCCCATTGTTTACACTTATAGGGAGACTAATCAGGTTGTAGTTGCTTTGGCCAACTACGTAGTCTCCATGGGTCACAACACTGAATTCTTATTGGCAAGGGAGTTCCCACTCATGGCGAGAGGTTATATCACAGTCGATGCTTCTTGCATCCCCAATATTCGCACTCGACGTATATAGACATAGTTTTTTCCTTGATACACTTGACATTGTATAGATATAGCCTCTTCTTTTCTTTCCTTGTGTACTCAAGGGGCATTCCCCCCCCTGAACTTTTAGACATTCTTTTAAGTAATAAAAATCGCACCTAGTGATACGAAGGTGGAGTGGGAACATTTCTTTCCTCTAGAAAGGGGTGCACTCTCCCTTTGTTCCATTAGATGTTTTGCCCCCAAAAAAAACTATGAGTCGTTATGATGTCCAACTTTGAGTCATTATGAGTATCTTGAAAGTCAGGATTTAAAGAGATGTAATTGTGAGTAGAAGCATAATGACCTTCAGTGATTTTCTCTCCCCAGATAATTGTCTCCCTTTTATGCAAATATTCAAGACTCTCCCCCTTATGCATACCCTAGTTAATGACACATATAATTCTCTCCCCCTTTGACATCATCAAAATAACATACTAGAGAGAATATATGGCATAATTAGGAAGGTAGGAGTGAGGGAAATTATTAGCACAGGATGTATAGTGTAAAAATGAGTATATACCGGGAGGGAGCAATAAAATATGTAGCAACCAAAGATTGATGTGGAATTACATGCCAATGGTTGTACACTTATTACACCACTTATTGTGTCCCAGAGGGGGTGCATGGTCCCTCTACAATGAACGTAAAGCAAAAATGATGTAGAGAGAAGACCGTGCAAACAAGGAGTTGATACCACTTGTTAGTGAGTGATGACCAATGGTTAGTGAGCAAGTGATACCAATTGTTGATGACCAGCACAATATAGATTGTTTGGTCCTTTGGCATGGCAGAAACAATATTTACACAATAGGCATTAAATGTTAAGATGATACTTCAAGATAACTTGAACTGAGCCATGAGAAATAAATGTATGCAAGACATTTAACCATGGCAACATGATGCAGTAAGAGAGAAATAGAGCAGCCATAAAATAAATTTGATTGTTAGGTTTTGTTCAAATTTTTACAGGTTTTCTAGTTTTCAAATTTTTAGAGTTTTCTATGCAAATGCATGGGGATGAATGATGCAAACCACCTATGTATTGAGGACTAATCTAGTTGCATGGGAAGCATGATACCAAAAGTCAGAAAGCATCAATAAATATGAATACCACTTGTTTAAAATGGTGAAGCTTTCATGGCAACCTGAATGAGCTATGTAGAAGTGTTCAGTGAAGGCAATCAAAAAATAGCATCAACAGATAGCTTGTCTCTAGAATAGATGGAGGTTCTCAAATCTGAAACCAAGTTCATAAATGCAAAGTTATAGATTTTTCAAAATCTCCAGTTATAGAATTCTAATGAGGTAGCCCTTATGGTAGAATTGGTTTAACATTAATAAATTCTGAACTTCTCAATAAAAGCGCTAGAAAGCATTTGTATTCAAGATTAATAAATGTGAACCAGGAATTCATAGTAAAAACAGGTTAACCTCCTCTTATCATAATCATTCAATTCCATTAGCTCCTTTGAGAGTTACTATGAAAAGTATTGAAATTCAACAAGCATGAAGACTAAATGGAATTCTAGAATTGTAGTAGATTTGCTTTTATCTTATGCTATCACACTCAGAATTTTCATTAAGAACAAGAAAATTTTTACGAGCAATTTAGTCCAGTCATGCCTTGTATCTTGAGGATACACGTTGGTTAGACACTAGTATCCCTAGATACTTGGTGTGATTGACTGTCATGGCACAAATAAAACATAGATATCATTGTCACCTCATGACATATTGAGCCTCAAATTTGTTGATGAGGGGACATATTTCTCAGCAACTTTACCATTGCTCTACCTTGATCTTTCTTTTATATCACAGCAGAGTTAACAAGGGCACTTTATGACATATCTTACCTCATTTCATTTATGAGGAGACATATTTCTCAGTGAACCAATGTCATTACTCTGACACAATTTTAGCTTTTATAAATTTCAGAGGATCAGATTGTTTAAAAATAATGCTAGATTGACCTCCACTCGGCATCGCCGAGTCACCCACGGGTTCGGGTGAGTATCGAGTGAGTCGGCCGCCAATTACGGCCCGTTTACGTTGCGAATTGTGCTTGCTTGTGTAGGTCCGAGGTTGTGTCACATCAAGAAGATTTGGTAAGCTCCCACTTAGGAGATGATCCACTCCATCCAGGTGCAGTAACTCAGCTGGGATCACGCTGGCCTAACTGTACGTGGGTGGCCGCGGTAGCCCGCTCAGGATCCACATGAGAGTAATCTCCGCGTAGATTAATTGTTCTCATGTGTAGTTGGTGCTCTCTAGGTTGGCCCCAGACAACAAGGTAGAGATTCACACCAAGCAGGTTGGCTGGCGACTCCCTGTCAGCTGGGGGCATCCCATTATTAACGAATGAAGACAGATATCAATTAAGCTTGCATTGGTAAGTCTTTAGTACTCGATCAGTAGGGATTCCTCTACAGTTTGCTTTGTTTGATCCTTCTAGTTAGATGGAGCCCATTCGATGAGATGGGAGCGAGAAGAAAGGGAAAGGACAGACCTAACCAGGCTTGGCCTCGATCTGAAACCACATCCTCATCTCTTTCTCCAGTCTGGAGATCTAGGGGGAATCTTAACACATGGATTGACGGGATGTGGACACAAAGGAGGGATTTGTTTCTATCCAAACCCAAAAAAGTGTAAACACAAGAGAGCTCTCGTTGAGATCCTATAAACGTCATGAAGTCGTGTTCTGTTTTGCTTGATAATAAAGTGACAGATCTGTGAACCCCCACTATGGCATATATTATACATGTTGTACTCTTCTCAGTTAAGTGAAAAAAATGAACCCCAGAAACACAAGTGTCTCAAAATTCCAGGCATGCGCCTTCCTTTCCGTGAGAATGCTGGATTAATATTCATGAGCCATATGGTCTGATTAGTGATAATGTACAGCATTTCCTTTTCTCCTTGATCATAATAGTACTCGTTAAGCACTGTTCTAGCCTCAAAAGAATGAGAATTACTAGAAGATGGCTTGCCCACATCCTCTGTCCCGTTTATACTACATTATTGTACTATAAATGTAGCTTCTCTAATAGAAGACATAGATTGACTAAATCTTTAGCCTACTTAATTATGTCAAGAACATACGCAGACTAAAGGGTAAGATGGGTGCTGTTGAAGAAATAAAAAATGAACATAACTTTGACCATTGTGCGTATTCACTATTGTTAATTTTCTGAAGTAAATATTCACTATTTTGAGCAATGTCAACTACTCTAAGCAATTATTTTCACTTCCCTATCCAGTAGGGTGACCTCCCCACTAGACTAGGGAACATCAGCTCTTAATTGATGCATGGGCACTGGCCTGTAGCTGCAAAAACATGACCTCAAGCTTATCTGGATAAGAAGTCTGATCAATGACCTAGAATTGGTAGAGATCAAGGAAAGCTTGGGTAATAGACCTGACTTCATAGTAGCTGACGATGAAAGATTGTTATTTCAGAGAAGAACTTGTGTACCTGATGTTGCGGAGATAAAGAGTAAGATCCTCGAGGAAGGTCATAGATCCAGATACACTATTCATCCTGGAGGCACTAAGATGTTTAAGGATTTGAAAAGATCCTTTTGATGGCCGAATATGAAAAAAGAAATTACAGAATTTGTGAGCCAATGTTTGGTGTGCCAGCAAGTGAAGGCAGAGCATTTCGATATCCCCGAATGGAAGTGGGAGAGTATTGGCATGGATTTCATTATGAGTCTACCTAGGACTCGTGATGGATTTGATGCGATATGGGTGATTGTTGACAGATTGACAAAGTCTGGTAATTTCTTGTCTATCAAGTCCAAGTGGATAGTTGATGTCTTGGCTGATTTGTATATGAAAGAAGTTGTGAGACTCTATGGAATACCAGTCAGCATTGTGTCTGATAGAGACCCCAAATTCACTTCCCATTTTTGGAAGGGATTGCAAGAATCTTTGGGAACCCGTTTGAACTTCAGCACTACTTTTCATCCACAAACAAACGGACAGACTGAGAGGACCAACCAGATAGTGGAAGATATGCTTAGAGCTTGCATAATTGATTTTGCAGGTTGTTGGAGTAATCACTTGGCCTTGATTGAATTAGGCCTACAACAACAGTTATCAGTCTAGCATTTAGATGGCTCCGTTTGAAGCTTTGTATGGAAGAAGCTATCGATCCCCATTATGTTGGAATGTGGTAGGTGAGAAGCAATGGCTCGGACCAGATCTCATTTCTGAATCATCCAAGAATATCCGTATTATCAGAGACAGGTTGCAAGTAGCACAATCAAAACAGAAGAGTTATGCTGACAATAGAAGGAGAGCTTTGGAATTTCAGGTCGGTGAGCATGTGTTTTTGAAGGTTTCTCCCATGAGAGGGATTCGAAGGTTTGGAATTCAAGACAAGTTGAGTCCAAGATATGTTGGTCCATTCGAGATTCTGGAAAGAGTGGGGGAGGTCGCTTACCATCTAGCACTACCATCTCAGTTATCTGGAGTACATAATGTCTTCCATGTGTCTATGCTGTGAAGGTATGTGTATGACCCCACTCACATCATTCAGCATGCAGATCTTGAGTTGAAGGAAGATTTGACTTATGAAGAAAGACCTATCAAGATTATGAATCATAAGCAACAGCAACTCAAGAATCGTTCCATACTGATGGTTAAGGTTCAGTGGAGTCGGCGTAGAACTGAAGAGGCTACTTGGGAGTTAGAAGATACCATGCGGAAGCAGTATCCCGACTTATTCTAGGTGAGCTATCTCACTCCCTATTTTTATTAAGTGCAGTCCTCCATCAACCCCCAACATTCCCCCACCACCTCCCACAGCCATTAGCCCCACACCCCAATACAATCCCATCACCCCTTTCCACCCCTACCACATCTATCACCACCTAGCTCACCTAGCTCATAGGTAGCAGCAGAAGCCATTTCGGAGTCGTTCGACATCAGCTGGAGGCGCTCCATATATCGACGGAAAGCTCGTCAAGATAGTTTCGTCACTATGGTGGTCTAGCCAGCATTCAACTTCCCAGCTATCTGGGAGGTCTGATCTCCCTCGACTGCATAGATCCAGTCTAGTGGGTGACCTGAGGTGACTTCCTAGAGCTCCCACGGTCACACCCCACCACTGCTGAAGGCGCCGTTCGGCCGAGGTCTTCCACAACCAATCAGCTTCCATCAGAAAAAGGCAGCATCCCGTTTGGCATTCAGAGGAGCATCTACCAATTTTCTTCCCCCAGGTGCACAGAACATGTCACCCAGGACCATACCCGATCCCCCTTCACTCAATGGGTTCCTCCTCCCTGCCCTGACATCATCTAGAGCTCCCCCTGGTTTTTGATCGAAGAAGACTCATCCACGGTCGTCCTTAACTTGGTCCCATCTTGATTAGACTTCGGGAGCTGCCGTGGCACCTGCATCCATCTACTATTGTACCCTGGGGTCAGTGCGAACCACAGTGCAAAGGTCCTGTTCCAAGAGCCACCCTGGTTGGTGATGACAACGGGCTCCTCCGCAAAAATTCTCCAACGTTCTAGGGTCTGTTAGCGACGAATCGGCACTAGTTTCAGTGACTGCTGAGTTCAGGGGAGCACACAGCAGCATCTGCATCAACCCCCTGCCCTATTGTTCCAGAACTGGACAGAACTGGAGAAGTGCACTTCCGGCACTGACTTAGCTATTCTCCCCTCCCCGCCTGGCCAGCTTAGCGCCCCTCCCTGTGCGGAGGTAGTTTTGATGTAATCCTTAATTTTTCTTCCCCTAGTCCAACCCCCTTGTGTGGGGAGTAGTGCTTGTATAATCTGAACAGGGGAAGCTACATCGGCGCAGTGTGCGGGGAACCCACACTCCTCGCTCGCCCTCGTCTCCGGTCAGGATCCGCGTCTTCACACCGATCAGGTGAGCTCCTGGTCACTCTCCTCTACTGGTAGCATTATCTTTGCTAGCCTAGTATTGCTTTCAATTGCCCATCGGATGGTGAGCGAGTGCCCGGTCTGGAATCCACCAAATCGAGTGCCACCGGGGAGTGAGTTGTGAGAGTGGCCCTACACCCCACACCTTTGGCGTGCTGGCCGCCCATTGAATCGGGCATCCTAGACCCTTAGGGTTTTAGCCCAAGCTAGCCAAACCCCTGGAATCTCAAGGTCCAACCTCGGACCCTCATCCCCCATCGCCGGTCCACCTACGGTGTATTAAAAAATTTCTAGTTGCTACAAAATCGTTCTGAGCATGTGAACGGTCTTAAATCAGACCACCCAATATATACACGGCCTAGCGTTAGACCGCGTACAGGCTGGGTGGTGGAAATTAATAAAATGAGATAAACAAGCTCGTTTACCCTGAAAACCTAGCGAGATTGAGGCCCAATAAGCCTAATTTTGAGAGAACCAACTTACCCAAGGAGGGAGGTACCCATAGAACATGCCCAAGGACGTGCCTGGAAATAGCCCAATGAGTAATGTACAACTCGAGACATCAACAAATGGTGATAATAGGAAATGACTCAACTCATAGGCAAAAACGGGTGTCAACAATAACGAGTTATGAATTTCAGATTTCATCCCTTCACTTAGAAATTCAAGATTTGAGATGTTCTTTGTCAAAGTTTGTAAGTGGGCAAGAAAGCCTAGACATTTAGTGTTGTGCATCATGGAAGCATGACATCCTTGGTTAGGGTTTGCATGGCTGCATAGGCCATGGCGGCTCCCCATCAGGGGGATGGGGACATCCATCACCCTGTCCGTCCTCCTTCCCCAAAACCCTCCTTTCTTCAAACCTTAGCCCGTTCACTCTCTCCTCCGAAGGTGTCCATTGGTATTAAACCTCCAGCCTTCATAGATGATGGGGAACCAGTGGTGTTCTTCTCTCGACAAGAAGCTCTACAGTCTTATAAACCTCTAGAGTTCATAATCATTGCCAAGTGCTCTTATGGTCAACCACCGATACCAGAGATCAAAAGCTTCCTTACACAGCAGCTAAATCTTCAAAAAGACTTCTTACTGAGTGTTCTTAAGCCACGCCATATTCTCTTGCGCTTTTCTACAAAAGAGGACTTCTTGAAGGTTCTTCTTCGAAAGAACATTTATGTGAAAGGTTTTTTGTTCAGGTTTTTTAGATGGTCTGCTGATTCTAACTTCATCTCGGACCCATCAATCATGCCGATATGGGTAAGTTTTCCTTCCCTTCTGGTTAACTTCTATGGAGAGGACTACATTCGCTCAATAGCAGGCAACCTGGGAAGAGTTTTACGTATTCACGACTCCACTTTATCTTGGACTCATACTTCTGAAGCATATGCTTGTGTTGAATTTGATATTGCCAATCCTTTGGTTGATCGAATCTGGATTGATTGTGGAGGGTCAGGCTTCTGGCAGAATGTGAAATACCACTGATGTGACACCACCTTGGGGGTGATAGCCACAAGACCAAAGACCCTCGGACCTAGCAAGCAAGCAATGCGCGGATCGGTGACTTCACTCAAGCGGACTTACCCGTTAAGTACACTCTTGTGCCCGTAGGCAATCCGGCGATGGTAGTGAGGGTCCGGGACAGAACCTCGCTGCTCCGGAGGTTGGCTAGCCTAGGATTGAATGCATTAGGAACTAAGCTTACATATTTTAGAATGACAGGGAACGTAACGGACTAGCATCACCCAGTTACAAGGTGTGGCGGATCAGGGTAGGGGCATTACATTACTTGTGACGTGCCTCCATCGGTCCGTTATACTCACCCGAACAATTCAAAAAACACCAAGACAGTCACACAAACTATAACGCACCAAGCATGGGGCGTTACACTCATGTAACGTGCCTCCTAGGGGCCGTTACACTTACCAGAACGCCAGGAAATCTACAGTTTTAAACAAGAAATGTAACGCACTAGGGCAGGTGCGCTACATGACTCTAACGCATAGGGTCAGGTCCGTTAAAGGCACCCGAACACCTAAAATCTACAGTTTTTTTGAACAGAACGTAACGCACTAAAGATGGCACGTTACGCGACTACGACGGAGCAGGGCTGGGCCGTCAGACTAACCGCCTATCTCAGTCAACGGTCAAAGGAACGATCAATGGTCAAGTAACGGACCAGGGTTGGCCCGTTACCATTCAGGTAACGCACCAGTGATGGTGCGTCAGGGGACTGTAACACACCAGGGGTGGTGCATTACACCGACTGGGTTGCGAACTTGCGGAGTTCAAAATCGAACCTCGTCCCGGTCAACCGAAATCGACGGGAATCGTGGGGAAACTAGTTTTTCTAACAAACCACCCTGCCATACCAACATTCCATAACTAAACATGCCATTCAAACTAAAGAACGATGGCCATGGAGTCAATTTTATGAATTTAATCTAATTAACACAAGCATGGAAGATTGCATGAAAATTGAGGAAACTGGCGTCAGACAATGGCGCATGTGGTACCGGCGGGTTCCTAGCGAGGAGAAGATTCCATCCCCCTACCTCTTATAGGACGGGAATGACATTCGAGGCATGAACGGATGAAGAGTCACTGCGGCTTCACTCGGCCCGACTCGTCTCCACGCTCCGCGAATCGAGGGAAGAAGGCCGTCACCACGACCTACGCTACACGACCTTTCCAACGGTACCTCCCTTGCCTCAATCCGCGACCGTCTATTGCGCGGCGAACACCGCGAATTGGTGCAGATCGAGCGACGGGGGCCACGTCGTCCTCTCTCTCCCACACACATCCACGCTCCACGATCCGAGAGAAGAAGGGTACCAGCGTGATCCTCACGTCAAGCCCGTCCCGTCGGTACCTCCCACGCGTCGATCGGGGCCCGTTTGGACCAAAACTGAGTGAGAGGGGGAGAGAAAGAGTGAGAACGTGTGAGGGAGAGAGAGAAGAGAGAGAGTGTGATCGAGAGAGTGAGGGGAGAGAGAGAAAAACATGAGTTTTATAAAAAAACTTGATTTTCTTATTTTTTTTGTAAAAATTCTCTCAATTGTAGTATAACCCCTTAAAGAATAAACTCTGATATTCATGACATCTTGAAGGATGTTTATTCACCTCATGATATGAGTGAATGAGTTGTTTTGAAGGCTGACAGATCTAAAAAGAAGCTGACAAGAGAAAGGCAAACTCAATCGACTGAATGTATAATTAGACGACTGAAGTCAAGTTCAATCGATAGATTTTTTGAAAGTTGACAAAAATTGAGAAGCTGTGTTGACACATATGTTAAGTGCGTTGACCCAACTAAAGGGCCAGCCGACTGATAGGAAGGGCCCGGTCGACTGACTGGCTCAGATGACAAAGGTAGAAACATTAACTGAAGTATGTCAGAACAAGGCAGTAGGTAGCAATGGGAATCCTATGTTAAGGTAGAATGGGGAGATAATACTGATAGATCAAGGGATTGTGAAGGTGGACTTAGATTTTGGAAGCATCTGAACCTAAGCAGCTAGATGGCCGGGGCAAGTCAGATCTCAAAAGGTAGCTAAGTCCATCGAAACAAAAGGCACCAATTACATGCTAACCAAGATTGAGAGAAGCTTAGAGTGCAAGATGGCTACAATTTGTTGAAATGAAGCAGCAGAAGCTTGGGCAGATCTATCAGAGGTCGAAGTACTCAGAAGTGTGTCGACCCACCAGCTTACAAGAAGTAAAACACCCAAGCAAACAACTAAGCTACATTGACACAAGGTCTTTAGTGCATCGACGCATCTTCTATTCCAGAAGAAGTTACTGGGAATTCTCTTCAGGCTGCATCGACTTCATCCTTTGGGTGCATTAACTCACATGCTTATAAATGAAAGAACAAGCCAAAGCAGACTTCAACACTGCGTCGACTGAATCCTTTTATTGCATCGACACATCTTTATATCCTACAACCATTATACAAGTGATGTTCTTCAGCTACGTCGACACAAGTCTCATTGCATCGACACACCTACAACCTCAGCACCACTTCAGGAGCACACTACTAAGCTGCGTTGACGCCACCCATAGTATTCTCTTTAGTGCATCGACATTGGACTCATTCTAGGAGCTAATTCTGGAATATATCACAAGGCTATGTTGACACAACCTTCTAGTTACGTAGACACATCTTCAGTTCAGCTCGCAATAGCCTAAGCAGATGGTGAAGTGTGTCGACTAACACCACTCGGTGCATTGACCCAACTGATGTCGTGCAGTTACCAGAGCAGGAAGAAAGATGCATCGACAGAGGACACTAGGTGCGTCGACGCACATGAAGAACTCTTAACAAGATCTACCTACTCAATCATTTGACTGAAGCCTATCTAAACAAACACGTGAAGTCATCAACGGTCACATGTTTGCATGCTCCAAGTCACATTTTCAAGACACACACCTTGAGATCTGACAAGATCCTAGGAAAAGGACCAGTCAAGCAACAGATCTTAGATTTTTAAAAGCCCAAAAAAAATTCTATTTAAACCCCCTTAATCCTCCTCTCTCCCTCATTCTCATGTTCCCCCTCTCATACCCTCATTTATCCCCTTCTCTCCACCCTTTCTCTAAGCGGCCGATGGAGGATGGCGTGGGTGAGGCGGCAGGCTACGTGGGATGACGGGTGGTGAGGATGGAGCGAGGAATGAGGTGGTGGCATGGTGGAGCTCGTTCACGGGTTCACAAACTCTGCATTGGTTCGAGGGACGATTTTGCATAGAATTTGCATCCTCGACATGGCAAATCATCGTGAGAGGTAGGGGGATGGATCCCTTGTCCTTGCATATTAATTTCCCATGATTTGTAGGCTGAGGTGAGGCAAAGAGATAGTTTTTTTTCATGTCGGGATGAAATATCATGTTTGTGTGGTGAGCAAGGGATTCTCTCACTCGATCAGGTTTTTATGGGTTGAATGTGACCTCTTGGTGATTTAAAGGTTGGAGAAGAGTTCCCCCTTGTTTTCCCCCTCAAATGGGTTGAGTGGGGTGTGGTTTAAGCTCCCACAATAGAGCTTCTATAGGTGCGTCACGAGAATTGGTTGACCAATTGGGTAAATCGGTTGACCGTTCCGAGCTCGCCACGAAGAAGCAATCTGCCAAGAATAGGTCAACTGATTTACACCATAGGCCAACCTATTCAGTGGATTGATCGACTGATCTAGTGAATAGGTTGACCGATTTGGGGTCTATTGGCCATTTTGGCCATTGGTCGACCATTGGGGTTTTTGAGTTGACTGTTGGCCTGCGTAGGTCAACCTATTGGGTTCCTTTGTGCTTCCCTTGCCCCGTGGATGCCCCAGACACATCCATTCAGTCGTGTTTCATGTTTTAGGTGTCTAAGGGTTTAAGATATTTCAAATAGTGTGCCCATGTGGTTTTGAGGGTCTAAGAGACCCCGCGTGTTTTGGGCTTCCTCATTATACTAGTTCAAGTCATCGTGTACACATGTACGTGTGGAGGGCTGTTCCAGCATAGTATTAATTTCCTCGAAAGATGGTTACCATGTGGGCCATGAGTATGACCAATGACCAAGAATTCTGTGACCCAGCTAGAGGTGCTGGAGGTTTCCTTGTTCACTCCTAGAGGGGAGAGAACCTTGGCAGTAGTAGGCCACCTTAAGAGTCCTTTTGCTCATGGCTTTTGGATTCCGACTTAGGGTAATTTGACAGTGTGTAGCTGTATTGTACAGTGGCCTTAGGATGACTCACGTTATTCAATGACTATTTGTTTAGTAGGTCTAGCTAGTTGTCTTGAGTCTAGTGGCACTGAGCCACCCTATGTTCTGTGATACTTACGATGGGTGTGATAAGTGCTCAATTATTTATATTTATTCATATCACACACGCTATTTTAATTACAGAAATTAAAGCAGTTTATATAATAAGTGGGAAATTAAATCACATTTTACATGGTCCACAATATAACAACAATTAAATAAATAGCAGTAGTCCACAACTAGTACAGAGACAAAAGAAAAAGTACAGCTACACGGGGCATACCCCGGCACTCACCACTGGAAAATAACGCTGGGCACCTGAACCACGCTGAGCCTTAGACTAGCCCCTCTGAAGCCCCGCCTCGCCTGAAACACAGTGAAAACACGTAGGGAATGAGTCTCGGAACAAGACACAATAGGGATCACTCGAACCCTACCTCACCAAAATGGGAAAACTACTACGCTAGCAACTAAGCGAGTACTATAGAAGTAAAGCCCTGCAACTACAACACTAGTCTCACGGTGTGAAAACCCACACACACGCCATGGCGAAACAACTAGAACTTACCAATCAACACGACCAAAATACGAAGGTCGAAGTCACTGAAGCAGACAGTCTGTCACTCCCCGACTAGACAGGAGTACCTCCCACTAGAAGCACAGCTAGTAGCGTCCCCTGATGACTTACACCGCACCGCATGCGTCCGCCTAACACGCTAGCGCCTAGCGGAGGCAAGGACACCGAACAAGTAACCACAAAGCAAGTGACTAGCTGCGGTCACACTCGTCAGCATGTGTCCAACTGCCCCCAACCACGTGTGCACACACAGACCATGCGTCCTAGGTCTGGCCTCTAACTGGCTTTCCCCTTAGCCAGACTCTGGCTACAGACGTGGGGCCTGACGAAAACTAGTCTAAAAATCATCCTCTGGGTAGCCTCTCCACCACTCCCTGGTGGGACTACATGCGTGTAAGCAGGCTACGACTAGTGGAGGGTCACTGAAGGAGTAGACTCTCAGCCACCAAAAACAACGTCACAACCTGACAACACAAGGAATGCTCCTCATACCAGCACCGACTCACGGTGACACAAGCTGAGAACAACACCTCCCGGGACTACACAGTACCATGACACCTGGCCACGACACAATGCCCAGCATCTGTCAGACCATAGGTCAGCACGCGGACCAAGGTCCATGCTCCCAGGACTCGATTCAACCAAGAAAGAAGCACCGGTTAGATAAACCCATTGAACGGACCACCCTGGGCTGCTCAAGGGACATGCGGCTAGCCACGGGCTACCCCAGCGGTTGGATGGTCAAGAACAGACTGTCCTTCTCCCGGTCCAAACGAAAAACATGCGATCATCCCCAGGCTGCACAACCATAAAACGGCTGACTCTTAGCAGCACGTGGGAGATGGGCGGTCCGACCCAGCCATCCATCCACCCAACGATGCAAGGCATGTGCGGCTAGCCCCTATCCGCATGAGGGAAGGGCGGCTAGAACCTCGCCGCACAAGGTATGAGCGGGCCAACTCGGGCCGCTCATCCTGCCCATGGCACAAAGTGATGAATGGCCAACCCATGGCCACTCGTGGGGACATGCGACTAGCCCCTAGCCGCACACCCCAGTGCACTGTGCAACGGTAACAAGCAATGGTCAGAAACTCACTGGATGTGCGGTTGGTCTCGGGCTGCTCATGGGGATGTGCAGCCATACAACTGGCCGCGCATCCTCCACTGCGCTCCGAGCCAAAGGGTGGTCAGGACAGGGCCGCGCATGGGATGAACGGGCCCTGGTTCGACCGCTCAACCCTCACCGGCATGAAAATGGTGAACTCGTCGGATTTCACCCATTCTGGCTCCAAATAAGCCCCACGGAGGGGGAAACAAAGGGAAATGAACCCCCAAGCCCCCTAGCATGATTCTATGCCCCAAAAATGTGGAATCGCAGCTTAAAATAGCTGTGGACGTGCAAAATCGCACGCCCATATGTCCCCGCTAGTCCAACAGCAACAATAAATCTTCAATAGAAGAGACCCCTGGAGGACACGTCCCATCCGGACCGTTCGAAGAGACACCATGTCGACGTGAAGCCGTCCCCGAAATCACGACGGCGAAGAGAAGTCAATCACTGGAGGACACGTCCCGTCTGGACCCTCCGAAGAGACACCATGCCGACGTGAAGCCATCCTCGGAATCACAACGGCGAAGAGAAGTCAATCACTAGAGGACACGTCCCGTCCGGACCCTCCGAAGAGACGTCATGCCAACGTGAAACCATCCTCGGAATCACAATGGCAGCGGCGACCTATCACAAGACAGCCTCGACCTTGCCCACGCTCTGCGTCGACGCCCCAAGCCAGTGCGTCGACGCTGCCAGGCCAGTGCGTTGGCGCCTTGAAGGCACCTGCGTCAACGCATGGCATCCCTGCTAGGCCCCAGCGTCGACGCAGGAAGCCTCTGCGTAGACGCAGGAAGCCCCTGCGTCGACCTTGCCCCAGCCCAGCGTCAACGCAGGAAGCCCCAGCGTCAACGCAGGAAAGGACCTGACGTAGGTGATCTGGAGGCCATATGTAGACATGATTGACGTCGATCAGCCATGGGTTATAACAAGTCGTGCCCGATTTTGATGGGACCTCTGGATCCATTATCTGAATGAAATCGAGCTACTTCGGCTACGATTGGCCCTGAGGAGCCTAGGGCTTGCCCAGGAATGGGTGGATGTGACTGCAGCACCACGTGTTGGGAGGAAGACATGCGGGTCGGCAACCTCCATTGATTAGCGGGTGCAGTTCCCCGAACAGTATGAAGACTGGCAACGGGGTGGCATGCTCGTGGAGTCGCATGCGCAAGATAGTGAGGATTACCTGCGCCTCTATAGGGCGATGTACGCGGAGTGACTCCATCCTGGGGGGCTTGTGGAGGTGATTGTAATTTTTTTTATTTTTGTTGTTGTTTTGTTTTTGTTGTTGTGATTTTTTTGAGTGGTAACTCATGCGCCCTGGCTGTAGGATTCCCGCGACACCATGATAGCGAACTTACGAGCTTGCCTGGCAGACACGGAGCTACAATTGCGTGACACCCGTGGAGCTTTGAGTTCCTCGGTAAGCCTGCATGCCCATTGTCCTAGTTGCAGCCCTAGATTCTTGGTGTTAAGCCCTTGGTGTCACCTTATGCATGTTGTAGCGTGCCCAGCTTGACGCAGCCTCGTCAGTAATGGGGGCAGACGATGTCTCTTCCAGTTTGTGGATTCCTACCTCAGAGCTTGATTTGCTTCACGAGTAGCTTGCTCATGCGATGCAGCGTGTCGCAGAGGCAGAGGGAATGCTTTCTACACAGGTGAGGATTTCACTATTGAATATTCTTCATTCAAGCTTCGCCATATATCTGAGATGGTGAACATGGCAGACGAAGGAGATGCAAGAGGCACTTGCCCATGCAGCACGGGGGGAGGCCAGAATAGCAGAACTGGAGGAAGAATTACGGCGTCATCCTGATGATGACTCATCCCGGGACGCCGTGGAGCTGAGGATCACCCTTCAGCTGGAAAGGGAAGAGAGAGAGAGAGAACAGGCAGAGAGAGAAAGAGGCAGAGACCGGGAAAGAGCCGAAAGATTGGCTGAGAGGGAGGAGCGGAGGGCCCTGGAGGCTCAGTTGTTTGAGCTCCGAACCAGTCTTAGCCTCGCTGAATAATGGCTAAGGGACGGTGAGGAGTGCTACTGAAGAGCACGAGAGCGAGGTTTTCGTGTCAGTAGCTAGGAGTGTCAATGGATCGGATCCGGGTCGGATCTTTCATGATCCGAATCCGGATCCGATAAGCTAAGATCCGAATCTGACTCGGATCCAGAATGAAATAATATTTCGGATCCAGCGGCGACTAGGCATAAGAACCGGCGGATGGCGTATTCCTAACCGGCCTACTCCAATATCAAAGCGATCTAACCGGGGCTCTGTGTCTGGTGCCTGCTTGCTCTGTTCCGAGTCGGATCCGGAGCCCCTATAGTCTCGCTAAAACTAACCCGTTACGAAATGCTTTAGGACTCCCAATCCGTTGTGCCTTCGGATTGAGGAAGTTCGTTTTTTTTTTTGTTCAACATGAACAGCGCAAGCCATGGGAAGATCCCACCCAGTACAGCGTATGTGCGGATGCACAGGGATCATGGGAAATTAATCACGGGAGAATTAATTAATATTTGCCTTGGCATTTAATTTCCTCCTGCAAGGCAGGCATGTGCAGAAGCAGCAGTCGTGTTCGGACTTGGGATCGAGGCGGATCTTCAGGAGCAGAGTTCAAGTCGGACTTTGAGTCCGTGCATGAGTCGGAGGTGGGATTCCTCGTCAACTGCTTCTAAACACTCACTATAAAAGCACTCTGGTCGAGTGAGGACGGAGTGCATAAGCAAATTTAAGGAAGTTGACGGAAACCTTCTCCAAATCGTGGGGTTAGATATCTAGGGGAGGCCGCCACCTTTCTTTGTTTTTCTTCTTCTTATTCTTCTCCTCCTCCGCTGAAGCCGTGCCCACCCATCATGCAGATGATTAAAAGTGCCAAGGGGCCAATTCTGTATGCCTTGCTCATCTCCCTATTATTCTTTCCTTATCTGACATTCTGCCAGCAATATGTCCCCATCGTCAATGTGAATTACGGAAGGATTCCGCTCGGACCTACAGTGACCGGACCTGAGAGTCTTGCGTTCGATGTTGCCGGCGGCGGCCCTTATACGGGCGTCTCGGATGGCCGGATTCTCAAGTGGCAGGATCCCGCTCGTGGGTGGACCGAGTTCGCCGTCTCTTCTTGGAACAGGTAATTAATTAATTTGTAGAACGTAGTAGTTTAATTATTATGATCAGCGAGAAGTGGTGCCTCCTCATGCATTGCTGGGTCCTCATGCATTGCTGGGTACGTACGTTCATGTAAATATACATAAAGCTGTATCCCCAACTTGACTTGCATGAACAAAACGCAGTGTTAATTAATAATCAGCGAGATGAGAGGCAACGCTACATCTCCCATCCACATGTTTTTACAAAATCCTACCCGTTGTGATCCGTTTTTTTTTCTTTTTCAATTTGATATAGGGATAGGAGAGTGTGCGATGGCTCCACCAACACCGCACTGGAGGACAGATGCGGCAGGCCGCTGGGGCTGATGTTCCACAGGGCCACCAGCAACCTCTACATTGCCGATGCCTACTTCGGACTCTTGGTGGTCGGCCCAACGGGTGGGCCGGCGACGCCGCTCGTGTCCGCCGCAGAGGGCGTCCCCTTCCGCCTCCACTCGGCATCGTCGAGTTACCCACGGGTTTGGGTGAGTGCCGGGTGAGTTGGCCGCCGATATCGGCCCGTTCGACTTGTGATTGTGCTTGCTTGCTTAGGTCCGAGGTTGTTTCACATCATAATTCATGCTCGTAGAAGACGATAGCCAGTTGGTCACCCGCTGGAGTTAAGACTAAAGTGATTTGCTCAACTGGAATATCGTTATTGACCATCACCTTTTGTAGATACTGCTTCAAGGCCATTTGGTGAGTGGTGGATCTCTTAATTAATTCCAAAATAGAAATTCTGGCCGGTATCTTATCCAAATACTTTAATAAATCATATTGGGTGCCCGGTATGGATTCTTGTTCTTGTTCTTGCTCTTCTTGTCCTTGAGAGGGCTCTTGGTCCCGTTGTGAAAACACACGGTGGAATATCCATCAACTACGGATCACCATGGTTTGTGAAGATCACGCCTCTGTCGGGTTGTGGGTAGGTGGAGGATTGGTAGATGTAGAAGGCATATCAGAGTTATTAGGTGTTTGAGGTGGAGCGACTGAAGAGGGAACCCTTATGAGGGGCCTTGCCAGCTGAGAATTGGTGGAAGTTATGGTGGTGGGTATGAAGGTCCAGTGGTAGAGGGACTGGAAGGGACAGGCAGTGCCTAGGTGGTTGGAGTGGGTATAGGCCGAATGATAAGGGGCCTAGGTGGAGGTGTCAGATTTGCGGGAGGTGATGGTGATGGTTGAAGCAAAAGGGGCCTTGTCGGCAAAGGATTAATGGTAGCGACAGGAGGAGCGGGTGCCGATGAGGGGCGAATGAAGAGCGGCCTTGATGGCAAGGGGTTTGTGGAAGGAGGAGGGGTTTGTGATGGTGCGTGGGAAGGTGGAAGGTGAATAAGGAGTGGCCTAGACAATAGTGGGTTAGTGATGGTGGGTGGAACTTGGTTAGCGGTGCATAAGAGGGGACGTGATGGTTGAGGGAAAGGCGTTGGTTGGGAGGTTGTTCTTAATAAGCGTGGTGGTTGGTTGGAACTTTGGTTTACAGCCCCGACAGACGCGTTCTCTTCATGCCACCCATGTCCTCGTTCCACTTCATGGAAGGAGGTGACAGGGTTTAACTATTGATTAGGTGTTGAGTGCTCTGGTAGTGGATTATGGACAATTCCCATATCCTATTGTGGTGCGGGAGCTTGTTGCGGTGGAGGTGGTTGTTGAACTTGCTGCTAAGGTGGCTGCTGAGCCTGCTGCTGCCGAGGAGGTCTTCGTGCTTTCAGAGTTGCAATGAACTGCCTCATCTCATCCCAGTTAATATTGCCCTGATCATTTAGATCATATATATAATCCTTGAAGTGAAAGCAATGATCTATGTTGTGACCGGGCTATTGATGGAAGACACAATATCGAGAAGTATCCGAAAAAAATATAATCAAACGACTGCAGAATATATCAAGAAATGGAGGGAACTCAACATGAGGTGCCGACATCCTCCGCATCCAGAAGATGCAATACAAATATGCAAACAAAATCTGAAGAAGGAGATTTTGGAAAAGATGATCGAAATAGAAATCTGGTCATTTGACCGATTAAGTGATATTGCGAGGGAGGTTCAAGATTTCTTCACAAGTTATCCCTCCAGTTCTGCCGATTCAAGTCATGAAGCCAGGTAGGTTAATAAACGACCGATGCTGAAAGCGGTCCATGCTGTTAGCCTAGGGGTGAAAAGGCACAAGTGGATGCGCAATCCTCCTCCTAATGAACCTGCTGAATGTCGAGAGAGTCATCCTCCACAGAATAATGCAAAGAAGCTCTATGACTTCCCCAGGGACAAGACTCGAGCATTATTTGAGCAGGCTATCAAGTATAGCAAGATCACTCTTCCAAAGCCAAAGAGGCCTGACGACATCAGGAGAAGAGATGATCCTTACTTCTGCCCTTATCATCAAATCCTCGGACATCCTATTGAGGATTGCTAGATATTCAAGGACATCGCCCAAGGCTTAATTAAAAGAGGGGAATTACAGATGGGGGAGCACTAGGTTGGTCCTCTAGGCCCTCATGAAATGTCCAATCTAGGGACATCGATCAATATAATATCCATATATCAACAACTGCCTGAAGAAGTGCTAGAGGCTTGCAACTGTCGCACCGATGGAGACAATGTTCCCACGCTTGAAGAAAAACAAAGAAATTGGCAAACAACGCCAACAAGAAGGAGAACAAAACTGGCACCTCGCCTGACTTCAGAGGTCTAGATTCATGGAGCTATGGCCTAGCCTAGCCCACCCCCTATAGCTCCCATCTGCCTTCAAATAGCCCCTCCAGTAGTTATCAGGAGGCCAACAGATAACAAAAAGAAACAAACCACGGTACAAATACATGAAGAAACTAGCTCAACTGCGAAATGGCTACAAATCATTATAAATGGGCTAGACGAGCATGAGCAGCCCAAGGGCCAACTTATGCAGCTCAAGAAGCATGCCCCACAAAGATGCAATAAGTCCCACTGACTAATAAAAAGAACTAAAGAAAAGGTAGAGATGCTGAATGCACCAAGCAGCCCATTGTGGGGGTAGAGGCCAGCCATAAAGGGGAAGAAAAAGAAGAATGCAAAGGTTGAATGGAGATATATAGCTCTCTCCTGCAACACATTGTCAGTCTCACCTGGCAGGCACAAACTGCAGATGGGGAAGATGAAGAAATTTGCTTTATGTCGAAAGGCTGAGTCTTCTACCTTTCACTTATTTACCGGGTCTGGGATAATGTCAAAACAACGCCCGTCAGCTAATAAGGGGGTTCAACACCACATTCCTCCTCTCTCTCTCTCCCCACTCATTTCACTCTCTCTCCCTCGTTTCTCTCCCCCTCTCTCACTCTTTCTCTCTCCTCCGCCTCCCTTGTTACTTGTTCTGGGCTGTGTCGACCCCGGATCGAGGCGCAGGAGGTACCGTTGGACTCGGCTCGTCGCGAGGATCGCACCGGTGCCTTCTATTCCGCGGTTCGTGGTGCGTGAGAACGGTACGAGTCGGGGAAGGTCGCGGAGCTTTGTCGTCCGCATGTACGTTTTTCGAGATCGTCGTCGCGATCGAGATAGTGGGATGGACTCCTTATTTCGCTAGGATCATTTTGGTACCACATGCATGCCCATACGTAGGCGTTTTCATCATTTTCCGTGCAAGGTGTATTTTTAGGATTTTTAGGTTAAAATGCTTGTAAAATTCACCATGGCCATTGTATTTACATTTTGATGCGTACTGTAGTTGTAAAAAGTTGTTATTTAGCTTCTCCTACCCCTTTTCTTTTGCTTCGCGTCGATCCGGCTTGACCAGAGGGGAGTTCGGTTCCGAACTCGTCCCTCTCGTTTCCCAGCGGATATAACGCGCCTGTCAGAGGCCGTTATATGCTTAACGGACCCTTGGGGGTGCGTTATGCAATGCATGGCGGACCACTCTTGGACCGTTATTGGACCATGGTTTTAATAGGTCTATAGGTTGTGGGGCATGACGGACTAGGGCCAGTCTGCCATGGACGGTATAACGCCCTGCTCCTAGTGCGTTATATGATGTGGTAAATTGTGGATTTTTCTGAGTTTCATACGTTCGGGTGACTTTAACGGACCCGTCCCGGTGCGTTATAGTCTCATGACGCACCAGTCATGGCGTGTTATGATCTGTGTGGTTTGAATGGTTATTCGGGTTAGTATAACATGCATGAGGAGGCGCGTCATACATTGCATAATGGCTCAGTGGTGGCACGTTATGGTCTGCATGTCTGAATTTTAGTGATTGCACAGGTGAGCATAACGGCCTGGGTGAGGCGTGTTATAGTCACATAACGCCCCGACCCTGGTCCGTCACACTCTGCTGTTTTAGTAAGTTAGGGAAAGCATGTTTAATTCCCGTCTAATGCATTTCATGCTATGTCCATGCTATAATCGTGTTATTTTATGATTAGTGGCTTGCTCCTAAAATCCCAATGGAGTGCTTGGACTTTCCATGTGATGTAACCACTAGACGTAGCCCTAGACTTCATGGATGGTCAACCCACCTGGGAGAGGTGGAGGGGCAGTCCCATCAAACGGTTTAAGCTAGTACCATGGGCCCTCGGCTCGACCATAGCGCTCTACAGGGAGGGAAATATAGCTGGAGGCCTGGCCCTAGGTAGGGGTCGGTGTGTGCACACGTGGTCAGAGGCGAGAGCTGACACTGACGAGTGTTGAGGCAGAGATGGAGGTGGATACAACTAAGGGTGAGATGGTGAGGAGGAGCAGGGTGACTGCGGTGAGAGAGAGAGATGAAGAGAGTGGAGTCGAGGCCGGTGTGGGGGGAACGTGCATGCCAGGTTAGAAAGAGAGAGGGAGAGGCAGTGCGTATGGGAGTGAGGTGGTGGATGGTGGACGCGGTGAGGAGAGTGTAGAGAGCTGGGTGCAGTGGAGGCGATGCCGATGTGGGTAGGAGAGAGGGATGGTGGGGCTGTGTGTGCAGAGGTGGAGTGGGATGCTGCGGCGGCTAGCAGGTGTGGGTGAGAGAGATAGAGAGCATGTGAGAGAGAAGGTGAGAGGGAGAAGGGTGAGAGACGGGGCCGGTGCGGTGGCAAACAGGAGGTGGTTACAGTGCAACAGAGGGAGAGAAAGAGAGAGGGAGAAGAAGACGTCGACGGTGGGCCATGCGTGTGTGTATAGGGAGAGAGGGAGTAGGGTAAGGGGCCGACAGTGCGTGGGAGAGAAAGGGAGAAGTAGGGGCGATGCAGGTATGTGTTTGGGGAGAAAGCGGGACCAGGGCAGTGATGGTGTGTGCGCAGGGAGAGGGAGAGAGGAATAAGAAAGAAGTAGTGGAGGAGAAGAGAGGAGGAAGGAGGGAGGGGGGCTGCCGCGGTGGTCACGACGGGAGAGAGGAGGGGCTGCCGCAGTGGTGGTTAGCAGGGAGAGGAGAGAGAGCCTACGGGGGGAAGAAGAGAGATGGAGAGAGGAGAGAGATCGTAAGAAAGAGAAGAGAGAGAGGGAGAGAGCCTATGGGAGTGGGTGGGGAGTTGTGTGTGTGTAGGGATAAAGGGGCGGCGGAGGGTGTAAGTGCTGTCACGCCCTGAGCGCGGAAGATTACCCGGAAGTGTCGCGACGAGTCTATATCATTCATTTCAATCAGAGCGTAGTGCATTCGACGCAAAGACAGAGCGCACAATATAATAATAAACCCAATCCTTTGTTCATTCATAATCATCTTCAATTACATTCTCTAATAGTTTGACTCAAATAAGAAGAAAATTACAAGATTGACTCAAGAACTATAAAGATAGACAAGACTATTGAACTCTAGACACTTGGATAGCTCTATAACTTCACTTTTGCTCTTCCCCATCCGTGTTTGGTTCATCCTCATCAGTCTTACCTGAAAAAGAGGGGAAAAATTATATGAGCGAAAGCTCAGTAGGTGCTAAACCTCAAGTACTAGCATGCTTAAAGTGAATTACCGATTATCATGGAATGCAACAAGCTATGCATGTTCGCGTAAAACGACTCTATAGAGAGAATGTGTATAATCACAATCAAGAGATGATATCAATAGACATTTGATGAACAAGTATATCAAGCATGTATTCATGATAATGTTGTCAAGACATCTACTTAAAGCATGCAAAGGCTAGAGATGCACGGACGTTGAAAGACTCCTTAGACATGAGTTTGCACCGACTCAATGTGCCTTTGCATAGAGTACATCGACCGCCACTCACGCATGATCAATAAATGCACAGACCTAATAAAGATAGCGATAGAAACAACAAAGACACTATGACTCTTGAACTTAGGAATGCACAAACTTAGCTCGCTAGAGATGCAGAGTATGCACGGACTTTATGCATCCTCATGGACATATGCATCGACTTAATGCAGAACTATCATTGATGTGCACAGACTACACTGAGTGAATTACACCAAGTATGCACATATTAATAGCAGAATGAATGTGCCAGTTATAAGCAAGATGCAATGAAACTGTAGAAGACATTTTAATGTATTTTGATTTCAACATGATTCATAGATTGTCAACATCAAAACCAGGGTCCAACATGGCTCATCCACTGATTTTCAATGGTACTGATTTTGACTTATGGCTTAACAACTTGTACATGTTTGTCAAGTCTGTTAATCCTGATCTGTGGAAGATCATTACACACGGTCCACACAGACTACCAAAGAATCAGTCCAAATGGACTAACAGACATAGATCGATGCACAATGAAAATCAAAGAGCCCTGGAAATGATGAAGGCAGTGACTAACAAGGCTTTCCACTCTTGTTTTCATGACTGCAGGTCTGCTAAGGACATCCTGGACAAATTGAAAATAACCCTTGAGAGAAGTGATGACAGCTGCATGATGACAAACGGCAGTGATCACAGCAGTGATCAGGATGAGAATGAAATTCAAGTAAATCCCTTCGACAACTTCACCTTAGCTGACTGGAAGGATGTCTATGCTGATTTGCTAGATAGGAATAACAGATTGAGAAAGAAAAATAAATCATTGAAAAAGGAATTACATGAAACTGCTAATTCTAACTCTGAAAATATAGATATTGGGTCGATGAGAACTGAAAATGAAATTCTCAGAAAACAACTGAATAATCTTGATTCAATGGATTTAGAACTAGAACACTTAAAATCTGAAAATGACAGACTGAGAAAACATGTAAAAAATCTAGACACTGTCAAAGTAGAAGTAAATAATTTACAATTTGAGAATGATTGTCTTAGAAAATAATTAAAAGATTCTAAAAATAAAAATAAAAGCTCAAACACACTTCCATGTAATAAATGTCCATTTGTAAATGAATTAAATGAGTCACTTCATTTTGATTTGGAATGGCATCAAGATTTAATTGCCTCCCTGAGAGAAGTTTACGAGTTGCTGCATGAAAAGAAAAAGGAAGTTGATGAATCTGAGGATAGATTACTGGAAGAAAATAGCAACCTGAAAGGATAAAATAAAAGGCCCATGGTCGTAAATACTGTTCTGTCAGAATGCATGTCTTATACAGAGTCCGTGCATGTTTTGGACTTAGACTAATTGCTGTTGGGTTGCATCTTAAGTCCGTGCATGTTTTGCATCTAAAGTCCGGGCAGATTTTTGGTTATGGCTACATAGAGTCTATGCATGCAAGTTAACTCTGTGCAACTTTTGTTAAAGTCTGTGCACGTTTCCTCTTGGAAGGAACTTGTGTCCGTGCAAGTTTCTTTGAAACATGCATCCGTGCATGTTTCTTTAAAACATGCGTCTGTGCATGTTCATTTGAAACATGCATCCGTGCACATTTTGACTCTGCTGCACAAAGCCCATGACTTGGCAATCAAGTCCGTACACATATCATACCCCATGCATATTCCTTAAACAAACTCCTTGCATGCTTTGCCTGCTATCAAGTCCGTGCATCACCTTGCTCGTTTTGTATTAAAGTCGATGTATGCACTGTAGCAAAGTAAGTGTATGCCCGAGCATACACTATAATAAAAGTAGTGCATGTCCGAGCATACGCATTATGTCTTTCTCTGCTAGTCCGAGCACACATTAACACTCGTGCATGTTTTGCTCGCCGCTTATAAAAGTCGCAGCATACACTGTAGCAGAGACAGTGTATGTCCTTTTAAGGTCCGAGAACACATTAACACTCGTGCATGTTTTGCTCGCCGCTTATCAAAGTCAGAGCATACACTGTAGCAGAGATAGTGTATGTCCTTTTAAGATCTGAGCACACACCAGCAAGTCTGAGGACATAATAACGTCCGTGCACCTTTTGCTCATTGCATGTTAGAGTCGGAGCATACACTGTAGCAAAGACAGTGTATGTCCTTCAAAGGTCCGAGCATATTGGAGCTAGTCCATGCATGTTAGCTAGACCAACCCCATGCATCTTTTGCTCACTGTATGTTAAAGTTAGAGCATTCACTGTAGCTAAGTCAGTGTAAGTCTGAGCAGGCCTATGCTATGACTGCCTTAGCTGCAACAAGTCCATGCACATACTGTAGTAGTCAGTCTACATGTACTAAATCTACTCCATGCAGCTTCCTTATATATAATACATCTTCAACTGAACTGATGATTATTTCTGTGTTGATAGATACTGTTTCGTGGAAGATGAGGGTGGCACGTGATCCAAGGTTGGATGCTATGCCAGGATCGTGACACGTGTAAAGTGGCATGGTAAGATGCTGCCACGTGTTGAGGCTCTAGGGTGGGAATTTGTGGCAGACACACACCCTTCTGCTGCTGCCATAAAAGGAAGACTTCTCCTTTTGGAGAAGATGATGGTGCATAATTTTCAGAAGAGCAGAAGCAGATCTGTGTGGTCCAGAGAAGAAAAAGAGAGAAGAGCAAAGAGGGAAGAAAAAGAGGAGAAGAGAAGAGGTGTTTTGAAAGTGGAGTGACAAAGCCCGTGGAGGTATTGGGATTAAGGTCCGTGCAAGTGGGGTTAAGTCCATGCATGTTTGGGCTGGGCTGGGCTGGACAAAGTCCTTGCAGGTTCGTGCGGGCAGATGCAAGTCTGTGCAGGTTTATGCGGGGTTTGGGGTCCGTGCGCGTTTACAGCAAAAGGGCAAAGCCCATGCATGTTTTCAGCAAAGGGGCGAAGTCCATGCAAGTTTTCAGGGGTTTAAGTCCGTGTATGCGTGCAGGGCTGAAGGATGAAGTCCATGCAGGTTTTGGGCAAGTCCGTGCATGTTCTGGGGTTAAGGGACGAAGTCCATGCAGGTTCAGACTAAGTCCGTGCATATGTACGGGGTTGAAGAACAAAGTCCGTGCATATGCACGGGGTTGAAGAACAAAGTCCGTGCACGTTGTGCACAGGGTTGAAGAACAAAGTCCGTGCACGTTGTGCATGGGGTTGAAGAACAAAGTCCGTGCACATTGTGCACCGGGTTGAAGAACAAAGTCTGTGCACTCCGTGCACATTGTGCACGGTGTTGAAGAACAAAGTTCATGCACGTGGGGCCGAAGGCTGAAAGAAGGTCTGTGTACACGGGCCAAGGTCAGTGCATATGCCGAGAGAGTCAGTGTAGTTATCGAAAATGCAAAGGGCAAGGTCAGTGTATATGCTGATAAGGTCAGTGTACATATAGGCCAAGTCAGTGTACATGGGCTGAAGTCAGTGCACATGCGGACTGAGGTCGGTGCACATGTAGACTAAGGTCAGTGCACGTCGGCTAAAGTCTGTGCACATGCAGGCTAAGGTCAGTGCAGGGTCCATGCATGTGAGGGCCAACGTCAGTGCATGTATGCAAAGGGGAATAAGGTCCATGCAGGGTCTGTGCACATGGGGCCAGGGGCTATGCAAGGTCCGTGCAGGGCCTGTGCAAGGCTTGTGCACGCGGAGGGGTGAAGTCCATGCATGGTTCGTGCGTGTGCAGGCAGGGTCCGTGCAGCTACAAGCCAAGCCGGTGGACATGCGAGCAGGGTCCGTGCAGGTGTGTAAACAGGTTCGAGCATGCCCAAGCAAGTCCGTGCAGGTGTGCAGGGCTCGTGCGAAGGGTGAAGGCCAAGTTAGTGCAGGGTCCATGCACATGGGGTCGGGACTTATGCAACGTTTGTGTAGGGCTGGTGTGTGCAAAATGATGAAGTTCGTGCATGGTCTGCACGGGGTTAAGGTTGCATGCGGTTGAAGATGAAAGGGGATAGGTGCACCGGGGAAGGCCATGTGCGTGCCGTTGAAGGATTGGAAGGGTATGCTGGCAGAGAACGTATACCGGCGAGGGAGGTGTACTGGCGAAGGGTGAACTGGCAGGTTTGCCGATGAAGGAGAGGGCAGCTTATACCACGCCACCAAACTCCGCGAATACTCATTCAGCCCCATCAGCTGACTGGCAGCAAGAACAGTAGAGTCATAGTGACCAGACCACAGGTTCGCATACGCCAGATAAGCCAGCGCCGCGCCCTTGCTTGCCCGGGACTTGTCCTGCGCCGTCGTATAATCCTTGCGTTGAGGCAGATTGGCCGCCGCATATTCGAAGTCAGCATTGATAAAGGCCCATACCGCATCGAGCGAAGCCCGCGCCATAGGAATTTCACTCTGCTTTGTATTTTCCGTAAACAACGGCACCCCACCAAAGTTCTTTGCGAGATCCATATAAAAGAACCCTCTCAGGAAGCGCATTTCAGCGATCAGGCGCGTCTTCAATGAAGCGTCGATCGTCGACGTCGCCATATTGGCGATCCCGAAATTACACTGGCCAATACCTAAATAACAGAACTGGTACATATTGCCCACATCACCCGTCGTAGGCGTGATACTTTCCAGGCTGCCCACCGCACGGTAAGAAGCAGCGTTGCTAAAACCACCCAGGTTACCCAACCACCCGTTATCCGTAGCCGTCTCGAAGTTGAGCCGGTACCACATGGTCTGCCACCAGTCATTCTCGTTGATCACCGAATAGCAGCCCGTTACATAATTGACACAACCCGCAGTAGTCTGGAACACACCCGTGTTCTCCACCGTCTGCAACCCGTAATAAGGAATGTCCGTGAAACTCTTCTTGCACGAAGAGAAAATAAAGGTGCCCGAAACAAGACAACCCAGTATGAACTTAATATTTTTCATATTTACAATGTTATTGGTAAGAATTATAATCCCAGGCTGATACCGGCATTGAAAGATTTTGGAACAGGGTACTGTCCTCTGTCAACCCCCTGGTACTGTTGGCTGTCGGATTGCACCTCAGGGTTAAAGCCAGAGTATTTGGTGAAAGTGTGCAGATTCTGCGCACCCACATACACCCGAACACTCTTGATCCCATTCACCTTCAGGAAAGGAAGGCTATAGCCCAGTTGGATATTGCGGATCCGGGTAAAGCTGCCGTCCTCAACGTACCAGCTGGAGAAATTATAATTGTTCCCGGTAGCAGGGTTAGGATTGGAGGCACCGGTATTATCCGTTCTCCAAACCTTGTCATAGCTTCCGGCAATGACGTTAGAAGCACGGTCGCCAGTGATGAGATAACGCTTCGTGGTATTCAGCACCTTCTGACCATACGAACCATACAGCTCAACCAACAGATCGAATCCCTGGAAATCAGCCTTGATCGAAAAGTCCATATTGACCTTTGGATAAGGACTGCCCAGGTAGGTCCGGTCACCCGATGTATTGATCGTACCATCGCCATTGACGTCCACATATTTGAAATCACCCGGCTTAGCCAAAGGCTGGATCACTTTTCCGGTTTTATCTTTATAGTCCTTGACAGAATGTGGAGGGAACGTTCCAACCAAAATATCTCCTGGAGAGAGGTGCTTAGTCGGTAGTCCATGTGTAAAGATGAAAGATGTCTTGTCCACGTGGTAGAGTCTCCAGGAGAGATTCCAATCTTGGATCACGTGCCAGCAACTTGGATCATGTGCTTGAGCCATGTGACCGAGCTTAGTGAAGGCATGCTATTTTTCATGGGTTGATTCTGGGTACCTGTGACTTATGCTCCTACCAATCAGAACAAGGTCAATCTATCAAACACCTTGTGTGCTTGAATTCATTTCTAAAAAGTGCTAAGGGAAGTCATATGCTTAGACTCTTAATGCATATGCTTAGACCTGGTGTAGCGTGTGCTCTAACTTCTAACTAAGCCATTAATGCATGTGCTCAGACTTGCATGAATATGCTCTGACATTTAAAATGCATGTGTGCTAACTTAAATGCATGTGCTCAGACCTTATGCATGCATGTGCATAGACCTTAGCCACCAGACAATGTATAGGACAAAAAAGGTGTGTAGACCTTGTACATGCACAGGGCACAATGTGAATAGACCCTAGAAGATGAGTAGACCTATGTGCATAGACCTTACCAAGCAATTTGAGAAATGTGCATCGACCTTGGTGTGCCAAAAGTAGGATGTGCTTTGACTTTAGGATGCCCATGCGGAATGTGCATCGACCTTAACATACATGAAGCAAAGCATGCTTCAACCTTAATACACACACTGCAGAATATTCATCGACCTTGCTTTGCATGAAGCGAAATGTGCTTCTACTTCAAGAGCATGTGATCTCACTTGTATGAAGGTGCTTAGACCTTCATGCTATGAAAATGTGAATGTGCACCGACCTTATGTGAAGGTGCTCTGACCTTATGCTTGCACGCATTTGCATAAATGCTCAGACCTGAAGAATGCATGTGCTCTGACTTCACTTGCCATCACTGGCATGTGCACAGACTTCGGTCCATACATGTGCATAAACCTAATGTGTTATGCAACACAATGTGCTCTGACATCATAGAACACTAATGCAAGTGTGCTCAGACCACATAGAAGGCTAAAGCAGAGGTGCTCAGACCTGTCAATGCTATAATGCAGATGTGCTCAGACCTTGCCTTGTGCTAGCAAAAATGTGCAGCGACCTTCTATATGCATGAACAGTAACATGCACAGACCTTATGCATTGCAATAACAACATGCACCGACTTTGGTTAGCACTGGGTAAGAATATGCACAGAACTTGTATATTGAAGTAAAAACATGCACCGACCTTATAACAGCTAGCTTGAAAATGTACACAGACCTTAGAATGACTAAGGCACGATGTGCATCGACCTTAGTAAGGCTAAGGGGTGATGTGCATCGACCTTTATGCATTGAATACATAAATTTCTATAAATAAACCCATTTTTCTCTCTCTCTCTCTCTCCCCATCTCTCATTTTCTCTCCCTCCCCCTTTCTCTTCTCCCACGTTCACTCCTCTCCCCCTCTCTTCTCCAGGCAGCTGACAAATGTGGACGAGGACGAGACAGAGAAGTTCGTGGGATGAGGAGCGACGTAAACGGGACGAGGATCGAGATGGTTGTGGCGGTTTGTAAGTTTGTAAGCAAGCGGCAGTTCATGCAGTGTTTTAGCGATGGATCAGCATCCTCGACGCGGGTAATCTTAAGTGGAGGTAGGGGGATGGATCCTTGGCCCCTGTAGTTTATTTTCTGGCGATTTGGTAGCCCGATGTGAGCCGAGAAGGTTTACTTTTCTGCCGGGGTTGTAATGCATGATTTTGGGGTGAGCGTCGGATCTCTCATTGTGATCCTATTTTTGGGGTTTGAATGGGTCCTCTCGGTGCTAGAGAGGTTGGGGAAGGGTTTCCCCTTATTTTTTCCGTCACATGGGCATGATTGGGGCATGGAATGGCATTTCTTGGAGAATATCATGTTTTCGGGCTTGGGTTTTTATCACGGTAGTAGCAAGAGCCGCGCTCTTCAGGATCGTGGTGTATCGTATGGGCGTGTTCATCGGAGAAGATGAATAGTATGATAGTTGAGATCGCGCCCCAGTGACCGGTTGCGACCTTGAAAGGTTGCGATCATTGGGGAAGTCGTGTTAAGGTCGTGGTTGGTAGAACCACCGCGTTATTGTGTGCCATGTGTCGTAGATTGCAGTTGAGGAACAGACTACGACAATTGTCACAGTAGTTTGGGAGGCTGCGTTATGACCATTAACCTAATGTTAGTGTTGGTCATGTTCTTATTGTATCGCGACCCTCGTGGGGGTCGCATTCTTGATCGCAACGCCAAAAGTGGGAGTGTTCTTGCTTCCCCATTTCTCATCTTTTATTCGAGCCGTTTTGAGTCTCGGTAAAACCAGGATTCAACCCCTGGTTGGTCTGTGACCCGTGGATGTCCTGGACACCCCAAGGGTACTGTGACCATGTTTTAGGTGTCCAGAGCTACCGTGTTATCTCGATTAGCGTGCCCATGAGTTTTGAGGATGTGGGTGGCCCCATGTGTTCCAAACTTTTGTGTTTTTTCTAGATCGAGTTGTCGTGTGTCGGTACACGTGCGAAGGGTCATTCTCGCACGATATTGGTCTCTTCGAGAAGTGTTTTTCGTGTGGGCTGCGTGTATGGCTTGTGGATTGTGAGTCCAACTACCCAGTCTGGGGCTAGGGGGTTTCTTCAGTTCTCTTTTCAAAGGGATGGTATTGACGGTCGTGAACCATCTCATGAATTATCGTGCCGTGATTTTGTCCCTAGGAGTAGGGTTGATTGAGGGCATGCGTCATCCTGTACAACAATCTTGACCCGAGTCTTCAAGGACCGTTAGGTTACTAGGTCTAGATGGATGTCCCATGTCTGGTGGCCTTGAGCCACCTGCTACTCTGTATTACTCGCGATGGGTGCATGTGTGGTTTTCAGTATTTACATTTTGTGACCCCTCACTAGTCGTGGCTTTCCTGCGCACACTTGTGCAGACCCCCTCGGGAGTGGTGGAGAGCTTTCCCGGTGTGAGTTTTTAGGCTGGTTACTGTAGGTCCCCTCGTTTGTGCAGCCTGAGTCTGGGCTGGGGGGGAACCAACTAGAGGACCCGACTTAGAGCGCATAGTCTGTGTGTGCACACATGACTGGGGGCTATAGACCCGCGCTGACGAGCATGACTCCAGCTAGTCATTGTTCTTTGGTTACTAGTACAGTGTCTTAGTTTTACTTGGGGCGAGGGAGACACTTGAGGTGCAGAGTAAGCCGTTAGTGGATGCATCCAGCCTTACTTCTAGTGGGCAGGTACTCCCATCACATGACGTGAGTTTCTCATGACTCGAGTTTTCATTTCTCATCTGCGAGACGTGATTTTGCATGTAGTTTCAAGTGTTTTCCCGATATAGAGGTCTAGGATTTTCAGTAGGCATTATCAGGGGTTTTCCCTAGATGGTGTTGGGCTCACAACAGCGAGGTTGTAATGACTCGAGATCCGAATATCGGAAGAGACCCGATAACCTGAATCTCGAACCGCCATCCACGAGTCCGAAGACTCGGAAGGGTTAAGAGGATGGTGTGAAGATACACAAGAATCTAAAATAATTACAGAATTACACAATTTATATGAATAAGCAGTAGATTAAATTAACATTAAGTAAATTACATGGTCTATAATATAACAACAGTTAAATATTACAACAATAGTCCACAACTAGTACAATAAGGAAATGAAAGTACAACTACACGGGACATATCCCGGCTCTGGCAACTGACAACTAACCCTGGGCACTACAATCACGTGGAGCCTCATATGCGCTCCTCTTAAGCCTCGCCTCACCTGAAACGCGATAAAAACATAGAGAATGAGCCTCATAACAAAAGGCTCAGTAGGGATCACCCGGATCTCCACCTCGTAAAATGAGAAACTGTAACACAAAGCAGCTAAAGGCGAGTACTAGACAAGATGTAGAACTGAATGCAACAGAAAATAAATAAATGAAAAGGCCCTACTATGCCTGACACCGGTCTCACAGTGTGAAAATCGAGACACACGTCATAGTGAAAACTAAGAGCCACCACTGGCAAAGACAGGAGTACCTCCCACTAGAAGCACAGTCGGATGCATCCCCTGACGACTTACACTGCGCCGTAGTGTCTCCCTACTCGTCCCAGGCAAAAACTGAGACACACTCATAAGTAACACTAACAAGGGTCTAGTCGGGGTCGTGCTCGTCAGCACAAATCCGAAGTCCCTGTCCACGTGTGCACACACTGACTGACTGCACTACGTCAGGCCCTCTAGCTAGTTCTTCCTCTCGGCCCAGACTCGAGTCGCCACAGTAGGAGGCCCATGGCAACCAGCCTAAAGTCGTCTCTCTCGGGCAGCCTCGTCACCACTCCCTAGTGGGACCACACGCGTGTCGGAAGGCTACAACTAGTGGAGGGTCGCTGAAGGTGTAGACTCTCTAGTCATTGAAAAATGACGTCTGAACCGGACAAAGTACAAGGACGCTCCTCGTAATGACACCAACTCGCGGTGATGCAAGCTAAGAACCCTACCTCCCGGGACCCCACGACACCCTAATACATGGCCCCCACATGACTCCTAGCATTATTCGGATCACAGGTCATCACGTGGATTGAGGTTCACTCACCCGGGACTCAAATCGGCAAGAAATGAAGTTCCGGTCGGACAATACACAGGAGGCGATCCACCCTGGGCGAGGAGTGCGCCCGAGGATCCACGTGGTTCCACCAACTAGGGTTAGTCACCCGTTGCCAGAGCCGGGGTATGTCTTGTGTATTTGTATCTTTCTTTTTGTTGACTGTACTTATTTTGGACATGAGATACTCTGTACTTTGTAACTGTTTAGTGAGTACTTGTTTAATTTCATGCTCAACTATTTAGCTAATTGTGTTGGTTCTGCGGTTGTTTTAGATTCTTGTGTATCTTCACACCATTCTTTAACCCTTTCGAGTCTTCGGACTCGTGGGTGGTGGGCCAAAGTTCGAGCCGCGCTGGTTACTTTCCGATACTCAAGTCTTGGGTCTTAAAAATAATCTCAAATCTGGTAATTTATTTTTCTTCTATTTGGATTGATATAAAATACTTGAATTCCCTCTTATAAAAAATGGGTCTGAGAATCAACCGCGCCGATGAAGCTTCAACCTGAAAATTTAAGTTACATACACTACACCCCTTGCAAGGGGGTTGGACTAGGGGTGAGGAATTAGATTACAACCAAAATGTACCTCCACGCAGGGAGAGGCGCTCAGCCGGCCAGGCGGGGAGGGGAAAAGTCGAGCTCGGAACTAATTGGGTGGCGATGCCCGGTTCTATCCGCACTCTAGAGCAGGGGACAGGTGGATGTTGTTGGCACCATTACAATCACTCCCGAGCTTGATTTTTGACGAAACCAGCGGCCAACTCCTCGTAATAGGACCAGGGTCTTGACTGATTTTTTTAGAGTTCCCAGGTTGTTGGTGCCAGTCAGGGAAGAGCCACGAACAGGGTCTCTGCTTCCTAGTTCTGACTGCTACAGGAACACAGTAGCAGCAAGCTGAGGCTATCACGGGCAGTCCCAAACTCCAAATCAAGTGCGGCAGGAGGCGTTGGTACCTTCGTCGAGTCCTCTTCAAAATGACACTGGGGTGAATGCCGGTGGTGATCAGAAATGAACGGAGCAACCAGAAATGTGGGCGGGGGTCTGTTCAGTCTAGGAACAGTTAGAACAGAGCACCGGAGGGAGAAATTAAGAAAATGGTCTTCCAGATGCCGAACGGGATGCCGCCTTTTGCTGATGAATGCTGACTGATTGTAGTAGCTCTCGGCCAAGCAGCGCCTTCAGAAGCTATGGGATGTGACCGTGGGAGCTCAAGAAAGTCGCCTCAGGTCACTAGTAGGTCCTGATCTGTGCAGCACAACATCAACTGGATGCAGGCGCCATGGCCACTCCCGAAGTCCAATCGAGACGGGACCAAGTCGAGGATGACCGTGGATGAGTCTTCTTCGAGCAGCAATCATGGGGAGCTCCAGACGATGTCGTACCAAGGAGAAGGAACCCATTGAGTGAGGGGGGGTCAGGGCAGACTGATAGGAAGTAGAACCACGCACCAGGAGGAAGAAAATAAGAACTCTTGATTCCGGGCACCAAATAGAGCTCCGTTTCTTGATCCTATAAGTAGACTCGTCAAAGAAGATCCCGGCCAAGCCTCGCATCCAGATCTTTAAGAGAATGGTCGTGGTAGTCTCAGGAGTCAACTTCAGGTTTCTCTTCAGGGAGGAGATGCGCAGTTGCGGAAGATTGACTGCTCAGGATGGTCCTGAACTTAGAACGTGATGAGACTACCTCCGTTGCGAAGTAGACTGGGAGCCGCTTCCAATGGTATATGGTATGCCCTCTGAAGCCTCCAGATGAAGATGTGGCAGCCTCCTGAAACTTGGCACTCCCACTGCTGCCTGCGAACTGATTAGGGTCTGCAACTTGTCGATGAGAAATGGAGTAGGAGGGTGGGTGAAATGGGGGTGGTTGAGTGTGGGGCGACCCTTCCTACCACAAGCAAGAAGACTCCTGGCTGCCTTATAACATAGTCTTAGCCCTCATAGGATGTCAAGAGACATCCACCGGAAAGCGGGTAGACCACAAGGACAAGCCAAGACAATCAGAAATCAAAACGACAGAAAGTACGATTGTAGGGCTGTAACGCTCCACCTTTAGACCGCTACACGAAGGTGACGGTCTAAGGATGAGCCGTTACACTCTAGAGGAGACAGGACTGTGGCAGTCTAATAAAGACGCGCCATACGAAAATGACGGTCAGGGAATGAACTGTCACAGACACCGCCCTACTATGGAACCTAAGACAGACAAACATGTAATGGCCTAAGAGAGGCGCATTACACGACTCTGATACACAGGGGAAGGACCGTTAAAGCCAACCGACTTAATAGGTCAAACCCTGGTCAACCACTGTGACGGCCTATAGAAGGCGCGCTACAGCAACCTGACGGTCTAAGGCAAGGCCATCAGAGCAAACCGACTGACACGAACCTCTAGAATGACAAGGCTGTGACGCTCCACCATAGGCGCGTCAGGATCGTGTGACGATCTAGAATTGAACCGTCACACTGAACCAGCCTCAAAGAACCCGAAATGACCAACAACTATGGCGGTCTATTGTAGGGCCGTCAGAGGCCTCTGACAGTCACTGAAACAACCGCTACACCGTCACAGCGGGAAAAATAGTGGAATGGCCGAATCGGCCAGTTCCATGCCCCATTCACCCCAAAACGCAGGGGAAACAAAGCCACACGACCATAGAGGACGTCTGGGAGCTAAAAACGCTACATGCACGCATTAAAACGGGAGATCGGGGTGATTCCGACGAATTGACCTAAATCAAGTCACCGAGATTCCCGAACTCCTACCGGCCCCAAATGACAACCGATCGACACGAAACTGGCGGGTATGGGATCCTGACATCCCGACGGTCATTTTGATAGTAATTATACTGCAAACCGTCACCATTTTCCAGCAAACCCTACAAACCCTAAAAATAATGGTTTTGCCTAAACTGGCCTGATCTAGCCCGTTCAAGCACCAAACCACGCATAGAAGCAGGGAAAACATGCAGGAGGAAGTGGCGATCCGTCTCCCTACCTTCACTGACGAAATCGAGCGCCATAGTGACTAAACCACGCCGAAAATCACCAGGAACAAGAACGACGCCAATCTCGACATCCACCGAGGGATCGTGCCCGCCACGCTCAAACCGACGCTCCATCCCGCGAACTAATCTTCCCAACACGTCCCCGCCTTGGCCAGCTCCGCAACGGTGCACACCCCGCACCGAATGGACCAGAGACAAGAGAGAACGGAGAGAGGAAGCGAGAGGTTGAAATGAGGGAGGAGAGAGGGTGAGGTAGGTTAAATAAAAAGAAATTAGAACACGTAATTATTAGACGAATCGGTGATTTCAATCGAGCGGACTCACTCACGTAGCGCACACTAGTGTCCGAAGGCAACTTGGCGATGGTGTGAAGGATCCGAGGTGGGACCTTGCTGCTCCGGGGGTTGGCTAACCTAAGATTGAACCCCTAAGTGCCCTAGGATACCCACTCTCATGGGTGGCCAGCACACCGAGGGTGTGGGATGTAGTCTCTCGCTCACAACTCACCTGCGGTGGTCACTCGATTGATAAGTAATTCAAAATCGGGCACTCAACTCACCATCCGACAGCACTAGCGGCAATACTAAACAGCCATGGAAAGACACCAGCATGGGGCAACCAAAGCTCACCTAGCCAGTATGAAGACACCGATCTCGGTCGGAGACGAGGGCGAGTGAGGAAGTGTGGGCTTGCCTGCACGCCGCGTCGATGAAGCTTCAACCTGAAAATTCAAGTACATGCACTACACCATATGCAAAGGGGTTGAAATTAGGGTAGAGAAGTCAAAGTTACATTCAAACACTACCTCCCATAGGGAGGGATGGTAAGCCGGCCTGGCGGGGGAGGGGAGAGACGAACTAGGAACTAAACGGATGGCCGACGTCGGTTCTGCTTGCTCTCTGGAACAGGAGATAGATGGGCGATGTTGTCACTTCTACAGTTGCTCCCAAACTCCTTTTTTGATGATACCAGTGGCAAATCTTCCCTAACTGACCCAGAAAGATGTCCGATTTTTGGTGGGAGCTCTGGTGGCTGGCATTGTTCGGGGCGAGGCTGTGAACAAGGACTCTATTTCCTGCTCCTAACTGTCTCAGAACTGCTACAGCAGGAAGATGAAGCTTCCACAAGCTTTCCCGAACTTCAAGTTGAGTGCGGTCAATGGCGTTGGAACCGTTGACAAGTTGCCTTCGAAACGTGACCCACGGGGGTGCCAGCCATTCTCAGAGTAGGCCGCAGCTGTCCAAACTGTGATAGGGTGTTAGTTCAGTCCTAGGGAAGATAGAACTGTGCACCATGGGGAGAAAATAGAGAAGAATTCACTCGGGTTGCCGAATGGAGTGCCGCTTCTTGGAGGATGAGGGAGACTCACAGTAGAAGGTCCCGGTCAAACCCCGCCTTCATATCTTCAGGTTATCAGGCGTGGCAACTTCTACAAGCTGCCTCTGGATGCTGATCAGAACCCTTCTGTACAGTAGGAGTAGATTGCTTGCCCCGGACAGTCACGAACTCAGAATGAGATGAGATGACCGCCGTTGTGAAGAAGACTCGGAGACGCTTCCACCGGTACCTACTAAGCCTTCAGAAACACCCAGATGAAGTTTCAGTTGCCTCTGCAAGCTACTGGTTCACTACTGTCTGTGACCCAGAACTGCAGGTTAAAGAGGGGGGGTGGGGAATGTTCAGAGTTGTAATTTGGTTATTTCAGTTAGTATTTGAGTTGTAATGAAGTGATGTCTGTAGATGTTGGAAACTTCTGTGGTTCTTTTAGTGGTTGGTGAATATTGGAACCTATTGTGCTTTATTAGATGAAATAAATTATTGTTTTTGGAATTATTCCTTCCTTTGCTATTGTGTTATTTTGGAGTACTTAAATGCTAACCCAAGGCACAACATGTCTAAAAATCAACATATTTAAACTCTACTACCGTGTTCTGATTTTTCCTCGTCAAGGCGTGACAGGCCGGGTCTATTAACGTGACCTAGGCCTGTGCCGCATCAACGCGTTGACATGCAGTAAGCATTGGACGCGTTCGCTTGGGATCACGACGCATCCTTTGGATGCGTTAACTATCACGATGCAGGCTTCCACCACGTTAATAGTCTTCTATTTTTAGGGTTTTATGTGAGTTGTCTCAGACTTCGGTGAACCCAGTATTCAATGCCTTATTGGCATTTGACTCGACGGATGCCTTGGGTGTTCCGTGAGAGTCATATGTGTGTGTTGAGGGATCCCGGAAGAGTGGTCTCATCCTCAGCAGTGTACGGTGTTTCTTCCGTGATTATTGGCTTGGCTTCGACCCCTTGGTTAGCCTATTATACATGAATGTCCTGGACGTCCTATGAGGGCTGTGACTGTGTTATATGGTGTTCGAATGTGCCATGATATCAAGTAGTGTTTTGTGTATTTTAAGGGTCATTACGATTTCTGGTCAACCCGGTTGTGACCTAGTGGTTGACACATGACCTCGTGAGTGTCTCGGTTATCCTGTATGGATCGAGACACTGGTTTTAGGCGCTTGAAGGTATCATCTTACCTCAGTTTACGTGCCTATGTAGTCTGAGGGCAGCGATGTTCCCTCCTGTGTCGTGATTTATGTTTTATCATATTTTTGGCTTAGGGACTAGGATGATTAATGGTGTGTTGCCGTGATGTGTAACGATCTAGACCCGAGTCGTGTGACTCAAGGATCGTTTGTGTAGGTCTAGTTGTCTATCCTGAGTTTGGTGGTAGTTTTGGGTACTGCCTTGTGCCTTGTGTTTATAGTGCTTGTGATAGGTGAGTGTTTACCCTGTCCACACTTCGGAGTTTCATTCGGAGAGTCTCTATGTCTAGTGAGCCTCCACTAGTCGTAGCCTAACGAAACTTGGTGTCATCCCACCTGGGAGTGGTGGCGGGGCGAGTCCTGAGATACGTTTTTTAGGCTAGTTTCCATGGGCTCCCTTGCTTTGCAGTAGCGTCCTACTGGGGGAGAAAACTAGCTAGAGACCTGGCTCAAGGCATTGGGCGTGTATGTACAAACGTGGTCAGGGGCGTTTGGACGAGCACCGATAGGCGTGACCCTGACTAGTCACTCGTTATCGGATTCTCCGCTGCTACTGGTGCTACTGCTGTGGCGTTCCACCTTGAGAGTGATATTTTTCCCTTTCTTTTCACTACTCTCACCGTTCTTCTTGAAATTGATTTCATAGGTCATCAGCGATCCTATGAGTTCGGTGACAGACATGGTGGATAGATATCTAGATTCCTCGATAATCGTGGCTTTGGTATGCCACGTAGGAGTCAACCCCAAACGATATGGATGCTCATATCTACCCGTTGTTTTTCTCCGATTTCACCAAATCCCATGGCTGGCACGGCATGCAGTCCCGTTTGAATATGCCGTCCAGGTAGTCCTCTCCCATGTCCACATAATGGTATAACAACCCAGCTGAAAGGACAGCAGTAGGCACGGTCGGCCACCAGCACAAGATCCAAGTCTGCCTGTCAACCCCGATCGAGAGGGTGTAATCAGATAGATGGTTAGATCTTAATCGACTAGTCTCTGATCTCCTCCCTATATATAAACCACCCCTCATCACCTCCGCTTGCTTGAGCACAGGGTACGGGCCCAGAACTGTCAGGTCTCTCTCTTCCAAATTAACAGATCTGATCTGAGTATTAATTACGTGTGTAATTATCTCGATCGATCGGTCTCTCGCTAGTGGTACGTACGTGTGTGCTAATTTGCTGCGCTGATGGCTGGAGGGGTGGTGGCACTTGGTCTGTTCGCCGCCGTCGTGGCGGTCTCCATGGCTGGCACATCGGCGCAGCCCGGTTGCACGACGGCGATCATCAGCCTCGCACCGTGCCTGGGGTTCATCCAGGGCAACTCCACGGCCCCGCCGTCGACGTGCTGCACCCAGCTGGCCAGCGTCGTCCAGTCACAGCCCCGGTGCCTCTGCCAGGTGCTCAGCGGCGGCACCGCCGCGCTGGGCATCGCCGTCAACAGGACGCAGGCCCTCGCCCTCCCCGACGCTTGCAAGGTGCAGACCCCGCCCGTCAGCCAGTGCAATGGTGAGTTACTCTATCCGTGCGTGAACGCGTGCGTATTTGTGTCGTCGCACTGATCACATTACCAAGTTCGACGTGCATGCATCCAATACATATATATATATTTATTTATTTATTTATATTTGTCATGGCATGCAGCCGCGGCGGCTGGCCCCGCGTCGTCTCCAACAGAAGCGCCGGCACCGGCGTCCCCGTCCACACCAGCTCCACCAAGCACCTCTGCTCCGGAGACCCCATCAAGTACTCCTTCTACTCCGGCGTCCCCGACCCCGGCAGCGGGAGGCGGATCAAAGACGACTCCCTCCACGGGCGGGCAGTCCTCAGGTGGTGGGAGCTCTAACAACATGACGCCGCTCTCCGTCTTCTGTGCTCTCTTCTTCCTGGCTTCCTATGCATCCGCCGCTGGGATCTTCTGAGCCCGGCCTGTCACTGACCTCCACCCATTTGAGGTGTTCGAGTGTCACCTGTCAGATGCTAATCTATACCTGGAAGAGACAAAGCAGGTTCCTAAAGCTGCCCGGGACAAAGGGAAGAAGAAGATAAAATTGGAAGGCTAGTTTCCTCCGCCGTCCCCAGGCTATGTGGCTCCTCTGCATGTGCCATTCATTGCAGAAGAAGAAGGGTTACTCAGGGTGTTTCCCCTTGCCATCTATCCCACACCAGGGGCACCCCATCTCGAGGACCTGCTAGAGGATGTTAGAGTCCCACCGGGAATCATTAAACCAATAACCGAGCTCGATTGTCAGGCGGCCGAGCAGTTGAGGACCTTTGAGGTGCCGAATCCTGAAGACCCACCCACCATTTTTTATATGGCCGAAGAACAGCCAGTTAAAGGAGATGATGATTGCCAACTCCCGGATGACCTTCATGACCCGCATGTCCCAATTTTGGGGCTTCCCTACATGACTGACCGCACACCTGAGGTGGTCAGAAGATAAAGGATTCCCCTTTATCAACCCTCCATCCAGAAGGAGATGTTTGAAAGGATGTGGAACCTGCCAAACCTAGACCAGAGGCTGCTATGGATTACTAAGCATCCTGGTCTGGGCTTCTCACTAGAAGATTACTACGAGGCTGACGTGATATTAGTTTCGGCCCCACTCGGTGGTGACCCTGCCGAGGCTACAGCTCTGCAGGAAGCTCGCCACAATAGACAACCTATGCCACCAGCTGAAGAGACACAAGACGAAGAATATTCCTCTAGAACCCCCTCCACCACAAGCGCGTGGGGAAGGTCTTTCCCTCTTTCGAAGGGTTGACCTCAAGGGACCGCACCATCAGGGTTCCCTCTTCCCCGTCTATTGGCGAGGTAGGAAGTGTAGGTACGGGCCGTGCTCTAAGCCCTCCCTGATGCGACCCCATCATGCTCGCCCTATACCAGCGACCGCAACGGGAGATCGAGATGTTGAAGGCACAATTGGCTGAATTGACTACACTTGTGGTAGACCTGATCCTGGGCTCCCTCCGCCCGTCGGGTGAATACGTGACTTGGTCCCGGGCCACCAATCCTGACACCTCCGTCCAGTCAGGGAGGGGGGCGAGGAATATGGCGAGCCCTTCAGCCAGACAACCAGTTGGGTGAGGCCTTACATTGCAAGAGAAGCTGCAGAAGCCCTAATCCTTCCCAAGAGAAAAGACCCGAGGCATATTTGACTGGGCCTGTCACTATGGCAAGCCTCCCTCCCGCGGTCCAAGAGGCCTCAAGATGTTCGGAGAAGCGGTGACCCACTATTCTACCCTTATCATTAGATACTCGGTTACGCCATTGAAGGCTGTTATGTCTTCAAAGATATTGCTCAAGACCTAATCGACAGAGATGAGCTCAGAATGAACTAATATTGAAGGAACATGGCATCCAAATGAGAGCAAGGGTAGAGCACTTACTCGACCGGTTTGAAGAAACCAGTCCCGTTCGGAGACGAGGGCGAGCGGGGAAGGGTGGGTTCCCCACGCGCCGCACCGGTGTAGCTTCGACCTGTTCAAGATTTTACATCACTACGCCCCATGCAAGGGGGTTGAACTTGGGGAAGGGAAGCCAAAATTACATTCAAACACTACCTCCCATAGGGAGGGGTGGTAAGCCAGCCAGGCGGGGAAGGGAAGAGCTGAACTCAAGACTAAATGGGCGGAAGACGCCGATTCTGCCTGCTCTCTGGAACAGGGGACAGACGGTTGATGTTGTCGCTGCTGTGGCCGCTCCCGAGCTCCTTTGTCGACGAGACCAGACCAGTGGCAAAACCTCTTGGGTTGGCCCAGGAGGACATCTGAATTTTGGTAGGAGTTCTGGTAGCCGGCGTTGGTCAGGGCGGGGCTGTGAACAGGGACTCTGTTCTCTGGTTCTGACTGTCTCAGCACCACTGCAGCGGGAAGATGGGGTCACCATGGGCTCTCTTGAGTTCTGATTCGAGCGTGGCTGGTGTCGATGGATTCGTTGTCGAGTCCTCTTAGAATGGAGACCCACGATGTTGTCAGAGGAGGTCAAAGTCATTGGCGAGGTCCCAAACAGGGAATGAGAGTCTTCTCAGTCCCAGAGGGGACAAGATGGTGCACCCGGGGGAGAAAATTGAGAACTCAATGGTCCGGAACCCAAATGGGGTGCCACTTCTTGGCACTGGAAGAAGATTATCGTAGAAGCTCTCAGCCAAGTCTTGTCTCCAAAACTTCAAAGGGTTGGTTGTGGGAGCCTCTGGAAATAGCTTCAGGTTGACTGTCAGGAAGAAGAAGTGTAGTTTGGGGAGATCGGCTCCTCCAGGTAGCCACAAACTCAGACTGGGACGATACCACTGCTGTTGCGAAGAGGACAGGGAGACACTTTCGACGGTACCACTTGAGCTTCCAGGGACACCGGGATGAGGTCATGGCCGAATCTTCAAGGTGCTGGTACTCTGCTACCTGTGAACTGGGAAGTGCAGGTTGGAGATGCGAGGTGGGAGATGAGGTAAATGGGAGGGGAAATGGGGTGGATGGGCATGGAGGCAACCCTTGACTGTTAGGGCTGGGAGGGGGCAAACCAAGGTGAAGGAGGGGGAGAATGGGGGCAGGAAGGTGGTCTAGTAGGTGGTGAGAGAGTGAGCTCCGAATTCGGGGCTAGGAGGGAGAGGGAGAGGGATGGTGATTTCCCTATTTGGGTGGTCCAAGGTTTGGGGAAGGGGGTGTAACGACCCGAGAATCTGATTACCAGGAAGGCCCGATAACCTGAGACTCGAACAGCCACCCACGAACCCACAAGCAATACGAAATGAGCAAAGCGAGTAACCAGCCAAGGGGTAGCAGACGCTTACCTGACCGGTGTCAAAACACCAATCTCGCTTGGAGATGAGGGTGAGCGGGGAGGCGTGGGTACGCACCCGCATGCCGCGGCGATGTCGCTTGACCTGAAAATTAAAGGAGGGCTACAACACTACACCTCGCACAGGAGGGGGATCTTAGGGTGCGGGTTAAGTGCTTACATCCAAAACTACCTCCACGCAGGGAGGGGCCTTTAGCCAGCCAAGCGAGGGGAGGGGATGGAGCTAGCACTAGTTGCGTCGGACTCCTTGTCGGTGCTGCCCGCTTCTGGAATTGTTGGACAGTCAGTCGATGAGAACGCCACCATAGAAGCTCCCGAACTCCAATTGGGCTGAAACTAGAGCCAAAACACTCCGATCTGGCCCAGGAGGATGCTTTAATTTTCTGGATCAACCTTGGGTTGGCTGCTGGATGGTACAGGTCGTGGAACAGTGCTGGTCCGTTCTGGTGCTGGCTGCTCCCAAGGTCTTACTGCTGGAAGATGGAGATGCCACAGGCCGTCCTGAACTCAGATGGAGGCGGGACTGGTACAGAGACGACCGTGGACGAGTCTTCTTTCAGATGGGACTGGCAGCAACCTCAGGGGATGTCAGGGTCGATCATGCTTTCCAGAAGGGTGGAGGTGGGTCTGTTCAGGAACAGAGGAACCAACCTGGCGTGACTTCGGTAGAAAATTTGTAACTTCTGATTCCGGGGTCCGAATCTCATTCCGCTTCTTGGGGATGATAGAGGACTGGTATAAGTTACTCTCAGCCAAGTTGGACAGCCAGATATGCCAAGGAGTGGTCGTGGTGGAAGATTTTCTAGGGCTCTGGTTCTCTGACTAGGAGCTCTTATGCAGTCGAGGGAGAATCACTCTCGTAGATAGCTCAGAGTTCGAATGAAGATGAAACCACTACCCTTGGAAAGCACTCTGGACAACCTTTCCAGTGGTATATGATTTGCCACCAGAAGAGTTGGGGAAGTGCTGGAGAATATGTAATCTTCAGGGCCCTTGCTCTCTGCCTACGACCTACTACCAGAGCTGCACCCTTGTAATGGCTAAGGAAGCAAGGAGGATGGGCTGCAATGCAAGGGGATGATGGAAAATGGCTTGGGAGTGGGGAGGACGTGGTTAGGCTCCTTGGGGGGGTTGTGGAGGGATTTTTCCAGAGGGAAAAAGTTTGAATTTGGCCTAGGGAGGGGTGGATTCCTGATGTGAAACGACCTCGGACCTAGGCAAGCAAGCATAATTCGCAACTCGAACGGGCCGATATCGGCGACCAACTCACCCGACACTCAACCCAAAACCCGGGGTGACTCGACGATGCCGAGTGGAGGATGTGAGGGCTGGTCCCTTTAAGGAGAGTTGCTGCTGGTCCGGCGTCTGGGAAGCTCAAGGAGCCGAAGGAAGAAGAAGCTAGTGAAAGAGAGAGAGAGAGAGTAAGCAATAGAGAGGGAGAGAGAGAGAGAGAGAGAGAGAGAGGGATTCTGAATGTAGCAGGAGGGGACGGGAGAGAGTAGGGAGCCGTCGTCCCTCCTTGACCCCGTCCCTCTCCTCAGATGTTCTTCTTCTCTAGTTTTCTTATTTCTCCTCCCCTCCCATTTTGTCATATTGCATTATATCTGGCCCATTGGTCATGGTTCTTGCCACCTTGTTCTCTATCAATGAAAATGTCCTCTTCTTCTTGTTGTTCTGGTTAGCCTTCACTATACAGTGCACTTCATGGCTGGTTCTTTTCTTCTTCCCTTTGGTTTTCTTCTTCCAAAGCGTTGCAGAGCCTATCCAATTCAGTGGATAGTGTCGCTGGCGTGATGGCGTGAAGCTGGTCTCCCTCCAATGGTTTCTATAATAGTGTCATCCTCTGAGGTTTCTTCAGTGGGATTCACTCCCAAGCTTCCTACTTAGCCTAACAAGGGCAACCCCCTCTGAGCACCGTCTACCCCTTGAGCAGCTCGAGCCCATTGTTTCCACTCAACACCCTGGACCTATCCATTAGCCAATGGGTTCCCCAGCCTGCTCCCAACCGGCACACCTTGTCATCTCCTCCACTGGCACACTCCAACTTATCCCTATCCAGTGCACCCTCTGCATCTCGACCTAATGCACATCGAACCCCATTTGTCTGGTACACCCCTTTCACCCTGTTGCCCGACACACCCTGGGCTTGTCCCTATCGGCACGCTTCAATGCCCTCCTGCCCGGCACACCCTTGGTCCTTCCCTACCAGCACACCCCAACCTGTTCCAGCCCGATGCACACGCCAACACTCTCTCTTATCCAATGCACTTGACATCCTTGCCACCCAGCACACCCCTAGCTTGTCCAGCCCGATGCACCCCAATCTGCTCTTACCCGACGCACCTCAGCCTACCGTTACCCGGTGCATCTTCAGCCTATTTTTGGCCCTGTGTTTTCTCGCTTGCTGACTTCCAGATTTTTTGAAGTTTCCTCAAAGGTGTTGCTACCCTTGCATACACATTGACTTGTTGGGTTACGCCACTCCTTGTGTGTGTGTTCCCCTTACACCCCCCAGCATCCGGGTCAAGGGGAGATGCTATCAAATTTTTGCTAGGAATAATAATATGTTAAAAGACAAAAGAAAGCAACAAACAAATGGAACAAACAATGATAAAACATGCCGATCGAGACAAGAGAACTGCGGAAGACATAAAGAGCTGAGCTGAACACTACAGTGACAGACTGCCGAACATGACTGTGGACTTAATCATAGAAAATGGAAGCAAACCAATTAAGGAAGGGAGTTGTCTTTATTTGAAACTGGAGTTTATAACAGCCTGACTTGGCTTCTTGGTGTGCAGGTGCCTCTGATTTGCCCATGCTTGGGGGTTCATCAGAGATCTCATCTGGCTCTTCGAGCAGTGGCAGTGAGGCGATGGAGACCGATGAGAGCTCGAGCTTGGGCTCTTCTTCCTCTGAGGCCTCTTCTACCGGGGATGCCGAGTTGGAGGCGGCTCTAGAAGGTATATAGAAATCCTTCCCCCACCCTATTGGCTCTAGTTTAGAGTTTATAGTAGGGTATTGACGTCACTGTATCATGACCAGGGCTGGAATCTAAGGGGGAGCACGTGTCGACTCCTATCGAGGATGACTAGGGAGAGCCTTCTGTGCCCTCGGTGGTTGCCGGGGATGACCGAAAGGTGGAAGAGCCTCTGCCCTCCTCGACTCCAGTGGGAGATGCCGCCATTGTGGAGGAGAGGTTACCCTCACCAACCCCTAGCAGAGATGCCGCAGGCACGACGGGAGCCATGCTGGGTGAGGATCAAAACCTTTCTCAGGTTTTTCACCTTATCTTGTCACAGGGAAGCCTCGGGTGTTGCTAACTCCCCTTTGTGTTTGGTGGGATTGTGCAAGCCCTCCTGGTGTACTGGCTTAGATGGGCCACTCTTCCCTGGACCTGGGGGTCGAGTGGCCTACGTCTGCTTGTCCACTAGAGCCACTGCTGGACGCGAGCGTGGGTGCAGCCCTGCTTCAGCAGGCCCAAGGCTACCTGGGAGGTGACCCCCTGCCTTCTCCGGGGGAGCTTAGGCAGTGGTTGCGGGACTGCACCCAGGGCTACAATGGCCTCGAATTCTCACGTGAGCTCTGGATGTCTGGCTTGGCCGGCATCTAGCTAGAATACCTACAGCTTCTGGCAGCTCAGGAGTAGAGGGTGCAGCAGTTGATGGCCATCTGAGAGGCGCAGGAGCAGTGTGCTCAGCTTGCGTCAGTGGCGGCCGAGCAGAGGAGACATGCCGACGTGGTCATTTCACTTGCTAAGGACCACGCCATGCTGCTAAATGAGGCGAAGAGTAGAGCTGAGGCCTTGCAGAAGGCCTTGGAGGAGCAGCGGCGAGCCGTAGAGCTCGCTGTGGTCGAGTGGCGGACCACTGAGACCGGGGCCGAGGCTAGCATTCAGCTTGTGTCAACCTTGGAAGCGGAGCTGGCGACTGCAGAGTCTCTCCTGGCAGTGTTGGAGGGGAGTGAGCCTGGGCTCTGATTGTATCGCCCCTCTTTCTTTTTACTTTTTGTTATCCAGACTATATGTCTTTTGTCACCCCAAGGGCATGTCTTGGGCTCCTTTTTATAGAGAACCAATGACCAACTCTGGACTTTGATGTTGTTAGTTGCTGGGTTATTTCACTTTCCATTCTATGGACCGGCCGCCCGCGTTTGTGGGCTTCCTAACTTCGGGAGGGTCAACATTAGTGGTGCTGGTCCCCTAACCAGCAAGGGTCCTTCTCCACCACCCCGACTCGGCTTCACCGAGTCACCACGGGAAACGGGTGCGCACGGTGTTTCGGCGACTCGCTAGTTGGTTTCGGCTCTTGTGGTTGTGCTTGCGACTTAGGTCCGAGGGCTTATTGCCTATTTGCTGCCCACCCCCTTCTTTGTGTCACATCATTCAAGGTCTCTGATGATCTCCAGCAAGCGGTGACCAAATCACCCACTGGAAACATTTTTATTCACTATTTAATCTCGCTATGCATTTCTGTGTGAATAGAAACTGAACAGTTGTGTAGGAGCCATCACGACCGGATAGGTATAGACTAGACCAAGTGTTCTTCAGCATGTCCTCGACGTGCTCCTACAAATGGGACTTGATTTGGATGCCGGATCTAGCTGTACCGCCTCCCGCAAGATCACAATGCAGGGTGACCAACGTGGGCAGAACCGGTCCGGCACTCGATCGTCGCCCTGATCAACGACGACTTGCTCCCTTCGGCTCCCTCGAGTGCTGCCCATCAACCCATGTTCTAGTAGCCCCGAATTGTGTGATTGTAGCCTATTATCTCCCTACGAGGAGTGGGCCATTTTTTGAAATTGTATGATTAATCATTGTCATGTATCGGGGTTGTCGGATCTGGCTGGGGTTTCTTCCCCACGCGTTAGTCGTGGAGGTACGCATGACATTCCCATCTTCGCATTACATATCTAGTATATTTTCTTATATGCTACGTTTGTGAGATTTGGGCCGTAGCCAACATACAAATCAATGTGATTGTAAGAGTGAGAACCTGTCCCATAGCCCAGTCGAACACCGAGTTTGAATCGCATCACCCTAGGCGACAGTGGTTCCTTAACTGCTACGATCGCGTGTTTCCCTCACAAGGGACGATCATCAAGCTAGTTAGAGTTTTTGTTGAGAGACGTCTCCACCCGGAGAACTCCATGGTGGTCAGCCGCCCGGCTTGCCTTTAGCGTGCAAGTGCTGGCCACACTTCGAGTCGGTTGTAGGTCTTAGCCCATTCGAGTCTCGTCCCGCATCAAATTGGTATCAGAGGATGTTTGAGTCTACGGTAGTCTATCCAAGGTGTTGTATTCATTCCTGTATCCAATATATTAAAAGACGTTACTAGAAAGATAGGTTAAGCCTATTGGGAAGGTAGCACACTTGCGTGAGTTGGATGTTCAGATTCAAATCTCCGCCACGTACTAGATATTGGTTAGAGTCTAGAGTTGTCTCACATTAAGTGTCTCATTCAAATCTGCATTTAGCTCCCTTACATATCCACCATGTAGCGATTCCCCCAGTTTCCAATGGACTCCAAGTTGCCCAGGACATATCACTAGTTGCATAGCACCAATGGGCTCGGAAACCAACTCATCTTCTTCAATAGGCCCGAAGCCTCAGACTTTTATGGCTCCAAAGTCCCGAGCGACTACATAAACTGGGAAGCCTCCATGGATGAGTATTTTAAGTGTTACACGATGTCCAGTGCCATGGAAGTTAGTTTCGCCAAGGAGAGGCTTTTTCATAAAGCTACCGAGGAATGGAGAAGCATTGAGTGCTTGAGGGATATTAGGGGACAATGGCCCATCGAGTCATGGCGTGAGATGAAGGATGAGCTTAGAAGGATCTACCTGCCCCGCCCAGCCAACTCCAACCAAGAGGGTCATAGTCAGAGGCGAAGGATTGAGCTTGTATATGTGTCTAGGTCCAGGCCTAGTGATTATGGGTGAATCCACCATGAAGCCCCCATCCCAAGCTCCACTTTTGTCAAACTCTTGCAAATATTTTCGGATCGGTTGGATGGGAGGTGTTCTTATATTGAGTCAATAGTTTCCCCTTACCCACCTCCAAGACAGGATGAAGCCATGCCCAAGCCTAAGGCGGTAGTGGCCGATAGTCTCAACCCGATGTCATCCCAAAGTCCTTTCCCTCTCATAGAGGATGTCCCTTCCCCATCTGAGGGATATGCTCTGCCACCCTCCAATTTTTAGACGGAGCCATACGTCCTTTCTGAGGGCGAACCTGTGATTGGAGAACCTTTAGTTAGCTGGTTAAGGAAGGGCCTAATTCTAGATACTCCGATCCCTTGCTACCCATCTATGGAACCAGCACTCCAACTAGTACCCCTTAACTCATTTTACACCACTTTTCAGTCCTTTTACTTTGTAGAAAATGTGGAGGACCTTATAAGGAGTTTAGATTGTCAAAGGTAGTTGACGCGTATGTTGGCCTCAGGTTCTGACCAACCCTATAGTCATAACTTTATGCACCCTATTTTGGGGTCCATTACCTCGACATGCACCATAGGTCATATCACTTCCGAGGTCCTTTTTGTTCCTTCTCATACCCGAGGAGCTTAACTCCATCCCATCTTATGGTATTACTATCCCGAGGAAGGAACTTTGTCTTCCATATGAGCCCACTATCCCAACTGCGAAAATGCACCTTGATGAATTTCAAACATGGGCCAAGGTAGTGAAAGAACCTGCCACAGGGGGATACACATTCTTTGATCCTTTCGATCCCCTCCCTAGTGAGCCTCTTGGCCCACAGTCTCTACTCCACCTTGTCAGGGAACTCCCCTATCACACCCCTCCCACACGGGCCTTTCAACACCCTCTTCTGCACTCACCCACACTTAGGAGCTTGGTTAGCATGGAGCCTATTCATCGAAAAGGGTTACATGCATCATCATATAGTGGTGATAAAGAAGTTGACTTTGGATCTCTTGGCCTACCCAAATCCCTCAAGTCTGTTATGAAGCCAGTGCATGATAGGCGCATATTTGGATGTCTAGGATTCCCAAGTTTTACCAACATTGGGTTACGTCATGCATATGCCAGTTACATATACGGGAGTCTTAGACCACCACGGCATTCACTCGCATATGGGTCGGCATAGCATTAGGTTTATCTAGGGTCATGTATGAGTCTGTTTTTGCTTTATGTATATAGTTTGTTTATCGAGCATGTAGGAATTTGCATAGTCTTCGAAAAGGCCAGTAGCACAAGTCATAAGGAGTTAGCTGACATGCGCCGACGTGCCCGTGAGTTCCGAAAGAGAGTACGTCAAGATCAGGGTTAAACCTGAATGGTTTCCCTCAGGGACCGTGAAGAAACTCAAGACCCGCGGTGCTAGCCCTTGCGAGTAGTGAAACAAGTGGGTCAAATGTGTATGTGATTGAAATACCAGACGACTATGGTATAAGTTCGACGCTTAATATTTTCGATCTGGTAGCTTATCAGGATCCCGCGGTGATCCCTAGTGAGTCTTTTGGGCCTTCTCCTCCTATTGTGAGTGACACACCATCCGAGAGTCCACTTCTTCCAGCCCCATTATAGCAACGCGAGAATATACATTGTATACTAGATGAGCAGGTGACCACCCCAAGAATGGAGCCTACCAAAACTTCTTACTTTGTTGGTGATGACGCCCCACACCAGTCGACGCCTAGATCACACAGGGAGAGCTCAAGCCTCGAGACCCTTACTCGATAGGGTCGACTTCCTCCAACCTGGGGAGAATTAGTGAGGACACACGTCACCATAGACGCTGGGAATGATGACACACCGAAGTATCTTCGGCTCGAGGAGGACGTGGATGCGTCGACCAAGCCATCATCCTTATTTCACATTTTTTAGGCCATGTTGGGCCCTATTTTAGTTTTGGAGAGTAAGTTAAGTTGGAGAGAAAGTTAAGCCTCTATCAGATTTGTGAGTTTGGTCTGTCTGTCTGCTACCTGGTATCAAGTCACATGAGTCTATAGGGGAGAGAAAGCTGAATTATGAGTTGGACTCTAACTTGTCTGGGAGAGAGATGAGATATAGGGGAAGAGATAGCTGAATTCATCTATAGCTTATAGGGGGAGAGAAAGCTAAATTCTTCCAAATCTGTGTCACATTATAATTTGTCGGTGTACTATGCATATTCTGACTCAGTATTCTCAGTACTATTATTAAAGTGTAACAGTGTTGCCATCATCACAAAGGGGGAGAATGTTGTGTTCCCTCTAGTTTTGATGCTGGCAAAGTTGTGACGAATTGACTTGATTCTAGCAACAATATGCTGATTTGAGTTTCTCCCTAAGTCAGGATATGTCTCTACTCTTAATAAGGTCGATGCGAGTATAGAAGACATGCACTATCAGGTCAATGCATATTGCATACAAGTTGATGTCGTGATGCACTATATGCTAGCTGGTGTATCATCAGGTCGATGCACACTATAGACTGGTCGATGCTATTGTTCAATAATGAGCTAGCGTTTGCTGTATATGGTTGATGCAATAAAGGTTATCATTCATGAGGTCGATGCACCTTGTGCATTTGCTTGGGGAGTCAGGTCGATGCAGTAATGCCTTGCGTCTATGCATGTAAGCATTTCATTATACATCACCAGGATAGGATGACATGCCTTAGTGGCACGTCGATGTTGTAGTACATGAAGTGCGGACTTGTGCATTGACAGGTCGATGCACTATGCATGTACATCGATGCAGTTATAGTCTTTCTGACTGTATAAGGTCTAACTGTGTGATATACAGGTCGATGCTTTAATGCTCTCTTGATGCATTCTTTTATTCACATTTGTAAGATAGGTCGATGCACTTTGTCTGTGCATCGATGCATATGCAGATCTTCACACATTCATGTGTATGATCTAGCTTGTTTTCATGATATGCTTAAGTCTAAATTCTCTAATCATTCATCATGACTAGTTACATAAAGATGAGCTCGATAATGAATCTTCATTTTTGTGTTAACAGGAACATCATAGTGGGAACATCCAAACTGCAAGGTTTAGAACCAAACTGGGTCAATGTAGCATCACTCAAGATCTCCTAAGAGTGAAACACCATCGCTTCTGAGTAAGTTCGAAGGAGCCTATTAACTAGAGGCAGAAATGCTGATTGTCACATGGGTTTGAAAGTACAACTATTGGGGGCACGTGATTCGAGGTGATTTCCCAGCTCTTAGGAGATTCCTAACGAAATAACTTTCCACATGGCTGCATCTTAAAGAATCATTGCCTTTTTCATCTGACACATGGCCAAGCAATTTTTTCAAATTTGGAGCACCACTTTACTACGTCAAAAACCATCCCCCATAATTTTTTTATGATTTTATGAGCCCATTTCCCTTGCATACCCCCATCCTTCATTCCTGCCCTGAGTTTTGTCAGCACAAATCTGCAGAACAGGGCTCGTCTGCCACCATCTCCCACACCCAAAACCTCCATTACACGCTGCCCCACCACTACATCTCTATCCTCCCACGTACATCCCCCATCCTCCAGAGAAACCCAGCCTCATTAGCCTCCCGAAAGCCTCAGTACCACCCCCATCTTCCCCCTCCTATCCCGCTACCTGTAGAATGGCCAGAACACACAGGGGACTGTTCACAAATTTACCCTGGATACCACAGTTATCTTCCGCGACTCTCCTTCCACGGATGTCTCTGGGACATCCCTACCTGCATCCCCACCGAGTTTCACGCTCAGAGGACGTCCAGAGGTCTACTTTCAAGGCCTCCCTTGGCACTATTCTCCTGCACCTGTGTAGACATGCCTGCAGTCTGCTCGATGTTCATGACTACATCGGAGGATCTATCCGGCACCGTCGACTTTCGTCATTTTACAGGAGGATCATCCACCACTACAGCGTGCCACCAGGGATGACTACGCCTTCCTCGGCCTCCGTGACACACCACCCTTCCTGCTAGTTCTAGGCGGTACTAGTTCATAGCACATCAGAGTTGTAGCACATCATCCACTCACGGCCCGTCACCCTACTTCTCACGACCCCCGGATTCACTGTGTAGTCTTTTACCTCCCTGCGAGGAGTGGATAGTGTTGGATTGTACCTATTTAGCTTTTGTACTGGGATTCGTGTGATTTGGCTTGGCGTCTTCTCCCACGCCCCGAGCGTCGAGGTACGCGTACACGTCCTTGTTTAGTTTAGCTTGCTTGTCTCATATACACTCTTGAGCCACTGCTTGTGTGTCCGTTAGGATCCTAGCATGTGTTATATTCATATCACTATCACGGTGAGAGAGTGTGACCATCCCGTGACTTGCCCTGGTCACGATTGTGGAGTTGCCTACCCTAGACATCTACCGGTTCATCAACCGTGCAGATCGACATGCTTCCCTCACTTGGGGACGATTGCGAGCTCGAGTTACTTGTTTAGGCATAATCCCTCTCTTGGGAGTCATAGGTGTTCGAGTCATGCTACTTTACATATTGTGACATTGCTGGTTTAGTTGTTCCCCTTAGTCGCGTCTTTACATAGAGTCCTAGTTCACATATCATCCCACATCAAATTTTGTATCAGAGCCTTAGGTTTGTCTAGGGTGCATTGAGTCTGCATCTCCACCACTTGCATTGTTGTTTAGAGTCGTGTCTAGCCCCTTAGAGTTTATTTACACAATTTATCTAATAGTCATGCATACCCACTTGGCGTGGTAAAATATGTTTTTAAACAAAAAAATATATTTTAAAAAAAAATTAAAACCCTCTCTCTCTCTCTCTCTCACGTTTACCCTCTCTCTCTCCCGAAACCCTCTCTCTCTCTCTCTCCGACGCACACCCTCTCTCCCATTCTCTCCGGTTTGTCCGTTTCAGGGCCGGACCGTGACGCGGGAGGCACTGCTAGAACCAGTGCGACAAGAGGAACGCATTGGCACCCTCCATCGCATGGTTCGAGGGACGGTGGAGCGAGATGGAGCGAGTGGAGCCCGGTTCCTTCGTCGCCCGCATGCAGCCGAAACACTAATTTTGGGACGATCGAGGTAGGGGAATGGATTCGCCACCTCGTTAGGATCATTTCCATACTACATGCGCGTCCATGCACGGCCGTTTGGCCTAGTTACGATCATTTTTAGGTTTTACCCTAAAATAGGTTAAAATATAATTTTAATTATTTAATTACATTTTAATTGCTCGTTTTAGCTTCTGTGGGCTTATATGAGTTGTGGGCTTGGCATGTTATGTTTTGTTTTAGGTTTTGCAAGCTAAACCCATCGATTTGATCGACCGGGAGACGACGCGATTTTGAATAAAACCCGTTTGCCACCCAGCTCATATGGCGGTCATGCCAGAGATCGCCATGAGCTTAACGCACCAATGAAGGTGCGTTATAGTGGTATAGCGGACCACTAGAGGTCCGTTATGCTCGTTAGAACCGTGGATTGGCCGGTAGCATAACGCACCCTCGAGCGACCGCTATGGTCTTGTTTCCTGTCAATTTTCCATGTTCGGGTGACTTTAACGCACCCCTTGTCGACCGCTATAGTTTATGAGAAATTAATTTATGTAAAACACATGTTCGGGTGAATATAGCGGACCAGTGGAGATGTGCCATGTATTGCATGACGCACCCTCAGTGATCCGCTATGCCCTTGAGCTTGGGAGTAGGCATATGGACATAACGGTCTAATGGAGGAGCACCATGTATTGTATAATGCACCTCATGAGATCCGTTATACTCTTGACGGCCCAGGACGGATCCGTTATGCTCTTTAGCGGACCAGCCCTGATCCGTTATGCTCTCTGCTATCCCCAAAGGTAATGAATTGATACTCTAATGCATTTTTCGTCCAGTTTAAGTTATTTTATGAATAAAAATGCATCTCTTAGTCCCAGTAGAATTGCTCTCTCTTTCCTCGTGATGGAGCAACTAGTCGTAGCCCAGTGACCTTAGTGTCGGCCCACCTCGGAGCGGTGGAGGGGTATTTCCCAATTAATGGTTTGTAAGCTAGTTGCCGTGGGCCCCCGCGGTTACCGTAGCGTCCTACGGGGGGGGGGGGGGAACTAGCTAGAGGCCCGACCCGCGACAGGGGTTGGTGTGTGCACACAGAGTTAGAGGAATTTTGAGAGAAAAAAAGATTGAGTATGAGATGGCGTCCCTAAATTTAAACTGGGATCTTCTAACACTGTGTATACCCAACCGTGCTAAATTCCCCGTCGTCAAAAAAAAAAAAAACAACAACACGAACGAGTACAACAACGTCACGCAGTCGGCCCGGCGCCCCCGGTTTCCCCCTTCGTCGTTGCCCGTTGGCATTCCCACCTAGCAGCCTCTGGTGGGCCGTCCTGCCCCCCGCGCCGCCGCATGCCACTCGGATGGCACGCGGACTACCTTCGACTACCACTGTCCGTCCGATCATCATCAGACGGTCCTCCAAAAGTCCATTTCCAATTTACTTGGATAGTTGAACCGCGGACCCGTGATGGCCTTGCCCTGTGGTCCCAAAGCCAGTGTGGCCCGAGAGCACATGCAACACGGACTAACACGTATTAACAGTGCCGTCAAAGCAAGTGCGAACACACGAGCCCGTGTGTCTGGGTCCACAGGGAACACAGGCGCGTTGAAACTGACCCGTCCGGGCGAGACCTGTTGCCTAACGCCTTCTCAAGATCTAATCATTCGGACCACCCCCTCTGTTGGACCTCGTTTAAGGTCTGTTGTGAGAAATACGATGCTCTTATGGTTCCAAGAGGGTGGGGTGGCAGGCGCTGGGCATGAACGTGAGGGCTGGTGGGGGGAGAGCGGGGGAAGATAGCAACGTAGCATCAATGGAACTGCTCAATCTGAAGAGTACGGAAAGCTTTTCTTAAGGGAAAAATTGAAGGCAAAGAGGAAGTGGGAATGATAACCTAAGTTGCTTAGGGCACCCTACGTTGACCTAGGGTTGTTGATACTACTCCCCCTCCCCTTTGGGGCACAAGACGTTTTGAGCACTAAACTAAGACGGCACTGCTACGTGATGATTAATTCGGATAGCAGATGCCAACTTTAAGACTCGTTTGATAACGAGGTGGGGTGACTTATTTACACGCAAAGAGAGGATGCGTGTGTCGACGAAGTATGGTTCAGTATCTTCGTGGTGCAAGTAATTAATGGGTTTCTATCCTCGACCTCAAGAGAGCTCTGAGATCCATCACATATCCCCATTGCATCCAACTGGATGCTCATTACCCGATCGTCTCTCTCACACTGTCTTTCACATGAGCGATTCGACAGCCTCGTACTCCTCGAGAAAGGAACCCGTCAACTTCAACTGTGGCTACCTTTTCCTCGACGTTTTCAGAAGCTCCCAACCACGTTGGGCGTGTTTGATCTCTACAGTTCTTGTTCTATCTTTTTTTATTATGATGGGATAGTGACGGTATGAGTCAGGGAATGGCTCTTCGTGCACGGTTTGATCTCAAGATTTTCTATGTGCTGTGACTTACGTTTGATATGAAATGAAAAATGTCTTTTCTGGCTCGTGTGGTGCTCCGTGTGTGGTACCGACGGCTCCCTGAACCAGGCCGCTCATGTGCTCGGGTGTCCGCACCAGCCCACCTCCATGGGGAGGACATCACACCAGATCTCGTCATGGTAAGCATGGAACAGCAGTGGGACCAAACACCGCAGCCTGATCGAAATGGAGGTGGAATCCACCCAAGATACTCAATAGGGACAAGGATGGTCCACGGGAGTAAGACCAAGATGAGAGACAGTGTCCGTGGAGATTGCATTGATACGACTCCCGCTATTGATAATCACCTTTCAAACTTGTCCGCCCAGTCTACAGTATGTATGAAATATGGTGGTTTGACGCCAGTCATCATTGGCCTGTGGCTGGGTGAGAATACACCTGACGACCCCAATTTGGGTATCATCTAGATGCTGAACCTCCTGATCATCCTCCTCATTCTCAAGGAACTCGTCAGCTAATTCTTGATCCGCCTCACAGCTGACTAACACAAGCTTGGAAGAGGAGGTGTTCCCGACCTATGTGTCCCCAATGACTAGAGATTGATGCGTGGGACACTGGTTGGCAAAATAGCCAAACCCATTGCAGTGAAAACACTACTGTCAGGATCCACTAGGCTCCCCGATCAAAGGTCCCTTACCCTTATCCTCCCAACGGATAGGGGGTGAAGGCAACAAGGGACGGGCAAGTGGGGCGGGTGCCGGTGGACGGGCAACGGGTGCCGTAAGTTGTTGGGGATGAGGGACATCCCTCGGAGGTGGAGGACGGGGCCTAGGGACGAACGGCTCTTGACGAGCGGGTTCTGGGGGTTGAGTCATGGGGGCCCTCTGGTATGGGCCTGAAGAGCTACGGGGCTCAGCCCCACGGGGGGGAGAAGGACCCACCTGTTGGGTAGGCTCAAACTCAGCCTCGAACTGCTCCAATTTGAGAGCCACTTGATACTCTTGTTCCAAAGTGGTCACATTGCGATGAAAAAGTTCATATGGATAGTGTGACCGCAGACCTCTTCGAAAGCGTGAGATGGTCATGGTGCTCTCCTCCGTAACTCCACATCGTAAATAGTACTCATCAAACTCGACGGTGTACTCCGTCACGGGCTAGTTCCCTTGGGTGAGATTCTGCCATTTGTCTATGAGACGCTAGCGGTATGTGGCAGGAAGGTACTTCTACCTCAATTTGATTTTCATGTCATCCCAAGTACCAATTGGGGGTTGATGTCATTGCATTAGCAGGCTCTCCACATTTATCCAATAGGTTTGCGCCTGCCCATGCAATTTCATCTTTGCATAGTGAACCCTTCAGTGGTCCGACATTTCAAACCACTCGAAGTACCGATCTATGCTGGCCTCCCAATATAAATAGACCTTTGGTTACATAGCCATGGAACCGTCAAATGTGGACGGGATAAAATTTTCAATTCAAGGCCCAGAAAAATGAAAACCAAACAAAAGTTGTGAACAAGGGCAAAAGGGTGAAAAAGAATAATCAGAAAAACAATGTCAATTGTTCCTGTGTATACTGCGAAATCTGCTAGCTCTATTGCATCTGATGGGTCTATGCATACTGCCCATGGATCAATTACTCACTCGTATGCACATGAAAGGAATGGGTCATGCCATTACTGTGGTAAGCTAGGCCATGTAATGGATGACTGTAGATTGTTGTTAAAAGATGAGCATGCAAATAAAACATTGCATTCTATGAATTCATTTGATAGAAACCATGCCAAAAAGAAACATGTTATATCATGTCATTATTGTGGTAGGCGTGGTCATATCATGAGTGCATGTTTTATCATGAAAGAAGACGATAAACTGCATGCTAGGTCGTCTGCTAATTTTAATCAGCACATTGTCAGTTTCAACTACAATGAACCCAGCCACAAGGCCATTGAGTGATGGTCAGGGGCTCATTAGGGTAAAAATGATTCTAAAGGTAAGCACCCCAGGTGCTTTGAATGTGAGAAGCACGGACATACAGTCAATGATTAATGGACTTTAATACAGCATGCAAAACCTGCATGGACATTATGTTGCCAAGGCATGAACCTTGTTTGGACTTGGGCGACAAGCGATCAACATGTATGGACTTCAGGAAACGTGCACGGTTTAAAGAAAATGTCATGCGTGGACTTAGAAATAGTATGCAAGGACTTTATATGGCTAAGGCAGACATACACTGACTTTGCTACAGTGTGTGCTCAGACCTTCAATAATGTGCTTGGACTTTACATAAGCATGCACTACCTTTACTACAGTGTATGCTCGGACCTTTATATGGATATGCTACAGTGTATGCATAGACCTTAGTCTCAACTTAGACCAGATATGCACTAATTGCTAGAGTGTATGCTCGGACTTACTACAGCTGAGGCAGACATAGCACAGACCTGCTCAATACGTGAGCAATCAGCATGGACTCCGTGTGCGTGCAAGAATGAGAAAGATGCACGGACTTAAAGTTAACAAAAAATGCACGGACTTGTTTGTGCACGGACTTGTGTTAACAAAAAGTGCACAGACTTATTTGTGCATGGACTTGAGTTAGCAAACTGCGCATGGACTTGAGTTAACAAGAAGTGCACAGACTTGTCTGTGCACGGACTTATGAGTGCACGGACACAAAACCTGCACGGACTTATGAGTGCACGGACATGCACGGACTTGACAAAAGATGCAAGGACTTTATTTCGGAAGAAACGTGCACGGACTTTACCAGTATAAAAACGTGCTCGGACTTTGTTTGCATTTAGCAAACATGCACGGACCTTGCTACAGTACGTGCACGGACTTGAATTGACAGATAAACCCATTTAAAATGCCAAAAGGATGTAAACCCAAATACAAGCCAAATACACCTAAGACGTATAAAATACAAAATACGACCAAATATGTACAAAATATAAATACGTATAAAAATACGTGCTACAGTGTTAAAGCTCCTAGGGAGACTCCAGACTGTCCCCTAGCCATAAAGAGGTCGGTGTCGACTGAGTCATGCTTCGTGTCTGGTACCGACGGCTCACTGAGTCGATCCGTATTCTAGCTCGGGTGTCCTCACCACACTGACTCACGGTGACACAAGCCGAGAGCACAACTCTCAGGACCCCACGATACCCAAACACATGGCCCCGACATGATGCCCAGCATCAGTTAGGCCACGAGTCAACACGTGAATCGAGGTCTACTCACCCAGTACTCAAATCGGCACGGAAAGAACCACCAGTTAGACAAAACACAGTAAACGGTCCACCCTAGGCCGTTCCTGGGTAAACGAATGGTTGATGGACCATCTTAGAACTCAAACAGTTCTGCACAGATCATTTGATGATCTAGCACGATTGCCCTCAAACCGCCTATCGACACATGCAAACGGTCCTCCTAGGCCGTGTAATGTATACACGGTCCCCCATTGGATTGCTCCAGGAATTGAACAGCCACAATGGGGCCATTCAGTCTCTGGACTAGATGAGAAACTGTACGGTCCTCTTCGAACCGTGCTGGACTTGAACGGTCCAATGATAATCTGCTTGGGAAGCTGAATGGTCCCCCTTGGGGCCGTCCAGTCACCCAGTGGTACAAATGCCGCACGGTCCTCTTGCGACCATTTAAAGGGGTTAAACGGCCAGGCCATGACCGTGTAGACCCACCACTGTACAACGGTCAAAAACCAATGGTCACAAACACCTCTGGGCTCACGCTGGCCCGACGGGGTAAGCGGTCGGCCTATGGACCGTCCATGGTGTACACGGTCAAACGATGGACTGTGTACGCCACTGACGCTCCTGGGCTAGTAAGTGGTCAGTCTCTAGGCCGCTCAAGGATGTACATGGCTTTTGTTAGGACCGTGTACGTCCCGCTGACCTGAGAATGGTGAACCTCACTAGAAAACCCCATTCTGAGCCCCAAACAACCCCGTTTGAGGGGGGGACAAGGGGGAAACTTGTCCCCATGATCCTAGACATCCAAAGATGCCCTCAAACCTCCAAATCACACGGTAAATCTCTAGATCGGCTCTCGATCCCCAAAATATGGATTTCCCTTCCCGGCTCAAAATAACCCTCTCTTGACCTCGCCTCGGGATTGAAATCGTGGGGAAGGAAGTACAGAGCTAGGGGATCGTCACCCTACCTCGATCTCACTTTGAGAGGCGCCGGATCGTCATCAAATTGCAGAAGAAGCTTTTAGAAGTCTCGTTCCTTCATGTCCCACGACTTGGTGTGTGGCGGAACAGCACGGTCTTACTTCGTCCGTCTGAAGAGGAGGGCGGTCTTCCACGAACAATTCTTAACCTTTGAGCGCCCGTCTGTGAACCGTTTCTTCGTCCACCACTCTTCATCCCACATTCCTTTTCCAATGTTTGAGCAGTCTATCGAGCGACCGCTCATTTTGTAGGGTGGCTCATCCAGAATCATGTACTGCTCCAGTGCTACTTTAGGCGAGTTCCTTCTCCCTTTCCAAGGTACGGGTACATCTGTTTTGCATCTTGTGTCTTGGTGGCAATCACGATAACACACTCACACCCTTCCACCCTTCTACCATCACATCTTTCATCTCCGCATTGATATAGTACGAGGTATTAGGAAGGAAGGGAAGAGAAACATGTCTATAGCAAGGCGACCCGGTAGGCAACCTCGCCAACTATTTCTAGCACGTCAAATGGTCTGATATATCTTGGTGCAAGCTTTCCCTTAGCACCAAATCTTCTAATGCCTCATCTAGGGGAAACTTTAAGGATCACATGGTCTCCAGCCTTAAACTCAAGGTCTCTCCTTCTAGTATCAGCATAAGATTTTTGTCTAGAAAGAGCCATATGAAGTCTTTGTATGATCACTTGTATCTTCTCGGTGGTTTCTCTTACCATCTCCGAACCTAGAAGTTGCTTTTCCCCAACGTCATCCCAGCATAATGGTGAACGACAACTCCTTCCATACAATGCTTCGAAGGGTGCCATTTGAATACTTGCCTGGTAACTATTATTATATGCAAACTCGACCAGAGGCAAGTGATCATGCCAACTTTCACCAAAATCAATAATACAAGCTCGTAGCATATCTTCTACAACTTGATCCATTCTCTTGGTCTAACCATCTATTTGAGGATGAAATGAAGTGCTGAAGTTGAGTCTCATCCCTAACGAGTGTTGTAGACCCTTCTAAAAGTGTGAAGTGAAGCGCAGGTCTCGATTAGACACGATTGAAATAGGAACTCCATGTAGTCTAATCACTTCTTTGACGTATAAAGCTGCTAGGACATCAACCATCCATCAGCTCTTAATAGGCAAGAAGTGTGCCAACTTGGTTAGTCGGTCTATGATGACCCATATTCCATCATGTCCATCCTTAGACTTGGACAAACTCATGATGAAGTACATTCCAATATCTTCCCACTTCCACTTGGGAATATCTAGTGGGTGTAATTTGCCAGTGGGCTTTTGGTGTTCCGCTTTAACCTGTTGACTTGTAAGACAGCGAAACACAAAATCTACTACCTCCCTCTTCATATTAGGCCACCAAAATTTTCATTTCAAATCCTGGTACATCTTGGTAGCTCTGGGGTGTATTGTGTACCTTGATCGATGTGCTTCTTCTAAGATTTTCTTCTTCTCACTAAGTGCGTCGACACACACTTGAAGAGAGAAGCTACCCGCTATGCCTATCCGACAGCTCTACCCAACCTACCGCCCAAAACTGGGAGATAAGAAGAAAGGAAAAGAACAAAAAAAGAGAAGAAAATAAAAGTAAAGGAAAAGAGGGAAAGGGAGTAGAAAAGGGGTGAATCGACAGTAACTGTACCCCATCCCTCGCATCCGGCAGCCCCTTGTGGGCATTGAACCGGTGGCCCCTCATGGTGCACATTTGGCAACCCTGAACTGGCAGGATGCTTCTTGATCTAGTGACGGCTTTTTGCTGATCCGGTAGGGGCTAACACCCCCATCCGATAGACCCCCACGGTCCCTGATTCGGTAGGCAACATCTCAACCGACAACACTAGGCTGATCCAGCAGTAACCCCATCCGGCAGGGGTTCAACCCCTGGAACCGAAAAGGCTTCGACCTCTTCATCCAGTAGCCTCCGCACACACTTGAACCAGCAGACTCGTTGCAGCCTTTGATTGGATAGGGGCCCCGTCCGGTAGCCAATTATAGGCTTTAAACTAGCAAGTCACCAAGTGGCCTCATCTGGCGGCTTTTGTGGCCATCATCCGACGGGGTCTCCAGGCCCCTGAATTGGCAACGACAGTGCCCCATGGGCCGACATCCTCCACCCGCCCTAAACTGGCGGCACCGACCAACCGCCAACCCCATCCGGGAGCAACAAGTTGATCTGACCACATCCCCTATCTGACAAAGGCTGTGCTAAATCGGTGGTAGCAGATCGATCTGGTAAGGCCTGTGTTGGTCCGACAGCACTCTCCTTCAACTGATAGCTCTGTGGCATAGCAGGTGCCCCCTCCTCAAGCCTCTGCTCCCCATTAATGGGGCTACATAATGGATGAGGAGAGCACACTATATGACATGATGCTCGCACGGTAGTGAGGAGAAGGACACACCACGTGTCCATGCTGCTCGTGCAGCACGGAGGGGAAGAACACGCTAGGTGTCCATGCTCGTGTGGCGCAGAGAAAGAGGACACGACACGCGTCCATGCCTATGCAGCGCAGAGGAAGAGGACACGTCAGGTGTGCATGGTTGTGTGGCTGGAAGGAGGAATGCATACCAACGGGCGTGCAACCGCTGCGGATATAAAGGAAGAGAAGAGAAGAGTCGAAAGAAGGGAGAGCGAACAAGTAGCGTTCGAAGAGCATGGTGTGAAGGGAAGAAGTGAAAAAAAATAAAAAAAGAAGGTAAGAGTAAAGAGTAGTTTTGAAGCCCCCCATTTTGCGACTGCATCCGCAGAGTGAGGAAGAATAAAAAGAGTGAAGAAAGTAAAGAGAGAGAGAGGGGGGGAGAGATGTGAGGCTCGGAGGGGAGGGGGAGAGGAGTCAATGCTCTGCCCCCAGCCGCGAGATGTTGGACGAGACGACGACCAGGATGACACATATGCGGAGGATTTGTGATTTTATTTTAGTTGTGTGTATGTTGTCATTTTATTATGGATGTATGATTAATTTGTGTGTTTGTAATTTGAGGTTCGTGGAGATTGTGATCTGTGTAGTTGATTTATATTTATTTTATGAAATTATTATTTATCAGGTTATTTATTTTATTAAAATGTTATTTATCAGGTGATTTATAGTTGTTTATATAAATTTATAAAAAAAAATACTGCAAAATTAGCGACCGAATAGCGACTAAACAGAAAACGGTCGCGGAATATAGAGACCGACTTAGCGACCGATTAGCGACCGAAACTGAAAAATTAGCGACCGAATAGAGACCAACCAGACGGCGGTCGCTGACTATAGAGACCGATGTAGCGACCAAATAGCGACCGAATAGTCACCGAATCGCTGACCATAGAGACCGACTTAGCGACCGTATAAGCGGTCTCTATTAGCGACGGATAATGCGACCGATTGGAAGCGGTCGCTATCAGCGACCGATTCTGCGACCGATAGTCGTCGGTCTCTATCCGCGACCGATTCAGCGACCGATTAATATCGGTCGCTGTTTAGCGACCATTATATAGCGACCGATATGTTCGGTCGCTAATATGTGTCTATTCGGTCGCTAATGTGTTTTACGACCGATCAGAGACCGAACAGCGACCGATATGTCGGTCGCTATTCGCGCCTTTCCTTGTAGTGAGGATTCGAATGGTATCGGATCATTCCCGGTATCCAGATCTGGGTCGTTACACTCATCGTGTTGCATGTCCCCATACTCATCAACAAAATAGTATTACAGAATGTAAACACCGACATGTTATTGAAACTACGCTTGCTCTGCTCAAACACACTGATCTTCCCTTCAAATATTGGGAAGATGCAGCATGTTGCGCCATCTATCTTATTAATCACCTCCCGTAACCCGTGCTTGGACATCTCTCCCCCTTTCAGACACTTTTTTGTCGACCCCTAGACTATTCCCTTCTCCGCACGTTTGGGTGTGCTTGCTATCCTCTTCTTCGCCCATACCAATCCCATAAATTTTCTTATCGATCCACACAGTGTGTATTCCTTGGCTACAATGCGTCTCACAAAGGATACCACTGTTTGGATCCCAACTCTGGTTGTGTTTATGTGGCCCGCAATGTCATCTTTGATGAATCCACCTTCCCTTTCTCCACTCCCAACTCAACTCCTCCATCATCCACTCCTCCCAGTGGCACCATCATTACCTTTCCCAGCACCCTCCGTCAACCAGCGATTGCAGCGAAGGGTTCTTCTCCAACGTTGGAACATCCATCAAAGGTTTGTATTCCACCATCCTCCTCATCCCCCTCTGAACCTGACCCACCACAGCCTCCCACGCATCCAATATCACCACCCAGCACCTCGTCATCTCCCCGCACCTCACCACCCACCAGTGTCCCAACACCCACCACACCACCTGCATGTGCTCTCCCATCCACTCCACCACCTGTGCATACACCTGCAGCCACCACCGACTCCACCACCCCACCAAGGAAAACCCGCCCCTTGCTGATATCCTTGCTGTCACTCACGAGATGCCCCCCTCCTCCTAGCGAACGTCTAAACATATTCTTGTTGCCAATGTGGATGAGGTTGAACCCTCCTCTTTTACAGCTACAAATGGTTCTCCAGCATGGCGAAAAGCTATGGGTGAGGAGTTTGCTGCTCTATTGAAGAATGGCACCTAGACTCTTGTCTGGCCGGCCCCGGGAGCCAACGTCATCGATTGCAAGTGGGTATACAGGATCAAGAGCCATGCAGATGGCTCTCTCACTCGCTACAAAGCACGTTTAGTTGCTAAAGGTTTCCATCAACAACCCAGATAGGACTATATAGATACGTTCAGTCCCGTCATCAAAGCCACAACCATTCGCACCATTCTTGCTGTTGCTATCTCCAAACATTGGGCCATCCGTCAACTTGATGCTCAGAATGCCTTCTTACATGGCATGCTCCACGAGGATATTTACATGTAGCAGCCTCCTGGGTTTACTGATCCACATGCCTCTCACCTCGTGTGCAAGCTCCATCGGTCTCTTTACGACCTAAAGCAAGCACCTCGCCCCTGGTTCTACCGTCTACATGATCACCTGCTCGCCTATGAGTTCACGATGTCCTCTTGTGATCCCTCTCTTTTCTTGTATGATGCTAACAACACCATCATGTATCTTCTCGTTTATGTTGATGACATTATCCTCAACGACAACAACTCCTCTGCCATGAAACAGCTATTGGATAATTTAGGTGGCACCTTTGCCATTAAAGATTTGGGTGCACTACACTACTTCTTGGGCATTGAAGTGCAGCGCTCCGCCTCTATTCTCCTTCTTCGCCAACAATGCTACCTCATGGAACAACTTCGTAAAGCCAACATGCATGAAGCCAAACCTATTGGAAGCCCCATGTCTACTTCAGCACCCCTGTCCCAAGTGCAGGGAGAGCCACTATTTGATCCTAGTCAGCACAAAAGCATTGCGGCTCACTTCAATACCTTGTTCTCACCCGGCCAGACATTGCCTTTTATCGTAAACAAGGTATGCCAGTTTCTTGCGGCTCCAACAACTACATATTGGGTGGTTGTCAAAAGAATCCTTCATTACTTGAAGGGAACCATGTCACATGGCCTCCGACTTGTACCCTCCTCTTTTCAGCTACAGGCCTTCACCGACACCGATTGGGCTGGCTGCCCAGATGATCGACGGTCCACCACTGGCATTGGTGTGTACCTCGGTGACAGTCTCATTCATTGGTGTGCCAAGAAACAAACTACTATATCTCGGTCGAGCACTGAATGTGAATTACGGGCCCTGGCCACCACTGCCACGGAGCTCATTTGGCTCTGGCGTCTCCTCCATGAGCTTCACTTGCCCTACATGCGAGCTCCCATTGTCTAGCGTGACAACATTGGGGCTATGTATCTGGCGGCAAATCCCCTTTTCAAGGCATGAACAAAGCACATCGAAGTGGATTTCTATTTTGTTTGCTAGCTTGTTCTCAACAAAGGCCTGCTTGTTCGCTACATTGCCACAAAAGATCAAATTGTCGATGTGTTACCAAAGGGTTGCTCCCGGCCAGCTTTACTGTTCTCCGCGATAAGCTCCACATCGTGACCGCTGTCTAGCTTGAGGGGGCGTGTAAACCATATCACACGTCATGCGAACGGCCTCCAGATTACTTGGCAAGCAAGCTCATCCCTGCACTTGCATAATCCTAAAGGAAGGGTCTCATGTATCGAGTCTCACGCACTGCTCCTTCAGTTATGCAACCAAGATAATTGTTATCTTGTTGCATTTTGTTGTATCCTGTTGTATCATATTGCACTAAATATATACAATACATCGGACTTACCAAATACAGTGGTTGAGATCCTATCCCATTTCTCTAGCAAGTTCACAGGAGGAAAGAAAAGGAGAAGAAAAATTGGTAGAACTTTCATGTTGTTGCTCTTGCAGTTGTTGTTGTATTTAGGTTGGCCAAAAGGGATCTATATATAGGCCTTAGGAGAGACCCCCAATGTTCATCCATTGATGGCCCTTAAGCACCTTTACATTTTTTTTCTAGAGTTAATGTTAATGTTTCATTGCAATGTTCATTTCTTGTGAACGTTGCAATGGTAACGTAACGTGTGTAAAGTTTTTATATCACCTATTTTTAACAATCTCTCACACCTCTCAAAATTCCCCTTTTCTCAATTTTTGAAATTTAGACAGAATCCACAGGTGCATTGACCTATCTTCATATGCATCGACCTTATGTGGCCCATCCCAAATGTGCATCAACCTCACATTGGACTTTCCCAAATGTGCACCGACCTTGTTCTGGCTGGTGCCAGATGTGCATCGACCTTATATAGTTCTGCACAGCATGTGCGTCGACCTTATATGGCCTTTTCCCAAATGTGCACCGACCTTGTTCTGGCCTGAGCTGGATATGCATCAACCTCATATGGACCTACACAGCATGTGCGTCGACCTTATATGGCCTTTTTCCAAATGTGCATCGACCTTACCTGGGACTTCACTAAATGTGCATCGACCTTACTAAGGCCCAGACCAAATGTGCATCGACCTTACTCATACCTGGACAAAATGTGCATCGACCTCACAATCGCCTGGGCCAAATGTCCATCAACCTTACTAAGGCCTGGACCAATGGTGCATCGACCTTACTCATACCTGGACAAAATGTGCATCGACCTCACTACTGCATGGGCCAAATGTGCATCGACCTTACTAAGGCCCGGACCAAATGTGCATCGACCTTACTATGCCCAACACCAAATGTGCATAGACCTCACTCTGGACAGTACCAAATGTGCTCAGACCTTACTCTGGACGATACCAAATGTGCTCAGACCTTACTCTGGAGAATACCAAATGTGCTCAGACCTTACTCTGGACAATACCGAATGTGCACAGACCTAACTCAATACTAGATGTGCTCAAACCTACCCATAGTCCAAGCTATATGTGCATTGACCCCTACCATGAGTCTAAGCTATATGTGCATTGACCGTACCATGGGGCTGCCCCATGTGCACAGACATTCCCAGGGACTGCCCTGGCCCTAGAGACTCATAGAAAACTCATGAAAGCCCAATACTTGATGAAAATAAAACCCAAAAATAAACATGATGGTCGTCCTCACATGCCCTTAGTCCCTCTTCACAATGTAGAAAGTATATTTAAAACCATTTTAATGCATCATTGACCCCCAAGATTTGAGATTAGGTGCCTACCTTGAAATGTTAACCGACGATCTAGGGATAATATCCACACCCCAGATCCTCCTCAGCTTTACCCCCTTCGATCCGGGGATAAGATCCACACCCCAGATCCCCCCAGACTTTGCTCGCTGTCCTGGGGACTGTAGGTCTGCCTTCCCACGTAGAGCCAAGGTCCCTCACCTCTCTTCTCACTCAAGAGAAACCGTAGATGGTGGATAATTGAAAATAGGTGTTACTAAAGGCTGACCGCCCTTGGAACCCACCCTTTGACTCGTGAAACTAGGACTGACTCCGAGAGTCAACTTGAACTTTCATCTCATCGTGTCCCGGTGGAACTGACAGCACTGACACCCCGCCACCATTCAGCCTCTACCTTCCTACTCCGTCCTCCTCTGGTGCCCTCCCTAGTTGGAGATCGAAGAGGACTCATTTACGGACGCGTCAGCTTTGGTCCCGCTCCATTTCGATGACGGGAGTGATCGTGACGGTGCCGCCTTCTTGAGAGTCATTCTCCACAGACTGTGCAGAACCAGTCCAGCCTGTAACCAGAGATGACTTACAGAAGCTCCAGTGGCCACACCACGGCTCCCCTTGGCGCGCCACTTAGCCGGAGTGGAGTCCCACCAGTCTTCTGTCCAACGCATCAAGCGGGGCATCGATTGAAGCTCGGAGCAGCCCGTTCTGATTTTTCTACCCCAAGGTAGTAGATCAGGTCAGTCTGGATCCATCCAGACCTCCTCCCTCTCTTTCGGACATATCTCTCTGCCCTGACCTCCTCTGGTGCCCTTCCTGGTTGGAGAATGAAGAAGACTCATAAACGGACGCGCTCGCTTTGGTCCCGTACCTTTTTGACTCTGGGAGTGTTTGTGACGGCATCATCTTCCTGCTACTGCGACCTGAGAGCAGCCCAAGTCAGAATAGAACACCCCAGTTCCAGAGCCAGCCACGACCAGCCACGACAACGTACTATTCCCCAAAAATTTTGGAGCCCTCCTGGACCAGTCAGCGGAGGATTGGCGTTGGTTTCGGCGTCATCCGAGTTCGTTACTGTCCGTGGCGGCATCAACAGTGACTGCCGGTCAGTTCGTTCCAGAAGCTAGCAGAACTGGTCGAGTGGCTTTTCGATAGCCTAGTGTCCTTCTCCCTCACCCCGCCTGGCCAGCTTAGCACCCCTCCCTGTGTGGAGGTAGTATTTTGATGTAATATTAAGTCCCCCCTCCCCTAGTCTAACCCCCCTGTGCGGGGAGTAGTGCATGTATTCTTGAATAGGGAGAAGCTTCTACGACGCAGTGTGCGGGGAACCCACACTTCCCCGCTCGCCCTCGTCTTTGAACGGAGTTGGTTTCTTCAAACCAACTGGGTAAGTCCTAAACCTTGCTCCATATCTAGTGCTTGTTTATTTAATATCCGTAAAATTGCTCCGTTGAGCGAAAGAGGGAGTGCCCGACCTCGGAGTGTTCCACTTCGAGCGGTCACCGTGGGGTTGTGTGAGAGAGGGACCTAGTGCCCCAACTGGCACCCGGTCAGCCCCTGAATCATGGACTTCGTACCCTTGGGAGGGCCACCTAAGCCCTGCTAGCACTCTACCAGCTAGGGGCTTGATCCATCACTTCTACTCAGCATCGCCGAGTCACCCAGGTTCGTGTGTGAGCAATGGTGGATTCGGTCATTCCCGAGGACTTTGCTTGTTGAATGTGTTTGCGTGATAGGTCCGAGGACCCATAGTCTATTTGCTGCATATCCAAGGGCAGCGGCTCATCCGTAACAGGTCAAGGGGACCTTCGCAAGCCCCTCCTCCAGAGCAAGAGGCCTCCTCCACACCAAGAGGGGTGAAACATGGGGGGCACCCTCTGCGATCGGAGATTGAAGTCCCCGGGGAACATCAGGACAACCTGCTGGTACGCCCCAATAGCCCTTCAGTGCTGCGACAACCAGAGCTGTCCCTCTGACTGCGAGAGTTCGAGAGGAACTTCGTAGAACAGGAGCGCACCCTATGGGCCCTGCAGAAGACCCCTTCAGCAGAGGACGAGGAGAAATCCCCGTTCTCTAACTGCATCCTGAAGGTAGAGATTTCTCCCAGAATCTCTATTCTGACCTTCAAGTCTTATGATGGCCAGGGCGACCAGGCCAACCACTTCAATAGATTGATGCTCTGATGACCCTAAACGGGACGTCCGACGCCATCAAGTGCAGAGCCTTCGTGACCACCCTGGTCCAAGGCGCCCAAGCGTGGTTCTGGGCCCTCGCCCCCGGATCCATTCGAGATTTCAAGCAATTCGGGCAAGTGTTCAAGGAGAGTTTCGCCGGCAGCGGCCCCCCAAGGTCAGTAGCAGGGCTGTTGACTCTCAAACAGGCGCAAGGGAAGAGCCTTCGGGCTTATATAAACCGATTTAAGTCGGAAGCCCTGCGGGTTCCCCACCTGGACGTTGCCTCAGCCACAATAGCACTGACCGAAGGCACTCGAGACGAGAACCTCCGCCGTGAACTTGTCCTTCACCCTCCCTCGACCCTTTCCAAGCTAGTGACTCTAGCTTTACACCATGCCGAGTGCGAAGAGGTTCTCAGCGCGTGCCGAGGCGCAATCGGCACAGGTCGGGAGGGGGACAAGAAGCGGACGTCCGAGCCAAGCTCGGGCCCAGGGAAGAGGCAAAACCGAGACAGGGAGCACAAAGAGCCGTCTCGGAGGTACGAGAGGTACACCCCATTAACCGCTCCGGTGTACGAAATCTACAAAGACATCAAGGGCTCGGGCCTCCTCCGCTAACCCGAGCCAATGAAGTCGAAGAGCCGCAATCGTAGCAAGCACTGCCTATTCCATAGAGATCATGGGCATCATACAGGCGATTGCCGCTAGCTCCAGGATGAGATCGAGCACCTTGTCTGCCAGGGACACCTATCCTAATTCATCGCGGGGAACAAGGAAGACCGAGGCACTCCAGAAGAGATTGACAACACCCCCCACAGGGTACACGTCAACGTCATCGCTGGAGGAGATGCATCAGGGGGAGATAGTAGCCGAGAAAGGAAGCGTCATGCGGAATAGGTGAGTAGAGCCGTAGAGCCCCCGAAGGCCCCGCCAAGTGAGCCACAGGTCATCATCTTTTCAGACCAAGACCTTGAAGGGCTGACCACCCTGCATGAGTGTTACAGTCCACCCCTCCTTTAAGAAATTTCATCTTCCAAATTTAAGGACCATCAAGGGTAAGGTAGGGAAGAACAACCCGACAATTACAGGGACAAGACACGAGAAATAGAGTTCAAAGGAACAGCGTCAAACTGTTGTCATGAATACATGCTTAGGAGTGAGTACGATCACAAGTGAACACAAGTCCGACACCTCTGAAGCAAGGCAATGTCGCTTACATCTCACAAGACAAGGGACACGACTACCAAAGCAACAAATGCCGAGAAACGAATCGACAGAAGCGACCGGCACAACCAACATCAGCTTACACAAGGAAACATAGTCCTCTCAGTTGATAGCCTGATGACATCATCTGCTCCAGTGTCAAAGGAGACAGGGAACACCAGGTACACAGGATGCCAATGATGATTACACAGAGGAACGACAGCAAAATAACAACATTGGACCACACACAGCATTAAGTCAGTCCTTACTCAGATATCGCATCTGATCGAGTCGTGAGCTACTCCATCGGGAAAAGGAGCACAGCAAGCTACGGACGAGACAATGGTCTAGCACATAAACGCAGAATCATACGAAAATAGCACCTGTAAAAATAATAGCCAACGACAACAACACCTGTAGGATTCTTGCTCCGTACAGCACATAGAACCACAAAACACACTACAAGTAGGGCCGTATCAAGGCATGCGGTAGCTGAGCACACGACTACAGGGAACGAGTCATGGATCAGGCCGTTCACCAAGGGAAGACCCACAACAATTGAAACCGATCGCAAAATGATAAGAGAAACCACAATCTCGGGGAACGTATCTCAAGGATTATGAACACACCTCGAGATTGTTGGGACTCCTCTGGTTTTATAGGTAGCTGTCTTGTGCTGTGTAGTTTTGATGATTGACAATGCAACAATGGTCTCATGACTGGTGTGTAGTTTTGTTGATTGGCAATGCCAAAATGTGCATGGACTTGTAAGAAAGTGCACGAAGATGTTTGTGCACGGACTTGAACACTCACAAATCTGTACGGACTTTCAAGTGCTCGAGCTTTGTGTGCAGAGATAAAAACATGCATGGGCTTTAACAAACAATCCAATAGAGTTTCATCTAAGTCCAAAATGTGCACGGTCATTGAGTTGCTCGAACAAACATATGCTCGGACATACAGATGCTCAGACTTGAAGTGTGGGTCGTGCATCAAATGCATAGACCAAGCACGGACTTGAAGTGTAAGAGATAAAAACATGCATGGACTTTAATGCATCTTACAAAACCTGTATGGACTTAGACCTAAACATGCATGGACTTAAAAGTCAGGTGTACCTTGCTACAGTACGTGCATGGACTTGAACATTCACCAGACAGATACATGCACGGACTTGAGAATGCATGGACTTCTCTGATATTTTAAATTACTTCCGCCTTATTTTAATTAATCATTGCCAAAAATTGATAATGCGCGCTGCGAATTTTAATTTCTAATGCAATCCCTCAACAATCCCACTAACCTTTCGGGGGCCTCATCAGCCTCCTGGGTGGCGTCCCCAGTTCATGGTAGCGATAGTCCTGTACTTGTATCGGGTTATCGATGCCATGGGCTCTGGGTCGTTACAAGGTCGATTCTGATCATAAATGTAAAGACTTGTCGAGCAACTACAGAGGTATCACGACGGCCCAAGAACACACCAAATAGACTGACAGCAAAATCAACACTTGTACTCGACTATGGCTACCCTAGTAAATTTTGAAATGAAATTAACAACATTTTCATACATACCTTCCCACCATTGTTTGTCTCTAAGCAATGTGATGCCCCTCACCAGAACGTAGTAGATGGCTCGCCTCCACCACAGGCACGATCGAAGCAGTGGGAAGGCTTTGTCTTATAGACGGCTACCAACTATTGTCGATTCACAAGAACGGTGTGAATCCTGTGACTGGAGGGGATGGAACACTGTAACTCACCTGTAGCTGACACACCTAGGGCCTGCGACTACTTTGAGAACACCGTCGTCCTCTTCCTCTGAGTGATCGGACAAGACGAAGGATGAAGGTTTCCCTCTCTTTTGTGACGGAAAGGAGGGTTTCACGAGGGAGATGACAACTACGCCGTACATGTTGCTTGATGGAGAGGAGGGTGAGAGGCATGAATTTCAGAGGAGATAGAGGGCTAGGGGCTGAGAGGTCATCCACTCCCTCCAGGCTTGTAAACGGAAAGAGGGGTTGGTGACAGAAAGGCAAAGTAGCGTGAGGAGGAGGAACAATGCGTCGATAGCATTGTCTCACAGAGGGTGGGTGAGGGGAATAAATTTCAGAGGGGAGTAGAGGGCGAGGGCTGGGACGTTCTCTCCTGGTAGGTTGCGGAAGGGATGACGATGTTGCAGTTCACGAGGAGGAGGAGGACGGCATCAATGGCGGTGCGTGCTTCAAGCTCCACGCATGGCAGGGGGTGGCAGGTGAAAAAGTAAAAGGCGCAGGCAACATTTCACACTTGGGATTAAGTTACCTCACCTCCGGAAATGGGGTAGGTTAATCCGAGTTAACTCGGGATAACTGTTGTGTAATTGGGTTATGAAATCTTAGACCTGCCAAATTAAATTGAGTTAACCTTGGAATAAAATAGGGATAATCCTAGGTTAATCTTGAAACAAACTGGGGCTCATGGATTAGTCGTAACTTACAAAGCCTTGGAAAATGTAAATAGGGAAACATAAACACCTCCCAAGTGGGGGAGTGGGGTGGGTTAGTACAAGAGAATTAGTTTTGGAGAGAGAAAAATTCACGGTCCGTTATCCTTAAATAGACCTTCTTAGATCTGCAATCAACCATAGCCCCGTACTGCTCTAGCCAATCCATACCCAGAATGATGTCATAATTTGCCAACTGTAAAGCATAAAGTCTCACCGACAATTGCCGATCGCTGATCACAATAGGTGCGTCTTCAAGACATAATGGGGTAACCATAAAATCTGCAGATAGCAATTCAACAATCAAATCACAAGCCATCTCAATCATGGGCTCCTCGGTGCATGCAATAAAATCCTGAGAAATGAAGGAGTGAGAAGCACCAGAATCAAATAAAACACGGGTTGCACAACCAAAAATAGTAATAGTACCTTCAACGCGATTTAAAGCCATAGCCTCAGCCCGTGAGATATGAGTCACCTTGCCCTTCTGCTTTCTACTGGCAGCTGCAGGGGACTGGAAGGAGGATGCTGCTGAAGCTTGAGGATGGAACTGCTGGAACTGCTGAGATGGAGGTGGTGGTGGAAGTGGATGCCTGAACTACAATTCAGACTGCTGAGATTGAGCCGTCGGAGCAAATTGCACTGGGATCAATCGCAAAGGATAATCTCTCACCATGTGACCCAGTTGGTCACATCAAAAACATACCACCGGTAGAGAATACGGTTTGCTTGGGTGGCTGCCACCACACCACGCACAACCCTTGAATTGGCTCTTAGCAGAACCCAGGCATTGCTGAAAAGAAGGAGCTGACTGTTGTACTGTGCCGGATGATGCATGCTGGTCAAATCGCTTCTTGAACTTCTTCTTATTTTTAAACTTCCTGAATTGGAACTTACCCAAAGAAGCCGCAACACTAGCAGCTGGAGTCGCAGAAAAAAAACCTGGAATAGGAGGCGGATAACCAGATGGAAGCTGAACTATCAGATGAACCGACACTACCTGAGAAGGAGTCTGGGATCTTGCCAAGTCCAATTCCAACGCTGCCGCAGCTTGATACACCTCATTCATATTCGTCACACGAGCAATAATTAACGGTTGCCTTAATTTAGCACGGAGACCACTAAGAAACTGCTCAGTCTTTAAAGCTTCATTCGCTAGTACATGGGCCGCATAATGGCCCAATTCCATGAACCTATTTCGATATTCGAGCACCGACATTCCTCCCAGGACGAGCTGCAAGAACTGGTCTATTTTATCCATCCTGAGGTAAGCCGGACTGAAAGTAAGTTCAAACGTGGCGACGAACTCAGCCTACAAAATCTACCAGAGCAGACGAGACTGAAAAGTAATCTCTCATTCTGTGTTCCACCATGTCAGCGCCATGCCCTGGACCTGAAAAGTGTCGATGATGGGAATCGATGCCGAGCATGTCTAGTTTATTTTATATTTATGTCCTTTTAGTTTGTGTTTATATCCTTGGGAAAGTATGTACGCAATTGTAAGGCTTTAACCTCCACCACATCCCCAGCTCCTCCACACCTCCTACACATCCCTCTCTGGGATTCCCTCCCCCTCCCCTCACCATTAACCACCTCCCCCTTTCCCCCACTTGAGCTTTGAAGGCTGCCCCTACTGACCAGTTCACTACCTAGAGAACCTGAAGACTGTAGAGGAAGATGCAACGTCATCTAGGTGATCCAGGAGGCACAAGGCTACCTCTGGAAGTGTCTTCGAGTCATCTTCGTAATGGCGGTCGTCTCGTCCCGTTCTGAGTTCGTGGCTATCCGGGGCAGGCAATCTACTCCGACTACGCAGAAGGGTCCTGATCAGCTTCAAGAGATGGCTTGCAGTAGCTTCCACGCCTGCTCATCTAAAAAATTAGAGTCGAGGTTCGACCGGGACATTCTACTGTAAGTCTCCCTCCTCCTCCAAGAAGCGGAGCTCCATTCGGCAACCCAAGCGATTTCTTCTCCCTTTTCTTCCCAGAGTGCGCAGTTTTGTTCTCCCTGGGACTGAACTGACACCCTGCCAGTGTTTGGACTGCTGTGACCTCTCCAACCTCGGCTGGCACCCCCGTGGGTCGCGTTTCGAAGGCAACTCACCAACGGTTCCAACGCCACTGATCGTGCTCAATTTGAAGTTCGGGACAGCTCGTGGCAGCTTCATCTTCCAGATGCTATGGTGCTGAGACAGTCCGAACCAGAGAATAGGGCCTCTGCTTCCAGTTCCACCACGACCAGTGCCGGCTTTCAAAGATCCTACCAAAATTCCAGCATCTTCTTGGGCCAACCTACGAAATTTTGGCACTAGTCCCGCTGACAAAAGAGTTCAGGAGCAACTACAACAATTCTTGCATCGACCATCTATCCTCTGTTCCTGAGAGGGGATAGAATCGACTCCGACATTGTTTGAAGCTCTTTGTCTTCATCTTCCCCCTCCCCGCTTGGCCGGTTGAAGGCCCCTCTTTGTGCGGAGGTAGTTTTGATTGTATGAGCTTAACCCCCACCCCAAGATCCCCCTCCTGCGAAAGGTGTAGTGTTGTAAGGTGTTGAGCAAGTTCGAGCGACACCGGCACGGCGTGTGGGGAACCCACGCTTCCCCGCTCGCCCTCGTCTCCAAGCGGGATCGATTTCTTCAAACTAGTCGAGTAAGTGCTCCCACCTTGCTCTTTCTTTAGTGCTTTTCATTCAATATTATCTCTAGTCTCTACTGGCCGATAAGAGAGTGCCCGATCTCACAAGTCCCGGACTTCCGAGTGACCGCCGTGGGAATGAGTGATTACCTGTGCCCTCGGCACCGGGTTGGCCTCTAGGATCGGACTAGTCATACCTATTTGGGAGACCCTCTGGCCTTGCTGGCCCTCTACCAGCAAGGGACCAGCCCTCACATCCTCCACTCGACATCGCCGAGTTCCTCCCCCTAATGGCTACAACAATAATTGGCGCCCGGTTCTGAAGAGAGCCCAATATCCTCCTTTGCCGGAAACTCTTGTCGACATATTTTTGGCTCTCATGTCAGTAAATGCCATACAGCTTCCTCTGGAAAGGCCCAGTTGGAATACAGCAATTGATCAGATGAAGTATTGTGTATTCCACAGGCAATCAGGCCACACGATCGAATGATGTTTTCAATTTTGAGATCTGGTCTATGATTTACATGAAGGACACAGGATCGATTGGGCCGAAATGCATAAGGCTATTGTTGAGCTAAAAGAAAAAAGAAGGTAGCCGCCAAGGCAGCAAGTGCAGCAGTAAGCACCGCAGCCACAACAGCCGCCGCAGTAGCAACCACAGCAGGTTCAAGACTTGGGGATCCATCAAAACCCAATGCCGAACCATCCACCGGCTCCACAACCTCAGCCGCTGGCACCGGCTCAGGTGAACGTAGTTTAGCCTTCAGCCCCCAACGGCGGATGGTCCTTTGACGACGACGGCACGACCCACCAAGTCTCTGCCTTCCATCACAACTACCCCTCCACTTCCATCATCTTTACACCTGTACGCCAAACCCCTCCTCCATCTGCCACACCGTACGTCCACCCATTCACCATCCCTTCCACATCCATACCAGAGCCATCACTCGCTCCTCCACCTTGCTCACCACTTATCACACCCACCGCTATCACCACTACCCTTCCATCTAACCCTCCTCCCACACCCATACCTATCATCACCACCGCACCTACCGCCAATTCCTCACCTATTGTCCTTACACACCCATCTACACCCATCATCACCCCGACTACCTCTTCGCCCATCATCCTTCCCCCACAACCCATTACCACCACCATCACTTCCCCTAACCCTACATCCTTCACCACACCACTTATCCACCCCGCTCACCCTGTTCTACCGTCATCGGAGGCCGGATCGGCACAAAATCTAGCCCTACGGAGCGGGCGATTATTCCAGAGAAATTATGCTTCTACTTTTAATCCCCAGTCTGCCCAGCTAGTGGCAGATCAACAAGAAAAAGCTGAACCATTGTCGGGTATTCAATATGATCTATTATATTATTTGGATAGAGTTCCTGCCAAAATATCTATACTTGAGCTGATTAAAAGGTCCACCCTTCACCAGGATGCACTGAGAAATTTTCTTCAAAAGGTGACGGTCAACGAAGATTTGGCAGTTGATAGCCTTCCTACGGCACTGGCCACGATTCCAAAGGGACCGACAATTACATTTTTCGAGGCCGAGCTAGCACCCCCGGAAGCTCGACAGATGTCGCTCTGCATTTCTATTATATTGAACAAAGTTAGTGTGGACGCCGCCTTGGTGGATACAGGGGCGTCAATTAATGTGTGCCCCTTAAGGTCAGACCGATCAGCTCTAGATGCGCGGCCCAGGGCTGCCGTGTTCTCCTCGCGCGTATGTTTCTGTGCCAGGGCGAGAAGATCTGGAAGAGTCCCCGGGGCCTGCACTCCGAGGGCGCGCCGAAGGATGTGATCCTCCCCCAGTCGATTTCAGTCGACCGGGAGAGAGTTCGGTATCGAACTCGTCCAACCAGTAACCCAGTCGACATAACGCGCCAGGACTGGTACGTTATAGTCTTTTAACGCGCCTAAAGTGGTGCGTTATGTGCCCTTTGACGGACTCCTTCAGGACCGTCATTTGACCATTGACCGGTCGTTTGACCGTTGACCTAGTAAGGTGGTTAGCATAGCGGTATAGGGTAGATCCGTTATAGTTGTATAACGCCCCAGATCTGGTGCGTTATATTATGCATTAAAATTATGATTTTTTGAGAATTCTTGGCATTCGGGTGACTTTAACGGACTCAGACCCATGCGTTATATCCTCATAACGCACCAGTCTTGGTGCATTATGTTTCTGTGGTTCCTGATTGCAGTTCGGGTGAGTATAACGGGCTATGGGAGGCGCGTTATACTCAGCAGAATGCTCCATGCTTAGCGCGTTATGATCTGTGTTTTCAGATTCTCGACATTGTTCAGTTGAGTATAACGCACGGGGGTAGGTGCGTTATGCTGGACATAACGCCCCAGTGGTGGTGCGTTATGTTCTGCATGTCTGTGTGCTTGTGTTCACATAGGTGTTCGGGTGAGTTTAACGGATGGAGGGAGGTGTGTTATGTGCCATATAACGCCCCTGCCCTAATCCGTTATGTCAGGTAACAGTCCCAGCTTGGTCTGTTATACCTTCTGCCATTCTAAAAAGAGTATGTTTAGTTCCTAAAGTATTCAGTAGTGCATATTCGCCATGTTAAGTTATTTTATAAAGCTAAGGCATTATTTTAGACCCCGATAGAGTAGCTTTCTCTTTCCTTGTGATGGAGCCACTAGTCGCAGCCCAGCGACCTGAGTGTCGGCCCACCTGGGGAAGGTGGAGGAGTGTTTCCCATTGACGGTTCTTAAGCTAGTTACCATGGGCCCCTACTTATACCGTTGCGTCTTACAGGAGGGGAAAACTAGCTAGAGGCCTGACTCTAGGCAGAAGTCAGCGTGTGCAAACGTGGTCAGAGGCAATAGGACTGACACTAATGAGTGTCACCCTAACTAGTCCTTATTTCGGTACTATTTATGCCTCTCGCAGGTTGTGTTTGTCTGACCTGCGAGTTGCCTGAGACACAGTGTAAGCCGTCAGTGGATGCATCTGGTCTCTCTCTTCTAGTATGTCTCTTCTTTTTCCTATCACCGGGTTGGTAGAGCTTTCTTCTATTGGTGGGGTTAGTTTTTGGCGTTATATCTATGTCTTTTATAGGCCCAAGCTTCCCGGCACCATGGAGGGGCACGCCGGGAAGGGTGGCACTGGGGAACACCCTCTGGCATAGGTCTTTTGCATGTCGGTGAAGATGGTGCCATTTTAAGGGGCGCGTCGGTGAACAGGGCACCGTATTAGCTCCATTTGGTTATCAAGGGCTAGCCGATGAGTCCAAGGATGATTCTGGAGGTCACCGTTGACGATTCTTTTTGCTGCGATTCTTGAAAAGCCTTGACGGGGCATTAACGTAGCTCTCGGCACGACGCACGGCCTTAGTCGAAACTCTGTGTGTATTTGGCTCGAGCATGTGGGTTTTCTGCTGATACAGCCTTCAGCCTTATGATTTGTGCTTCCGGATCGGCCCGACTCATGCTCGAGGTGGGATGGCATGACATCCGGAATAATTCCGCCCTACCTAGATGATCATTCGGCCACTAACGGACCCACTATGGTGAGAAGCCAAACCTGTGCCGGGTGATTGAGGCCTTCTGCTAACAGAGCCTTCGGTTCCTTGTTATGAAGAGCCGATGGCATTCCTCCTCCTCAGGAGAGTCGTCATTCAAGTGGCGAGTCACCAGATAGACCATCGTCCTTGGCCGGGTGATGGGTGTGGGGTAGCGGCATGACGGAGTCGATGCCAGATCATTGGGCAGGCTTGGTCGCAGTGCTGGTTGGTTATGGATTCATCTTGATTCTCCTAAGGTGAAGTCCCCGGTGTTCATTCCCGATGACTTGAGGCTCTGACAGCTTGAGAAGTCTTCAGTAGGTTGATCTTCATTGGCTTCTATGCTTCAGTGGGCCGTGTCATTCGTCTTTGTGGCTTGATCACCGTCCATCATATTTTGTGTGCCAACAATCCCTCATTTTGGGAACCCCTCAACTCACAAACCGCACCCCAACCCTTCAAAGAAGTCCACCGCTATACCCCTCCCCAGGTTGGCTACCCAAGGGCCAATCAATTCCCATCCTTACTTGAATACACATGAAGGAGATTGATTAGCCAGAAATCCATCATAGAGTCGCATGAGCATGGTAGGTCCACATTTGGTTCTCCAAGTCCACCTATGGCAAATGATCGGAAGCACATACATGGTGGAGCCACATTTGGATGCTCAGGTCCACCTATGGCAGATGAAATTGATAGGAAGCACACACATGATAGGTCCGCATTTAGAAGCCCCAGTCGTCTGACCTCCAATAGGGAACCTAAGCATGATAGGACCACTTTTGGGTGCCCTGGACCTCCGATATCCAAAAGAGTGTCATCATCTACAAAGTCCCATGCTCGACATGTCAATAGGTTGCATGCTTGGAAGCACATGAACAAAAGCAATGAGACTTATAAAAGGCAAGCTGGTGCCAGCAGATCCCACCCAGAATTTCAAATAGTTGGAGTTCGCCAGCGCAGAGGTGGGCGTCACCACGAAGCAGCTTTACGACCTCCGGGGTCGGTTGACCACGGTGCCGCAGGAATCTGCCGGGACGATTTATTTCTGGAACCTGGCCGGGCACTCGAGTCCCTTGGTAAACAGCAAGAGGGAATGCCGGGATGGGCAGGTCGAGAAATACGTGCATCCCATCAGCCAGGCAAATGTCACCCGACCCTTATTGGAGCCCGAGCTTAGAGACTGGGCCTTATCCATTCGTCCAAGTGTGCTGTCGTTCCGGAAAGGGGATGTCCTGCTGCTGGAACCCTACTACCCCTTCCGGTTTGGCCGCAACTTCGGGTATGACCAGCACATCCCGACGCACGGTGCCCAGTTTGGTCTTGCCTCCCGGAGTCTGCGAGGGGCCCCGGTTGCCGAGCAGTCGAAAGTCTGGTGGGATTTCTTTCATCGGGCTGACACAGCCAGCTTCAGGGTGCCGGCTCCAGGTCGCATCCCGCGAGTCACGCCAGAGTATGTAAAGTGGTGGAACGCGCGGACGGCGTTCTATCGGGCTCACCGGACCGATTGTTGGGACGGGGCGGAGAGGAAATTCTTAAGCAGACAGCCCGTGCCCGTCATCGATGTCGAGCCGGAGCATCTTCTACGCCTGTGGCAAGGCAGGAGTAGGGACGTGGCGGACTACATGATTGCCCGCAAGGCGGCCAGGGAGAGCAAGTCGGCACCGCAGGCCAAGCTACCTCCCGTGGTGCAGGATGAATTCAAGAAGACCTTGCGAGAGCTCTGCCGCATCGGCTCTGACCGCCTGGACCTGATCAACTATCCGATGCCGGCGGAAGAGGAGGGCACCCCTGCGACAAGCTGGCGGGCTGAGAAGGACGTACTCTGCTCCTACCGCACCTTCGTACGAAGAGACGAACGGAAGCCTCAAAATTATGCAGATACCACTTGGCTGTACGTTCTCTTAAGGGTGCACGGGCTGACGATCGAAGCTCGCTCGACAGCTATCCTGGGGCAGCAGCTGCACGTGGCCTTCCACTACGCTGAAGGATGGGGGATGGACCACTTCAATCTGTACTGCCACCTTGCGGCCAAGAAGCATGCTGATTTGGCCGCTCTGGCCGACAAATGTCAAAAGATCGGCGATGTGTGCTGGCTGGTCAGGGAGGCGGCTCGCCGGGACCAAGCGTCTTCCCTGACCTACTGGCCAGTATCCCTCCGCCTCTACACCGGCCCGCATGGTATGTTCTGACACGCACAAGTGTCGCATTTCCTTTTCGGTGCTATTAGTTTCTATCAAACGTCGAACACCAACTATCTCCTGTCCTTCTTTATTTTCTCCTGCTTGCAGATCATCCGGACGGCATCCAGACGGCCACCTACCGAAACCTCCTCCGACAGGCTGAGAAGCCTGGGTACTTCGAGGTAGAGCTGGTGGCCCCGACCACCACTCCCTTGCCTCCTCCTGCCAAGAGGCCACGGGCCCGATCGCCGGTGGAGCGGGCCATCAGTAAGGCGAAGGCGGCCAGTCGGCGGGAGATGAAGCGTCGGAAGACGGAGGCCGCCCAGTCTTCAAGGGTCGTTCCTGCACCTTCTCCAGTCCCATCTTTCAAAGAGTTCGAGGTGGGCCAGGTCGCACCGAGCCAACCAACTGGTAAAACTCATTCTGATGCCTTTTCTCCGTGGAGGGGACTTGTCTCCGTTTTGGCTTGGGATATTCGTGCCCAGTGTTTTCTATGTTTACTAGCTAGGGAGGGGTCCCTGCTTCGCCTACCCCGGTCGTGGACGAGCCTCGAACGGGACCCGGGCCTCTATCGACCCCAGCTTGCTCACCCAGCAAAGTTGGTGGGGCTCTGGAGACGGCGCCAGTGGAGAAGGCGCTCGCTACTGCGAGGGCTGCGACTGAACAAGAGGCGGGACGGAGGAGGGCGAAGGTGTCCCGGATGGCCTCGACCTCTCCTCCTTTGCCGGTCCCTTCCTTCGCCGCATTTGCTTTGCCCCAGGTCAAGACGTAGAGCCCTGCCGGTGAGTCCTTCTAATATTAATGACTTTCGGTCTTTGCTCCCCCCCTTTGCCGAGGAATCTCCTACGTTTGTGTAACCTGTGCTTGTTCTGCTCCCGGCTGTAGTGAGGAGGCTCTCAGTAGGGGAATCCTTGGCGACGCTTGGCCCGCAGGAGCTAGAGATGGAAAAGGCCAAGATGAGGGACCTCAAGGCAACCATGTGAGCTACTTTGGCCGAGCCCAGCGGGCCCACCGGTGCGACTCTCATCCTGCTTAAAGTCTTCTTCACCTCGTGAAACAAGGTTTTCTCATGTGAATTTTCTCCTTCTTTTAGGCCCTACGGAGGAGTGCGCCTCGACACCTACCCCGGCTATGGATGAAGCCGGTGCCTCCGGGGTCGTGCCTCTTCCTGAGGAAAAGGTCCATGTCTCACTTCCGGAAGTGGTGGTTGAACAGGGTAATCCCCTCCTCTAGTCCGGGGTCCGTGCTGGGAATTCATGCGCCTTTGTCTAACTAGGGCTTTCCTTTATCGTTCAGCTCCCCTTGCTCCCCTCCCTGCGCATATAGCAGCACAGGCGATTCCCGAACCAAAGCTGATGTACACAAGGAGGAGGCTGAGGTCCGGGGCATCGCCCTCCGCCAGCCCACACGAGGAGGAGGTCGAGGGCGCCCACACAGGCGTCTCTACTCCGACTCGGGACGAACTGGCTTCGAGCGGGTCCTCCTCGAGTGAAAAGGTAGACTACGGCTACTCTTCTGATGAGGCGGCTCCCGAGGAGGATGTTGTAAGTGCGGGCCCGTTCACGCGGGGCTCCTTTCCTGTGATTAATTCTAGTCTCCCACCGTTCACATTTCGATTTGCTTACAGGAGACGGTTCGACCGGATGCTTCGAAAGTGCCCCTTCTTGACGTACCGGTCGGGCCACCCGGGGATGCCGGCGTCGGCTTGGGGAAGCTGGCCACTCTCGTCGAGGTCCTGCAGTAAGAGGCGGCTTCAAAGACCACCTCCGCTGCCGAGGAGGCCCTGGAGGAAGTGGAAATAGCACCAGATAACCGGATTGTCCCCTTTGCTGAGGTAAAATGGACCCCTCGGACCCTTTTTACTTCTACCGATGCCTGGGTGCTCCACTTTGTCTATTGCAATATTGACCCCTTACCTCCCTTCTATATTTCAGGGGGAGGGAGATTTCCCCGAGGTACGCTTCGGGGGGCCTCGTAAGGCTGTCGCCAAGCGGAGAGGGGTGGCAGCTCCGAGGGAGGCAGACGGGTCGAAGTCACTCTCAGACCCGAAAGTAACGTAGATCGTGTCCTTCCTCCGGTCAGATAGTGGGCTAAAGCTTTTGGTTCCTCTTCCCTCTCCCTAGCCACTCGTGATGCCTGAGAAAAGTCATCTGCTAAGGGAGACACTAGCTGAGCTCGGGGTTCGAGGCGAGGGGGAAACACCGGCAGGCGAAGCGGCTCGGCCCGTGATGGCGATGGAGTCTGCCCCACTTCCTGCGCCTCCCCCGACCGAGAGCATAGAAGAGCGGCCCCTTGGCATCGTGGGGTCGGGTAGTGCTGTCGCAGCTTCAACAGTCCCCCTGGCCCTGGCTGGCCAGGAGTTACGTATTGAGACGGGAGGCCCGAGCGAGCTATCCGTGGAGCTTCCCTCCTCATTGGCTGCGGTGAATGCTGAAATGTGGGCTGCTGTTGACGAGATGGTCGCATTCAATCCACCGGAGGTGCCCTCGCTCAGTCGCACCCCCCTTAACGTGATCATAATCCTACAAAAAAGCTATGTGTGTCACCATATCCCTCCCCTCTACCCACCATAAAAATCCCAGGTCCTAATTCCTTCATTTGATCCATGGTCAAAGCTCATAATCAGGCTGGTTCTAATCTGTCCTGTGGATTCTGAGTTTTGGGGTAGAACCTTCACTTAGCTTGCAGAGCCTGTCATTTCCAGTCAGACCGTTGGATGCTTCTTCAATTACAGTATGTCGAAGCTCTTCGAGTGCTCTTCGCAACGGCGCTAACCTTGCCTCGATCCGACATCGTGACTGGGCGTACCGGCCATTCTCGTCAGGGTGTGCAGATCAAACCTGAAGCAGGCCTGCGGGACAGCCTTGGGAATTAATTCCTAAAACAACACCCGCCTCCACTCCGGTGACCGCAGCTCCCGGGGATCGACCTGGGACATTCTAGGAGCATCCTCATCCATCCCTGCAGCCAGGAACCACCCCGGACGTCACCGTACCAACAGCAGGTCCCACGTGCTGTCCTGCATGCCCGAGTGAACAGTGCTAAATCGGCCGACCACGTCCTCCCGAGTGCCAGCGACTGCTGCCCGCCAACCCGAGATTGGTGCTCCCGGACCCCACATGTTGCCTATTACCTCATTGCGTGGAGTGGGCTGTAGGATCAATTCTGTAACTTAATAATTATTACTGTATCGGAGGTTACGGATCTCGGCCGGGAAGTCTTCCCCACACCCCGAGCGTAGAGGTACACTCGCCTCCCACCCTTTTGTCGTTTGCTTAGCTACTATACATGCTAGATGCTGCTGCTTGTGCATTAGTTTATTTTCCTGGCTATCTCGTACTTAATCATCGTCGTGAGTTGTAAGTGCGAGACCCGTCCCGTGACTCGATCCGAGTGCGAGAGTGAGCCGACCACCCCAGACTCAAAGCTGGTTACTCAACCATGCTGATCGACACGTTTCCCCACGTTGGGGATGACTGTGAGTGGGTACTTCTATTTGTGACACTATCACCTCTTTAGGAACTTGGTTAGGTGTCGAGTCTTGCGTGTCATTGCTGATCGCGTCATCCAAAGAGTTGCGTCATCACCCCGAGTCCCAATTTTGAGTCGAGTCTCGTAGTCGTCCCACATCATTGAGCCCCTTCAGCCTTGGGGAGATAGAGGGGTGCTTAGGGATGGGGAGTTGGTGGTTGGTGGTTGGAGGGTGGCTTGGAGATTGGTGGATTCCACCTTGGGGGTTGGGGAGAATTGAATGAGTGTATGGGGAAGGGGGATATTAATGAAGAGTGAATGGAGGAGAGAGGAGGGATAAATTTGAATTTTTGGAGGGGAGGAGAGAGAATGGGGAGCCCCCCTAGAGAGAGAGAGAGAAGAGATAATGAGAGAGAGAGATAAAGAGGGAGGAAACAATATAAGGGCTTGCTATCTACGTGAGAGATTGAAGAGAGAGAGAGCCCAACACTAGAAATAAAATGAAAACATCATGAGGGGTTTCTGTCTACGTAACCAGGAGAGGAGAGCCTCTTATGCCCTATGCCCTCCTTTTATAGGCCCAAAGTAGCTTATGTTCCTTGTTGTTTTCCATGTGAACACCCAACTACAGCTCCTTTCCGTTTTTGCTGAGAATCCATGCCCACCATCTTTTCTGCCTAATTGGAAGCCGCAAAGGGTGAAGAAGGCCGACTGCGCTCTCTCTCTGTTTCTTCTCTCATATCTTCTCTGCATGGAGGGCCGCTTTTGTTGAAGGCCGCCAAGGGCCCGAAGTCCTCCCGCATTGGTCACCTTCCTCTCTCTTTCTCTCCCTTTCTCTCTCTCCTCCAATGTCGACCGACTACCTTCCTCTTTCTTCCTCCCGCGTGTGAAGGCCGGCGCCTGCCTTCTCCTTCGCGTGAACCACGCTCTTCAGCTGACTCGTCCACCTCTGTCTGCCTGCCACTTTTGCCGTGTTCGCTGACCCTTGTGCGTGCGTGAGAAGCCCTTTGCCTGCTGACCGCGTGGAAGCCGCCAACTGCCGACCTCCTCCGCCTTGGCTACTCCTGTTGCTGACCCTGCCATTTGCCTACTGACAAACCCGGTGGCCATGCGGTGGCCTTGCATCGCGTGCTGTTCTCCTCACGAACCCACGTACGTGAGCCCGCCTTGGCTGGCCTGTTGCACCCGCCTGCATGTCGACCCCCGAAGAAGCCTTAGCCTGTGAGAAGCATTCCTGCGTTGAAGCTGCCCCCGCCTTGGTGTGTTCGCTCATGTGGAAGCCCGCCATCGTCCACGTCCGTGCTAGCCTCGTCCACGTAGCACACCATGCATGCAGCATGTTGAAGTCGCCTGCTCTGCCAACTCCTGCCATCGCCCCGTGTTCGCTCGTGAGAAGGCTGCGTTGGCCCGCCTGCCAGCGTCGCTGACTGCTCCCACGTCGCCGCATTCGGTGACTTCTTGGCCTCGTGTTTGTCGGTCAGCCGACGTGAAGACCGCGTGAAGGCGCATAGTCGCCCGTGCCAAGCCTCGTCGACTGGCCATGTGAATGGGCTTTGGCTCATTCGTCGATCTCCTCTCGCCAGCGTGTTGAGCATGCGTGTGTTGGCCTTGCTGTGTTGAATGGGCTTTCACCCATGTGGAGATTTTATCTTGGCCCAAATGTTGAGAAGGGGCTCATACATGGGCCTTTGGCTTTTTTGAAGTTTGGTCATGGCCCTTTGGCCCATTTATATATTTATTTTCATTCTTCTCATTTCATGCTATTTGGTCCATTCGTATAGGACTTGTGGAGGGTTCATTCTTCCATGCTTGTAAAGTTAAAGAATTTAAGATGTCATCATGTTAGATCATTCAACATGAAAAACCCATTAAGCATAAAACACACAATATATTAGAATCATCAAAATCATTGTCAAAGACAACGAGGGGGCACACAGAACCCAACACATGCCATCAATGCCAAGCCTTTGGCCCAGTACCCAGGAGGCCTCCTAACCTACTACGTCCCACGGCCCCTACCTAGCCATTCGCTGAATGGGGTATGGACATCGTGGGGCCTTTCCCGTCATCCTCCAAAGGCCACAAGTGCATCCTAGCTGCCACCGACTATTTCTCTCGTTGGGCGGAGGCCCTTCGGCTGCAGGAAGTCACCGGCGAGGTGGTCGCTCGATTTGTCTGTCATAACATCATCTACCGATTTGGCACTCCCAGTCGCATAGTCTCCGACAACGGGACGCCATTCAAGAACAAGACTGTATACCAATTGGCAGCCAAGTTCCACATCAACTGGAGGACTTCTTCAGTCTACAACCCACAGGCCAACGGTTTGGCCTAGGTCTTCAACAAGACTCTCCGTAAGCTCCTGGCTAAGATTGTTAGCCACCAAAAATGTGACTGGGGTGAAAAGATCTCCGAGGCGTTATGGGCCTACCGGACGGTCTAAAAAACCCCCACGGGATGCTCACCATTCTTCCTCATCTACGGAGCGAAAGTCGTCATCCCTGTCAAAATCCAGTTAGCATCCTACCGCGTAGCAGTACACACTAGCTTGGCCGGCCTTGATGAAAATGAATACCAAAGAAGGCTAGAAGAGCTTGCTGATTTGGAAGACAAATGGCTCGAAGCCTACAAACACCTGCAGATGTACCAGGCCCACATGGTGTGAGCCTATGACAAGCTCATCAAGCAATGAGCCTTCAAGCAAGGCGACCTTGTCATGATCAAGGAAAGAGAGGTCATGGCAGGGCATTCCAGTGACAAGCTTCAGCCAAATTGGTGAGGCCCATACATCATTTGCGATGCCTATGAAGGTGGGGCCTACACGGTCATAGACTATAAGGGCCACAAACCTTTCCCGCCTCTCAACGGCAAGCACATAAAGCTATACCATGTGCCAGAACATGAGTTCGCACGTCATGCTGAATAAGGCGTACGCTCCCAGTCCTAGCCAACGGAATCGGTCTTCCCTCCCAAGAGACCGACCCAGTCACCCCTTTTGGTCTTTCTCTCTAGTCAAGCCCTGGGTCCAGTTGAGCCCCTCCCAAAGTCATCGTCAGACGTTCTCGAAAGCCAGTCTCCTACCTTCATCCTCGCAATGACAAGAGCAAGGGCATCATTGCACCGACCACAGCCCAGCTGTTGGGCTCCCAAGTAAGCAAAAAAATATATATATATATATAATCGGGCTAAAAATAGAGATGTCCCGGTGGACCCAGTCGTCCCCCTCTGTGTTGATCTCCTTATTTGGAATCGTGTGCCAGAGTTGGAATTAGTTGAATCGAGAGCAGTGGTCAATATTGACTTAATGCAGGTTGGTTGAAAATATGTTATCGTGACTTTATTTAACCATTTATTAACAAGTTCATTTGGTATATTTTGGCAGCACCTCCCCTGTCCCGAAGAGTATTAGGGATGGTATGGGAGACTTGTCCACGAAGTGTCGAGACTAACTCCGGAATGATGGTCATGCCTCAACGGCAATCTCGTACCCTATGGTGAGTGGGGAAACCGAGGGCTAGCCTTGCGGGTAATGCTGACCAATCGTAGGGTTGTCAATCCATAGTGCCTTTTCATTTTGGGATCACGTTAATCATAGCGGCGTATGCATATGGGCCCACGAGTGTGGATCTGACATAACCGCATTTAGGTGGACTCCTATGTTACCAAGATGATGTATGCCGAAAATGGCATCTATTAATGATTTATTCCCTTTTGGTGGGTACTTGGTCCTCATGGATCGACATGAGTAGCCGTGAAGCCATTACCACAGTGAGTTGAGACGGACTCTGAAAAGATGGGTATGTCAGAATGATACCCCAAAACCCTATAATAGGTGGTGGATCTCCTAGGGCTCGCGCTCTATAAATCTTGTGTCACCCAAGGGTTATCGATTATATGCAGCCAACAATATTGACCCACTTCGATGCCATAACATATGCACAAAGGCTCAGGGAGTGCTAGCATAGCCATGGACTAAGCGACGTAGGAAAAATGAGGCACTATTTGCCATTAAGGCGGCCTGCATATTATCTCAGTAAAGAGGTCATCAGGGATCACACTATAGTGGAGAGCGAATCTCTGCAATCCAATTGCGATAATCGAAAAACTCGAAAACACATGACGCGACGTTGAAATATAGTTTCTTGAGAGAATTCTAGTAACATCTCCCCTTGCCTCGGAACATGCTGATGGAGATGTATAGGAAACCCATCCATAGAGAGCTGAGATGGGATCTGTAAGAGATGGGCATATCGGAGCCTGTGATCCAAGAGGGCTGAGAAGTGATAAGGTACTATTTGCCATAAGGCGGTTCCTTCGATGTTCCCCTAATGAGTTCATCGGAGATCACGATTTAGTCAGTAGGGAATCCCCATGACTTGGTGGGGTAGTCAGAAAACTCAGAAAGTATAACATAATGTGTGGGTAAAAACCCCATCAATGTAGCTCATGCGGATGTTCCAGATTCGAACTTGGTCCCTGGCAGTCATAGGGACAATGGAAGAAGTGGTGTGGTAGTGATGGGGACATCAAAGTGGGGACTTAGTGGACCGGCCCCATTGGTAGAGAGGTCACTCCTGTCCCATGGACCATTATGCTGGGCCCATCTAATTGTGGGCTTTTCTCTTTTATCCCTCATGACCTTGCATGGGGCCTCCGACGCCATCAAGTGCTGAGCATTCGCGACCACCTTGGTCTAGGGCGCTTAAGCTTGGTTTTGATCCCTCGCCCCAGACAGTATCCGTGATTTTTGATAGTTCGGGCGAGTATTCAAGGAGAGCTTTGCCAGTAATGGTCCTCCACGATCAGTAGCGGGGCTGTTGGCCCTCAAACAAGAATAGGGGGAGAGGCTTCGGGCCTATATTAACCGATTTAAATCGAAAGCCCTGCGTATCCCCTGCCTGGATGTTGCCTTGGCCATCACCGCACTGACGGGGGGCACCCGCGATGAGAACCTGAGGCGCGAGCTGGTTCTTCATCCCCCTACCTCCCTCACCGAGCTAGTGACCCTGGCCCTATGACACGCGGAGTGTGAGGAAGTTCTCACCACCTGTCGCAGCACGACGGGCTCGGGCCAGGAGGTGGACAAGAAGCAATAGTCTGAGCAAGGCTCCGGACAAGGAAAAAGGCAGAACCAGGATGGAGACAATAAAGAGCCCTCTCGGAGGTACGAGTGGTACACTCCCCTGACCGCCCCCATCTACAAAATTTACGAAGACATCAAGGGCTCGGGTCTTCTCCGCCAACCTGAGCCTATGAAGGTGAAACACCGCAACTGCCGAAAGCATTGTCTATTCCACAACGACCACGGGCATTACACCGGCGATTGTCATCAGCTCCAAGATGAGATCGAGTACCTCGTCCGCTAGGGGCACTTATCCCGATACGTATTTGAGCACCGAAAGGATGCCATCGTCGCCGAGGAGATTGACAATGTCCCCCGCGGAGTCCATATCAACGTCATTGCTGGCGATGCGGCATCAGGTGGAGATAGCAACCGAGGAAGGAAGCGTCATGCCGAACAGGCAAGTTGGGCCTCTGAGCCCCCGCAGGCCCCGCAGGCAAGCAAATAGTAGGCCTTGGTGTTTTTCAACCAAGACCTGGAAGGGTTAGCAACCCCGCATGATGACGCCCTAGTTGTATCGGCTACTATAAACCATTGTAACGTAGATAGGATATTAGTTTACAATGGTAGTACCCCTGATGTACTTTCTTATGATTATTTTCTCAAGATGAGTGAGAATCTGTCTAGACTCCACCTGATCCAAACCTCGCTTTGAGGGTTCAACGGCCAGGCAACTTATCCCGAGGGAGCCCTAAGCCTGCCGGTCACCATCGGCACCCAGCCCAAAATCATTACGGTTATGGTGGACTTCATCATGATTAAAGGGATGATGCCTTAAAACACCATTTTTGGCTGAGGCCTCCTCAGTTGAACGAGGCGGTGCCCTCTACCTGTCACGCCCCGAGCGCGGAAGATTACTCGGAAGTGGCGTGACGATGTCTATAACGATCATGTCAATCAGAGCGTAACACGCACCGTTCAACTCGAAATCGCGCGGGAACATAGAAGAGAAGTAGAGTATCCATCTCCCTACCTCCGCCGAAGTGTTGGATATATGTTATTTTTGATGATGTCTAACCTTGACTCATTTGTGAGTCTTAATTACTTTTGATGATGCCACCATGTATAAGTTTTAGGCGAAGGTGCAAATGCACATAAATCAAGGCAAAAGGTTACACAGAAATCAAGACAAAAGATTACACAGAAATCAAGGCAAGAGACTACACAGAAATCAAGGCAAGAGGTGGCATAAAAATCAAGGCAGATCTCACTAAGGGTCATTGCTCCAAAGAACTGAAGAAACTGAAGAAGTTTTAAAATGTGCACCGACCTAGTAATCTGCACTGACCTTGTTTGGGCATAAACACAAATGTGCACCGACCTCTATACAAGAAGATCTCTAAATCTGCACCGACCTTCACTGGGTGGCAATAGGGATGTGCACTGACCTGTACATGCTAGAACAAAAACATGCACCGACCTGCATGCTTCAAACAGTAACCTGTACCAACCTTCATGTGCATTGGTATGAAAGCTACACTGACCTATACGTGCTGGAAGAGTAACTTGTACCGACCTTCATGTGCATTGGTATGAAAGCTGCACCGACCTGTACGTGTTAGAACAGTAACTTTTACCGACCTTCATGTGCGTTGGTATGAAAGCTGCACCGACCTGTACGTGGTGGAATAGTAACTTGTACCGACCTTTGTTGCACGATAGTGAAATGTGCACTGACCTTCACTGGGCAGCAACAGTAATCTGCACTGACCTTCACTGGGAAGCAATAGTAATCTGCACTGACCATGGCTGGGTAGAAATATGAAACATGCACCGACCTTCGTCTGCTTGCAACAGGAACTTGCACTAACCTTAAGATGTGCATCGACCTTGAATGACCAAAGTATAAGATATGCACCGAGTTATGTGCTTGAAATGCAAGATGTGCATCGACCTTATCAAATGTGTACTTACCTTGAAGCTTGCACGGACCTTATGAAGGGTGCATTGACCTTGAAGCTTGCACCGACCTTAAAGCTTGTACCAACCCTATCACATGTGCACCGACCCTGCCAAGGACCAAGGTTCTTATCTGCACTGACCTATATCTGGTGGAACAGTAATCTGCACCGACGTCATGAAGACCAACAACTATTTGATGAAATGCCTCACTCAGCGATTACCAAGGGTATTTTTAGCAAGCCCATACTGTGTTCAGGAAACAATCCAGAGAGCAAAAATAGGAACCGCAAGTCCCCAAAATCACATTTTTTGAGGGCTGGAAGGGTCTCCTTGGGCAGTCAACCTTTGTGGTAATCATGGGTTGCTATATCAGTCCTTTTGGTCAGTGGAAAAGTAAGCTACCATAGGAAGAAATTTTCCACACCCATGTGAGAATTGGGTAGAGCCCGGGATAAGATAGATAATTATTTTAAGATTAAATTTCCCTAATTCCATGAGAAATAACAAGTTGTTGTATTTCTCTCAGGTACCTTATTTAATTTTTAATGGCACATCACGTAGACTGGGATGGCATACAGCAGACAGTGGCTGGCCTTACCCAAGCACTTCAAACTATGGCTCAGGCAGGCGTAGGAGCCAGAGCTGGCAGTTTACACTAAACTTTTTAGAGTCTTAACCCTCCATGTTTTTATGGTTCTTCGAATCCAGACGAGGCAGAAAGCTGGATCGACGAGATGAACCAGATTTTTGACGTCATTCAGTGCACCGATTAGGAGAGGGTGCGTTTAGCTACTTTCCAATTAAACAAAGATGCTCGGACATGGTGGAAGTCGGTCTCGGCACCACCAGTCGATGCACCTCACACATGGGAAGGTTTCCTCACATTGTTCTGTGCCAAGTATTTCTCAGAGCACGTCAAAGAAAGGAAGGCAATGAAGTTTGCGTCCCTTCGTCAAGGGATGATGTCAGTAGCAGAGTATGAATTGTAGTTTTCTAGACTATCACCATATGCATCACATCTCATTAGTACTGATTTATTGAAGGTAAATCGGTTCATGGATGGGTTACAGCCCGGTTATATTCAACAACTGGGGACCCAAAACATCCGAACGTATGAGGAGATGGTCCAGCGGGCCTATTTGTGTGAAAGGATGTTAGAGAAGGTCGAGAAGATGAAAGGAAAAGGAGAAGAATCTAGTCGACGATCTGATCAGCGGTTCAATAAAGAGAAATTTAGTATCACGGAAAACTATAAGAGCCGTGATAATAAGAAACGGTCTAGGAGCGGGAACGGTGGTAGTTCCCAGAAGTACAAGAAAGTTAAGGAAGAGGAGAAGCAGGTCATGGCGGCCTGCACGTTTTGTGAAAAGTTTAGCCATTCAGCGGAAGAATGTTGGAAGCGCCTCGGCGCTTATTTACGCTGTGGTAGTAGGGAGCATCGCATGCCCGATTGCCCCCTCATGAAAGAATAGGCAGTAGGAGGAGGACGCAGGAGGCAAGCTCGCTTCAATGCGGTCTTAGAAGAAGAAGAAGAGGCACCCAGGGATGGTGGGCTCATGGAAGGTACAATTCAAATTTGCTCTCTTCCTGTATTTGTGCTATTTGATACTGGTGCTTCTCATTCCTTTGTCTCTACTTCTTTTGCCAAAACTTTACCTGTTCCATCAGTTCCTTTACCTTCGAACCTTTCTATAACTACACCCTTAGGTTCTGGAACCAAACTTACCAAATATTATCCCAATAGTGAAATAATCATTGAAGGCCACAATCTTCCCGCAAACTTAGTATGCCTTGACATGAAAGGAGATCTTTATTTATCTAATTACCATCGATCATGTAAATAACCGGAAAGTTTGTAACGTGATTATCTAATCATTTATCTAAACATGTTTTTAAGAGTTTTCGTGGAGAGAAGACCTACCTTTCGGAAGATCGAATGAGATGAACAGTTGAAAGTTGGCGCTATTATGGTACTCTGTTTCAAACAGGGAAACCACGAGGTGGAGAATATGTCGAAGATGGAAGATGCAGAGGCTTGCAGGATGCAGCAGATGAAGATGAACGCCGGGTGCACTTCGCGGCAGGAAGAAGAAGATGATGCTCCCTTCACGTTGTCAGCAAGTCGCAGGAGGAAGCAGATGGAAGAAGGAGGGCATTTCCTCACGTTCCCCACGATAGGAAGAAGACAGGAAGAAGAGGAGGATGGTGACTTCTCCCCAAACCGCAGGAAGAAGATGATGACGCCAAGGTCTCCCTGCAGGTTCACATTGGAGACAGCAGGAACAGGAAAAAGAATAAGATGTAGTGGAGGCGCTTCTCCTTGCAACAGTCGACAGGGTGCAGAGGAGGAAGAGGATGGCGTCCTTCTCGTTCTAGCTAGCAGGAAAAGAGGACGCAGGGTCTTCGAACGGCAGCTACCACAGGACAACGACGTTGATGCAGAGAAGAGAAATATGGTTTGATTGGAAACCTAGTTTTATAGGGTTTCCAAGCTTCTGCATGTAACGGAAGGTTTTCTGACCAAGATTTGGCAAGGTTTGGAAATGGCAGGGTTTTTAATATCTCGCATTCTTGTTTTTCTGCTTTCTGATTTAATAGCCGCCAACCCATTTAGGCCATTGTAACCCTAACAGTAGTGCCATGCATGATCGAGCATGCATTTTGAGTTGGGTTCTCGGGTAGGGTTTTGCTCTGTTGTGCGCACGATTTTGGGCTTGTGTAAGATGAATGGGTTATTTTGTTTAAAGATCATTTATACAAGGCTTGTTTGGGTTTGGTTTTAGAAGCAAATGAGGGTGTTTGGGTTGTCCCTTTACGTGGGTCTTGGTGTATATATATATATTAGTTTGGGCTTGGGTGTTTAGAAGGAAACTCACGCACGTGAGTTTCATGGCAGCCGGGTCTTATGTATGGGTTGTTTCAAGTGGGTGTTGGGTTAACCGAATGGCATTTGGGTTAAAAAGGGTTTTGGGTTTGCTTGCTAGGTTGTCTTTGTATGATATGTATTCAACCCCGTGACTTTGTGAGCCTTATTATTAAGGTTTTATATATATTTTAGCTAATGGGTTAACTTCGATGGGTTCTGTTGGGTCGTCAATGATGGGCACGTGAGTTTGATTTGTTGGTTTGGTTGCCCTTGGTGAGTGGCTCACGTGAATTTGATGGTGGCATATAAATAGTTTTTCTCATTTTGGCCAAGGTATATGGAAATCCAACGCCATGCCCTAAAGATCCTTGGCGTGCAGTGGGCTGTCTGACGTGTCAACCAGAGATGAAGGCACGCAGGAGACCTCTTGCCACCAAGGATGGGGAAAGTCAAATCCTAATCAATCCCGGTCACTTCCCGCCTTCAACGTTCGTGTTCAAGGCTCCTGCCACTGGGAGTATATATGCCCTCCTCCTTCGGCGAACAAGAGACAGAGACACAGACAGACACACACCAGTGGAGAAAAAAAGACACTGCGACGCTGCCAGAGAAGAGAGAAGAGGAAGGGGAGAGCTCCGGCGTGAAGTCCTCCGGCGACCACCGGGCAAGAGAGAGTAAGAGAGAAAGAAAGAGAGGGAGTGGGGGAGAGCAGGAGGCCATCGCCCCTGCTCGACCCCAACTCCCCCCATTTCTTCTTCTCCATGTTCTCCTTCTACTCCCCTCTCCCTGCAACCTAGATTGGGTGTACTATAATGTACATGACCGGTTATGGCCTTTTCTCTTCATGAATGAAATCTTCCACCCCTCTTGGGTTTCTTGCTATTGTGTTTAGCCTATGCCATCATGTGTTTTCAGTTTCTTCTTCCTTCTTTCTCCGGTGATGTCTTCTTTTTGTGCCGATGGTTTCTTCCCTATGGGCTCGATTCGCCTCCTCACGGGGTCTACTGTCTGTGGCCCCTCAATCATGGCTGGCTTCCCCTCCATTTGCATGCCCTTCCTGCCCCTCTAAACACCCAGGCCCAACGCCTTCATAGGCCCATCTTCCCCTTTCCTAACTGAAGCCTCCCCCCTTTGATTGGCCAAGCCAGGACCCCTGGTCTTTCCCCCCTCTTCAGCTCCATCCCACTTAGCCAATCCTCAGCCATCACTCTCCCGACCACCCCAGCCCGGTACACCCCTGGCCCTTCCAGCTCGGTGCGCTCAGCCCCTCCTCTTGCCCGGTCCAGCTTCCCCAGCCCTTAGCCGGCACGCCCTCAGCCCGGCACAACCTCCCTGGCCGGCGCACTCACTCTTGGCCTCCCAAGCCCGGCACAGCTTTGAAGCCCCTAGGTCGGCACACTCTTGACCCCTCCGATCTGGCATACCATGACCTACCCAGCCCTTCATGCCCTTTCAGCCGGTACACCAGCCCCCTCCATTTCCCGTTGCACCCCTGGGTAGCCTTAGAGTTGTCTCCCACTCGTCATTTCTTCTGGGTTTTTCGAGGTTTTATTAAGGGTGTTGTCGCCCCTGGGCACGCACCTCAGATTGTCAGGTTCCGCCACTCTCTATGGGCGTGTTCCCTTTATCTACCTTACCGTCCGGGTCAAGGGGAGATGCTGCCGAATTTTTGCTAAAGAACAAACAACATGTTAAAAGACAAGAGGAAGCAACAAACAAATGGAACAACAATATGTTAAAATGGGCCCAATTGATGGACTAGAGGCCCATTTGACTCAAAGCATAGGTAAATAACTTGCTAACCTAGATATATGACTCAAATAAAAGAAAAATTACATGATTTATGAATCCAATAAAAAAGAAGAAAATACATAATAAGACTCGAAATAAGGTGGCGAATGAGTCTATGCATCGACGGCGAGCATCGGGGTCCTGAACAAAAGAAGTGGCGGGAGGTGTCCTCATCACAGAAACCGGGCGAACCCAATACCACTTGGATCCTGAGAGGCCACCCACGAGCGAGAAAGCTCGAAATGGTTAGAAAGGTGTGGGGGGGTACATTGAAATTTAAAATAAATGTAGGAAATAACTATGAATAGGACTGTTAAATTAACATAAATAAAATAACATTTTCAATTAACAAATTAACTATAGTAGCTAATAATAGATAACTACAGAGTTTAATCTAACTAAAGTACAGTTTACAGGAAATGAAATGTACTCTGATGTCTGGTAGACACTCGACACTGGCAAACTGGCACTAAGAATGACCGTACTGCACCTCCGGACCACGAGGAGGAACTACTACACCTGAGAATACAGGGGTGAGCCTCATCTCATTGGCTCAGTAGGGGTCCCACAGATCCCCACCATGAAACAACAACGACAATAGCAGTGCTAACAACAACAATAGCAACAATAATAGGAGTAACAACTACAACAACAGAAGCAATAGCCGTAACGACAACAATCGAAGAAACCACGACTAAGCTACAAGCTACTCCTATCAGCAAGAAAAGCAAGCTCGATCACACTGTTAGGAATTCGAACCGACACAACAAAGTCTAGGAAATACCACGACACCTCTATCATGTAGGCTCATCCTTAATGACAAAGCCCAACTCAAGACCACATGGTCTAAAAGCACCAACACATATACGACCTCACTATCGTGTACTCTACACTGACTACGGGTAAAAGTATGGTGTCAAGAAAACATGAACTACCCGAAGAACCATGCCAAGAACGTCACGAGACAAAACCACAAGTCAAAAGACTCATGCTCCGCGAGAACCACACGAGCCGCGAGGGTCATATGTCATGTGACAGAAGTACCCTCTCACTAGAAGCAAGGCCAGATGCGTCCATTGACGTCTTACACTACGCCTCGGTTGTCTCCCACTCACCTCGAACGCGGTAACTGAGACATACCAACCTCTGTCCAGTCAACTGACCGATGAGACCGGCCTTCTGAAGGTTCCGACAGATGTGAGAAGCAAAACAAATACCAAAGCATATGTGGCAATCAACAAAGACAACGAGACAATGTAAGTTGTTTAGCACAAATGACCCTAAAAGTATTAAATGGGCCAATAAGCATGGCGCCGAAACCCCCTTTGATGAAGCCCAATATGACTATGGTGGTAGGAGTACCAACTACTCTGGCTTCAGTGCTAGCACCAAGGCCGCATTCACCACGGCCTCCTGGATGTCCCGTAGAGTACGGGCGCACTCAATCTGGGACAGGAACTCCATGGGCCCGGCAGACCTGATCACGTGGCCGATGTGTCGCCCCCAGTCGTCAATCACTGAGTCAACAAAGCTCCCGTGCGGGAGCTCCCGATCCAGCGAACCCCTACTCTAAAAGCTGTAGTCGGCCAAAAATTGGGCCCACCAGGCCTTAGGTGCCCCCAGTCGGGACACCTTTGCTCCTGTCGCCGCTGCTCTCGCCGAAGCCTGTACTAGGGGCTTCAGTGCCCCACCACTGCTCCGGCTCCTGGAAGTCGAACCCCGGCCACCCCAGGGCCACTGCTCCATGTCCCGCTCGATCTCTCAGCAGACCCGAGCAACGCGGGTCCTCAGGTACCCATCGTCCAGCGCAATAGGAGGCAATCCCTCCCTCAGCAAGCGGCTCTCCCACGCCTTTCGAATCGCAGAGGCCTCCTGCCGGTACAGGTGGCTGTGCTCAAACCACCACCTGGCATAGTGTACGTCGAACGTCCCTCGACGTCCCTGTCCCGGCATCGGGAACTGCTCTGGCTCCCGACCACTGTAGAAGTCCCACCATGCCACCTCAAGAAGGTGGGTGTCCCTGCCACGGTACTGCCTTCCAGTCAAAGGGAACTCCCGATTCAGTGGGATCCCCTAGTCGTACCCAAAGTTCCTCGCAAACTGGTGTGGGTAGTACTGCTCCAACGAACTCGTCACTGACCGGTGCAATGTCAGCACCGCCAACTGGGTACTCTATATCCACTCCGTCCGCAACCCTGTCTCTGTCACCTCCTGACCAGCATCGGCGCTGGTCGCCCCTCTACCTGAAGGCCCCAGGAAGAGACTAGAATCCCTCGTGGCACTGTCAAAAGGAAGCCCCCCCTCACCCCTGGCGGGCAGGTAACAAAGGGCTCTCCTAGCCCCCTCCATCTGTGTCTCTGCATCCCCATCAGACTGCCTGGGGAAGCTAAACAAGAGTGGTGTCGTCGGGTTCCTCACTGTCCCCAGCGTCACCAAGCCCGGAAACAACAACCCGGCCCACGCATTGAGGTAGTGGGTCGGCAGGAGTATGCTACTCTCTCTCGGCGCTGAGTGTGCCGCTAGAACTCTGAGCCCCTGGTAGATGTTGGCCAGTGTAGCGGGAGCTAGGGCCAAGTGTCTCCCCTCGGCCAAAAAATAAGCTGGCCATAATAACTCAACTCTCAGTAGTCCGTCCTCTCCGTGAGGTACTACAAAAGTCGTCAACCAATACGCCAGATACGCTGCAAGGTGTGTCACGTCTGGCAGACCATGGGGATTCCACCCCTCCTGTGGCGCATACACATATCTTTTAATCTTACTATTCGTTGCAAAAATGGCTTTCTTAATCTCTTATTCCTCTAATTTGAGCTTATATGCCTTAAACTGTTCATATTAAAAATAGGGGTATTTCAGCCATTTCTTATCTCAGGGTTGTTATTTTCAAATAGAAAAATCTCAACTTTCCCTATTTACTCGGCGGTGAACATCATGTTTTCACTTTACCTTTTTCCAACCCTATTCCCCTTGCGAGCCACCTCCTTCTCCGCAGCGTCTGAACGCCCCTCGCGGAGGTCGACACCTTCCTCCATCTCCCTCCGCAGTGGAGTCTAGCACCTCAGCTCGCTCCGCTCTTCTACTGCGTCTCTCTAGCAACCCTAGCTACCATCTCCTTCCTCCTTTCGCCCTCACCATGACTCCTCCGATCACCCGCGGCAAGAAGGATGCCGCTCGAGCTCCTGTGAAGGCCGATACGAGGGTGGAACCTCGCTCCAAACTCGTCCATGGCAGACCTACTGCCGCTGGATCAACCAAAAGAAGAACTGCTGAAGCTCTGGGTTCACACCAAGATGAGGGCATGCTGCAAGACCTTCCAGCAAAGAGGAAATGGCTGTCAGCTGTTGAAAAAGGGAAGGCCAAGGCACCGTCTGCTCCTCCACAACCTAGTGCCACTCAAGCGATCAGGGATGTAGAAAGTGATCCTACCCGTATTCTGTTTCCGAGGTATGTGGACTTCAGTGACCGCCAAATGCTCGACAATTTTCCTGAACTACTGCCTCTCATTGAATATCAAGGCTGGAGAAGCTTTCTGTCAGAACATAGGGTATACTACCCATTTCTAGTCCAGTAGTTCTACAAGAACCTATTCTATGATCAGGATCACCACACCCTTCAGACTGAAGTAAAAGGGGTTAAAATCAAGCTGTCCACTAAGCTTCTTCACCAAGCTCTACATATCCCCTAATATGGGCTTCTAGAGTCTGAGTATGACCTTGACATGTCTGCCGCATACACTCTTCTGACAGGGAAGCCCAGGAATCCTAAAGATGAAACCCAGCTCCTTGTCAAGTCCTTTGACACCAATCGGTTTCCACCTCTCTAGCTTCTCCTGCACCACATGTTCACCACAATGATCACCCCACAAGGGGGTGGCAGGAGTAGACTTACCAAAACCCAAAGGTTCATCCTCTGCTTCATGTTTAACAATCATCACATTTGCCTTCCCAAGATAATCCTGTAGCTCGTGGGGAGTTGCATTGGGAACAAGAGGAGCCTTTCATATGTTGCACAGTTAATTGCTATATTTCAGAAAGCTGGGGTCTCTCTTGCTGATGAGCAGATGAAAACCATTCCTACCAGCAATGTTTACAGCATGAGATTCATTGAAAATTATATGCATTTCAAAAAAAAAGGGGATCAGATTGTAAGGGAAAATGACAAGAAACACCACCATCTCGGGGAACACACCTCAAGGATTATGAACATACCTCGAGAGCACAATACCCACGAGAAAGAATGCAGAGTAGAGGGTACTTCATCAGCAGGGAAGCCGACGATTTCCCCAACACTCGCAAATGCCAACATTACAGCTAGAAAGATGACCAACAACAACACGGTCATAGCAACATCTAGGCACATGCAGCTAAGACGGAGTCACATAGAGAAGAAGCAATTCTCTCGACTAGACAGAATTACACGAAAAGGAATCCCTGGCCTGTGGGTCATTAGCCCACACACTTTTGCTACGCACTCTACAATGCACCAAGGCATCAGAAAGATTCTCGGCCTTCGCATCTCAGCACACACTAGGTGTCATTGCAATCTTAGAAAAATCGCAATGTAACACACCTCGAGCACTGATCTAGAGAGCAACCGAACAGAAGAAGTCTAATTGCAACAGAGGAGAGCAACAGCTTCAGCACAAAGCCCAAGGAAAAATACTAATCTCAGCCTACCTTTACGTCCTGTAAATGACAAATGAGCCTCACATCGCATCGGCCGTTGGACACGGCACGATGAAAATACAGTACGCAACAGCTCTCGACACCGAAATTAGGTCAAAGGTCATGCAACCATACAACAAGGAGATGATCAGGCTTAAATTAAGTTGTCCACACTTGAGTAGACTCAGGACAAGGTGATACTGAAATGGTAATTCCGAGGCCAATCCTCATAAGGAGATCCACCAAATGACAAAGGAAGCATCGAGCCTAGCAACAGAAGCTCACCAAGAAGGGAAGAGCCTAGTTCGCTCGGACAGCTGCTCAGTCAAATTGGTTCAATCGAACACTTCGACTTCGACAGAAGCGAAACACATCAGGGGCTGACCAGATTTAAGCTGGGGCGACCAAAGTATCATAACAATCTGTACGGCCATCACCGTAACTTGAATGGTCAACAGCAACCTGAGCAATTGATAGAAGAATCGAACACCAGCAAATCCTGACCAAAAAGGGAAATGCCAATAGGAATAACACTAAGAAATTCCTTCACAGCACGAACAGCACAAAAGATGGCTGTCGAGCAATAACACCGAATGATCCACTAATCTGGACAATCGGATATAACAAGGAAAGAGTAGGATCAATTACTCCACCTAAAAATATGAAGCACAATGTGGATTACTTCACAGGGCTGTCGACACTGCATGTGACAAGCCATTGAGCCCACGCAAAGGAATAGATTTCCAAGGCAACGACAAACGATAAAACAGTCGAGCTACGTTAGCGTAGAATCCACCCACGAATCCTGCCAACGTCCACCTCATCCATCATTTCATCACGTTCTGGCCCATTCCATCGCGTCTCTACCTCAGTCAACTCGGCACGGTTTAATCGGTCTAGTGGACTGTTCAGAGTCAAGTGGTCGTGAGCCACTTCTTCCCTCGTGTTACTCGCGATAGGTGCATGCGTGATTTTTTATGTTCACGTCTGTGACACGTCCACTAGTCGTAGTCTTCTTACGGCATGCGTGTGCTGACCCACCCAGGAGTGGTGGATCAGTTGACCCGAGTTAGACGGTGAGTAGGCTGGCTACCATAGGGCCCCCACGTACAGTCGAGTCCGGGCTTAGGGGGAATTACCAGCTAGAGGACAGACCTATGGCGTATGGTCTGAGTGTACACACAAGACTGAGGGTTCGGACCTACGCTGACGAGCGCGACCTCAGCTAGTCCTTATTTTGTGGTACTTCTGGTTACTGTGTGTGTCTGAGTCTTGCGCCCGGGGCATTGTGGCTAGACACTTATGACGCGGTGTAAGACGTCAGGGGATGCATCCGGTCATTCTTCTAGTGGGTGGTGCTCCCGTCATGTGACGTGAGTTGTCGTGTCCTGGGTTTTCGTTTCTCGTCTGTGAGACGGGGTTTCGTGTGTGGTTTCGGGAGTGTTCCCGTAGCCGAGGTCTAGGGTTTTCGGTAAGCTTCACAGAAGACTTTCCCTAGATAGCGTTGAGTTCACGATGGCAAAGTCGTGATTGTGTTCTAGACCGTGAGGTTTTCGGCTTGGACCCTTCAGGGAGGGTAGGCCTCTGCGACCGAGGCATCGTGACGTCGTGACTAGGGTGGTTTGTGTCTGGTTGTCTCCCGACTGTGGGATCGGGATGTCGAGCGCGTGACTTGGTTGTCCCCCGACGGGAGACTGGGTCATGTTTTCTGGTACAATAGGAGTAGCTGTAGAGTCGAGATTTTGTCGGCCACCGTAGTTACTTTCCTGCTTTCGTAGCTAGCGTAGCTTTACTTTCCGCTGTTGTTTTCTCGGTTGGGGTTCCGCGGGATCCCTACTGAGCCAGTGACAGGAGGCTCACCCCAGGTTTTCAGGCATGGCGGTCCTTCCTCGAGGTTCAAGGGAGTTGTGTGGAGGCTCCTAGTTGTCAGCTTACCGGGTTGAGTGTTCACTTGGCATGTGTTACATTTTACTGCTTTAGACTATACTTTTATTGGACTGGACTCTGTTGTAGTTAGTTGTTTATACATCTGTCCTACTTTATTTCCTATTTCTATGTACACCACACCTATCCTTTTAGCCCTTTTGAGTCTTCGGGCTCGTGGGCGGCGGGCTGAGGTTTGAGTCGCGTCAGTTCCTTTCCGGTACTTGGATGCCGGGTCCCCACACAAACGGCATCACCAAGAACTCATAATGCCCATACCTCGAACAGAACGCAGTCTTCTCCACATCAGACTCTCGAATCCGCAGCTGATAATAGCCCGATCTCAAATCGATCCTCGAAAACAAGAGGGATCTCGGTGGTGGTGGTTAGAGAGAGAAGGTGAGAGGGAGAGGAGTGGGGAGAGAGGTGGCGTCCGCGGCGAGAAGTGGCCAGTGGCCGGGTAGCTTGGGGATGGTGGCCGGCCGATGGTGGCAGCGGCGATGGTGGGTGACCAGAAGGTGAAAGGGGTGGCTAGGAGGTTGCTGCGGCTGGGATGGGAGGTTGCCGCGGCGTGGCCAGTGGAGTGGGAGAGGGAGGTGGCTGTGGCGGTGGTGCAGGGGGTTGGCCAGAGGAGAGCGGCTCGCGGCTGGGATGGCGGACTGGTTAGAGAGAGAAAGAGAGAGATGGAGGGTGCTGGATGGTGGTATGAGAGAGTTGACGGGAGTGCGAGATGCGAGGGGTAGGGTGAGACGGCGTCAGCAGCATTACTGTTGGCAGGAGAGAGCAGAGACGGGATGAGAGATAGGGTGCGACCGCGGGAGGGGGCACATGCATGGCGATGCAGCCACGGTGTAGAGAAGGTCACGCGAAGGGAGTTTTAGAGAGAGGGGGGAGGAGGTTGCAGCAGCGGTGGGGGGCGGTTGCCGCAGCTGGGTGCTGCAGGCGGTGGAGAGCGGCTGTGGGGAGGGGGAGGTTCGTGGATGGGAGAGCTGCACTGGCGGGAGGGAGAGGGTCACGGATGGAGACGTGGGGTGGTGGGTGACGGTTGTGGTGCAGGGAGATGGGTGACGGTGTGGGTGGGGGTGGCAGTGGCGGAGGGCGCTGTCGTGGGATGGTTGCCGTGGAGGGAGATGGGGTTGTGTTGGTGCGGGTGGTCGGAGTGGAAGCCAGAGGGGGAGAAGGGGCGTCGCGTGTGAAGAAGAGGTGCAGGTCGTGGGGTTCGGTGCGTGAGCGGTGGTAGGTAAGAGGTGGAGCGGTTACGGGGGAGCTCAGTCGGGGAGGGGCGTCGACGGAGCGGTTTACCGGTGGCGGAGTGGGCACTCACGGTGGTCGACGGTGTGGGGAGGCGTGAGGGGGAGAGAGTGAGCAGAGAGAGAGGCGGCTGGGAGTTAGCAGGTGGAGCGCTCGCGGCGTCCGTGGTGGAGGTGGGAGTCGGGTGCGCGGAGGGTGAGCTCAGGGAGGCGTGGGGTGGCGAGAGGTTAGCAGGGGAGAGGGGGAAGTTGCGTGAGCGGTGGGAGGTGGACGATGGCGACGAGGGGTTGGCGGTGGCTATCGGGTGTTGTGGTGCTCGCGGTGTGGGGAGGCATGAGGGCTGTCGGCGGGTGGGTTGGAGTCCGAGGGAGCACTCGCGGTGGCGGTGGAGATGGTGTGACGACCCGGGATTCGAGCACCGGAAAGGAACCGACGTGACTCGAACCTCGGCCCGCCTCCCACGAGCCCGGAGACTCGGAAGGGATAAAAGGATAGGTGTGGTGTACATAGAAAGGAGTGAGGGGTAGGATATAGCTACGGGAGAGATGCCAGAAGTTAATGGGCCTCGGGCACCCCCTCTCTTGACCGTAACCATCTTAAAGCGGCACCGTGCACTCGCCTTTTACGGAGAGTTAAGGGGAGACCGAGTGCCACAGGAGGTTTTCTGGGTTAACAGAAAACATGGCTGGGGTGCGGGCGTGCCAGTCGATTTCTCGACAATCACCCGTGGAACTGAACATTTAATTGGGGATGTGCCACCAGGGCACGGCACGTGGACTCGGGGGAAGAGCGACACGTGGAGGGAAGAACAGTTCCGTGGGTGCGAGTGTGCAGGTGACTGTGGGGAGTTGTGTACAGGACGTCTTTCCCCATCAACCGCAAGCAGTCGATGTTTATTTACCTCGGATTGAATCTGAAGACCTTCGTTCCGTGCCGAAGAGAAGTCCATATGTTCCTGAAGCCCGAGGTGAAGAGCTGAGAGCACTTTGTAGCTATAGGTTCGTCTCGGACTGTGTAGTATTGGCTGGGGGTAAAGGGTGCTGGAGGTTCACGCTAGGTGACACAGAGGGTAATTGGAGGCCTAAATGTGGATGCGAGAGCATACGTCCAGCTGGCTGTGTAACACTGAGATGTATATAATTTTACAAGTGGGCCGTGATGGCCCGTGTACAACAAGGGCATGTCTTGGGACAATTTCGACGTGCTAATCGGTCCCCTGGTTGATGCGTGATATGTAAGTCCATGTGTGTTTTACAGAAGGTTCCTCTCGTGGCGTGGGGCATAGCCGCAGTGCCGAACCTGGGCTTGTGGCTGGTTGGGCGACTAAGGGGATACATCGATCGGGTGTCTGGGCGAGGGTCGATCACGGCTCGAGTTGAGCGGTCGACGTGACCTCGTTACTAGGAGGGAGCAAGATGTCGTGACACGTGCATAGTCATGGCTAATGGGCACGTGAGGGGCGGTCCTGGCATGAGGGGATGCCCATCCTTGCCATTGCGTCTCACATATGGCATGCATGGGCTTGTGTGTTTATGGCTAGTTAACACGTAAGGGAAGTGCGAAGGACATACCCTCGGCATGCTAAGCCGATTGCCAAGTCACACACACGTAATTCTCCTCGGCCCGTTGTGGGGAGCCCGCTCGAAGCCTTGGAGTCGTCGGATGCTGAGTTGAATGCTGAGTGCTTGATCCCTTGTATATTGCCCCTTGATCCCCTAAGGGGTTTTTATAGGGGAAGTTGAAGGGTCAAGGGGTTTACGCTGACTAGCTTGAGGGGGTGAAGCTGGTCCGCATAAACCCCCTCACTTAGATGGGGTTTACGCAGACTAGCTTGAGGGGGTGAAGCTGGTCCGCGTAAACCCCCTCCCCTAGATGGGGTTTACGCGGGTTGGCTAGAGGGGGTCAGGCGGGTCACCGCTGCGAGAGAGAGTGAGATACCATCCCGTGACCCGACCTGGGCACGAGAGAGAGAGCCGACCACCCTTGACTCGCTGTCGATTTCTCAACTGCGCACATCCGCACGCTTCCCTCGCTAGGGACGAACGCGAGCTTGCTAGAGTCTCAGGTTGCATTTCTGACTCGGCGTCGAGTCCACGTCGTCGTCCCGCATCAGGTGTCCCGGAGCTTCATCGCCCGCATGCACGCTATTCAAGATTTTTGCCACGATCGAGGTAGGGGGATGGACTCCTTACTTTGCTAGGATCATTTTGGTACCACATGCATGCCCATGCGTAGGCGTTTGCATCATTTTCTATGCAAGTTGTATTTTAGGGGTTTTTAGGTTAAAAATGCTTGAAAAATTGATTAGGGCTATTGTATTTGCATTTTGATGCATGCCGTAGTTGTAAAAATCTTGTTATTCAATTCCTTCTACCCCTTTTCTTTTGTTTCGTGCCGATCCGGCTTGACCGGAGGGGAGTTTGATTCTGAACTTGTCCCTCTCATTTCCTAGAGGGTATAACGTGCCTGCCAGAGGCCGTTATACGCTTAACGGACCCTAGGGGGTGTGTTATGCATTACATGATGGACCACATGTGGACCGTTATGTAACCGGAGCTTTCTGTAGGTCGATAGGTTGTGGGGCATGACAGACTAGTCCCAGTCTACCTTGGCTAGTATAACGCCCCTATTGTGGTGGGTTATATGATGTGGTTAATTGTGGAGTTTTCTGAGTTTTAATCGTTCAGGTGACTTTAGCAGACCCATCCCGGTGCATTATAGTCACATGGTGCACCTGTCGTGGCGCGCCATGGTCTGTGTAGTTTTGGATGTTTCCCTGGTGAGTATAACGCGCGGCTTGAGACACGTCATACATTGCATGACGCCCCATCGGTGGTGCATTATGGTCTGCATGCCTGGGTTTTTGTAAGTGCACGGGTGAGCATAACGGCCCCGGGGAGGCGCGTTATAGTCGTATAACGCCCCTACCTTGGTCCATTACACTCTGCTTCTTTGGAAATGTTAGAAATGCATGTTTAATTCCCATCTTATGCATTCTATGCTACGTCCATATTATATTCATGCTATTTGTGATTAATGGCTCACTCCTAGTATCCCAATAGAGTGCTTGGACTTTCCATGTGATAGAACCACTAGACGTAGCCCTAGACTTCCCGGATCGTCGACCCACCTGTGAGAGGTGGAGGGACAGACCCGTCAAACAGTTTAAGCTAGTACCGTGGGCCCTCGGCTCGACCGTAGCACTCTACGGGGAGGAAAATCTAGCTGGAGGCCTAGCCCTAGGCAGGGGTCGGTGTGTGCACACGTGGTCAGAGGTGAGAGCTGACACTGACGAGTGTTACTCTGACTAGTTAGGTTGAGGATATGATGGTCAGAGTCAGTAAGCTGTGTGCTCAACTCGTGTGGAAGTTGTGTCCTTGCATGACATTGTAATCTTGGAGAAGTGATCTATGATAGATTATGGGTCCCAGTTTATAGCTGCGAGCGGCTGGTAAGGCTAGTCGAGTGGTCAACCATGGTATGGTCTGTACTGTCTAGGGACGCAAGTGCATTGGTCGCGGCATCGTCGACCAACATGATGCAGTAGCAGGTGGCACTTTCTAGTTCTGGAGATATGTGCTGTGAATTATTTAGGTTGTGTCCCGAGGCTCTGTGGTAAGAGCAAAATTGGGATTAGCAGGTGCCCATTTGGAATGATGATATGAGATGGGATTCAATTGGGTGATGGATGATGCCTGTGTATGGTGGTCCCTAGAGGGACATTGGCGTTGGATGGTGATCCTTGGTCTATGACTCGCATAGGAGGATTTTCCTGTAAGCCTAAGTCGAGTGTTGTTATGGGCCAAGAATTTTTAAAATCTCATCATTTAGTTTTGTCGTGCTCCCCTGAGAGGGTAGAGTTGGCATGAAGATTACCATCGGATGTGGTGTCCAAGTGAGGTTTGGTTCGTGATGCAGTAATGGTCTGTGTGTGAGTCAATGGATGGCCTGATGAGAGTTGGATTGCACTTCTTGGATCTGGTGAAGGACCAGGAAAGAAGGAAGAAGCTGAGAAAGTAAAGGTTTCCCATTGATGAATAGTTGGTGACTGGCGAATGGTCTTTCACAGACAGAAGATGCTAGTTGTGGCGGATCAAGAATGGCGAGGGCCATGTGCCAGCGAGGCCTTGGGTGGCTGATTATGAGATTTACCTTTCCTAGATTGGATCTGGGGTCTGATGGAAGTTTGTCTTCTGGCAAGAGCCGGTCCCATGTTGTGTTGGCGTTCGGTTATCGGGTTTGGATGTCCCCTGTGTAGGGCGTGTCGCAAGCCAGCTGGCGGTGAAGTTGATATTTTTTTGGTCCGCCGAGCATGTGGTTCTAATCGGTGGCTGCTCCTCATATCGGGGATCGCATTTCCTCGGTGAGCGAGATGGTGGCAGCGATGCCATGATTGGTTCCTGTGCGATTAAGGTGATTGCCAGATAGTACCCCTTGCATGTTCCTGCTCTAATGATCGATGTGTGTGTGCTGGTGTGGGGCATGCTGTGCTATTGTGATCAAGGTCAGGTTGTATCCCTTAGGAACTGTGTTCCCGGGAGTATAGATGTTTGATCAGAGCTCTGGAAGCGTTGTCAGTTGGTTTAGGGAGTTCTCCCTATGTGGCATGACGCTTGTCCTGAATTTCGAGGATGAAATTCTCATAAGGGGGGGTGTATACGCCCGGGTTTGGCAGGCCGTCCATGGTTCAGAGGCGGGGGAGCATTCTCCTCCTTGGGAGTGGGTTGTCGTCGGTGCTTCCATAGGGAAGAAAATGAGGGAGGGAGACGTGCTTCCTCCTCTACAATCGCACTGCTGCCACCTACAACATAAATGTTAGGAAGAAAATACGTGATCGCCAGAGACTATTACCTGAGCCTCACGGGGAAGGGATGATCACTTGGAGGTCACCTCGAGCAGGGAGAGAGTTGGGTCCCGACTTCTCCATCCTCAGCCGGCCAAGGGCGGAGAGCTTTGCTACTTCCAAGAATGCCAAAATCCTATAAACAGCCAAAGAAACTCACGGAAAAAGGAAAAAGGCCATTAGCACTATGTTGTGTAGCATCAATCCTATGAAAGAATGAGATGTGGATTATGGTGTCGTGATTACCTGGGGTGGTGGGAAGGGGGGATGGTCGAGGCTTTCGACCACCCGCCTTCCCGTTTGTTTAAAAGGGAAACCTCTTAGCATGGTTTTAGCTGATCCTAGTATGATATGAATGCAAACAAAAGGGGGGGAAATGCAAAGTGAAACAAGGAATAGGGGAATGGATGAATCAAACCCAGGATGGTGAGACTCCTCGGCCAATCGACGAAGGTGCGAAGGAGATAGGGAGCGGTCCTCCTTAGGAAGTCAGCTGAGCACGGACTGCTCCTCTCGCTGGGGATGACCTCCAGTCCCTTCTGTGAACCTGCAAAACAGGTGGGAAGAAGTGCCTAGAGGAAACACTACACCCACCTTCCCTAACTCCGTCGAACTTCAATCCACCAACCCCCAACCCAGTCAGCCAGGGAATGGTTTTGTACTCCAAGACTCCCTCTAGAAATCTCGAAGGGGAGTTGGGATCGATCGTGGAGTGAAGGAGGAAGTGGCTCTGGACGTGGCGGGAAGACAACCCACGTTCTTTTGACCAGCAGTTACCAGAAGGCGGCCAGGTGACTGGCCTTCTACCTGGAGATAGGCGGCCATCAATTTGGCCTTCCACAGGCCTGGGCGACCAAGGCGTTGGCCTTCTATTTTCGATGGGGATTCTCCCTTGCTGAGAGGTTCCAGTTTGGTTGATTTTAATTGAATTAAAATCATTATCAACTTCTTACCGTTTATTTGGCTTATTTACGCATCGATTAACCAATTAACCAACTGGTAGTTAACTGATTGATTGACTACGTGGGTGTGCCAGTCACATAAGTGACAAGTTTATCATGCGCTCGATTTGACCCATGTCGGGCGATAGTGCGGTTCAGTCGGGACCAGCAGTCTGCCATATCATCAAAGCTATGGCGTTAATTACATCCCCCCGCTAGGGGGGAAAACCTTTGATTAATTGCCGAGATAAAAGGGCTGCCAAGGCCGAAATGAAGAATGTGAATGATCATGTGAGATATTATAATCTACCACACGCAATTTGTTAGAGCGGAACTCTCAGTACGCGGCGGAGAACATAGCTCCGAAGACCACCATCACGCATAGTAATAGCTTCCGGTCGGGCGTTACCCAACTTTCTATTAATGTCGTTAAATATACCAAGAGCCCGCGCACTCAAGCATGCACTGGTGCGGCATGAATGCTTAGATGAAACTATAAAGACAGAGCTAGGGGATTAAGTAATTCGAGCTCAAATAAACCAAATCACTCAATTTATAGATTAACAGGGTTTACTTAATTCTGCTATTGATATTGGAAATCACCCCAGAAGCAAGGAGAAGATCAAACAGTAAAAGACTCGATCCTAGCATGAAAATGGCGCGTCGCGCGTGGGAGAAGGAGCTAAAACGGCACCACAACCGTAGGTATAGGGGGAGGCCTTAAAATGGCAAGCCCCTTTGAGGGCGCGTCGGTTCAAGGCGCACCGTTTCAAGGGCGCGCCGGTTCAAGGCGCACCGTTTCAAGGGCACGCCGGTGAACCATGGCGCCGATTCAACTCCATTTTACGAAAACTGAGTTTCGATTGATTTATTTTCAAGTTTATTCAAGTATTTCAGAGACTTTTATGTGTTTTATTGAATTAATTGTGCATCAGATCGGTCCCGGATAGCTCAGAAGTCTGGTCACAGGCTCGCGCGAGGTTCGTACTCCAGTGCGACAATTATTTCGAGTCGAGTCAGTCCATTATGCTAACTTATTAGGTGGCCTTTATACTTATTTGAGTCAAAAATTCAGCAGCATCTCTCCATCCTGGAGGATGTGTCAGGGAGAAACGAGGAGTACTCACGTAATAGAGCAACCACTAAAGAGCGGGGTGGCACAACGGGGGCTGACAAAACCCGAACGGACAGGAAGAACCCCGAGGGCTAGCCTACTAGGGGCACCAAGTCCGTGGGTGAGCGTAGACGGGTAAAGCAACCCATGGCGGGGGGCCAAGGCTCCCGGCAATGGAGCGCAGCATAGCATCGTTGTAGAAGTTGACGGGGAGGGCAGGAAGCTCCAGCCAAACCGGAACGACGGGGGAGTCGGCGTCCGGCGAGAAGTCCATGGACCATGCATGGAATCGAAAAGGCCTTCCGTGAATGAGCAAGGATTCTTTGAGTAGCACCTGCAAGAAATCCTCCCGATTCCGAAACTGAAGGAGAAGGTGGCGGTTGTCCAAGGCGCACAGTAAGAAATCGTCCCGGAGTGAAAACCGTTGAATCAGATGTGTCCGGATGTCCTGGAATGGAGGCCGGCCACGAGGCGTCTTCGCAATCACCGCGTGTTGGAAAGGCTTGCAGGAAAGGTGAACTTCGTCATGGGAGAAGAACGCCGCCGGTTCGCCACCATCCGTGAAGGCGGGCGGATGGACCTCCAAGCCTAGCTGAGGTGGTGAGAATGACTGAAGGAGGGCTTGGGCGAAGGATGGGCGCGGGGGGTCATCCAAAGAGAGAAGAGCACTGGCAGCAGTCCGCACAGTGGGCCAGGCAAGCTTCGACGGAGGTGCCGCGGCAGGACGACCAGCCGAAGGGCCGACGCGGGCGGGGATGGTACCGTCGTCGATCGCGCGAGGAGGCGCCGGACGGGGGGAAGCGCAGGGCTGGACGGCGGGGAGGCGCACACCGGGGACGCGGACCTGCGGCTTGGACGGAGCAGAACCGCCGGCGGTCAGATGGATGGAGACGGAGGGACCTTCGGCCGAAAACAGAGCATCGTTTTCGGCCAGGGTCCCGTCGAGGGTGGAGCTGGTGGGCCCCAGGCTGATCGCATCGGACGGCCGCGAGTGGGAGACAGCGCACTCCTCCCGAGGCAGAGAGGCCACGTCGCATGGCGTGCTGGGCATGCCAAAGACGTGTCGAACGCCGACAGGAGGAAACGCAGCGACGTCGAACGGAGGAGATGGCAGGCCGTCCTTCGAGCGCGGAGGAGCCGGAGACGAGGGGCAAGCCGGCGGCCGGCCGGCCAAGGTTGAAGCAGGGGGGACGAAGGACGCGTCCGGGGCGGCAGAGCGCGGGGGCGACGTTTGCTGGGGAAGGCCACGGCCGGTGGTTCCGTCGCCGGCGGCGGCGCAGGCGGGGAACGAAGACCCATCGTTGGCGGGGAGCGGGGATCCAGCAGGGAGACCGGAGGCCACCACGCAAGCCGCAGCGGTCAGAGCGTCCGGATGAGAGGGGACCACCGAACAGGGGAGAGCGGCACCTCCCACAGGGACAGAGAACGAGGACCCATCGCCACCCGGAGGGGAAGCAAAACCAGGAAGCAAGGCCCCCGGCTGGAAGCCCACGGGAGAACCGGCGGTGATGGAAGGGCACAGACAGTCCTCCAAGGCGGCAGGGGGATGGACGGGACCAGCAGGAGAGGGGGAGGGGGGAGGCACAAGGCCTCCCCCCTCGCCGGAAGCCATGGCCGGAGCTCAACAGCAGCCTAGAAAGACCCGCGGAGGAGAGGGGTTCCCACGGGAGAGGCACCAGAGGGGAGGGAACGGGAGGAGAGAGAAGCGCATGGAGAAGAATGAAATTTATGAAATTTCATGAAATTTCAAAGATTTTTTTTAAGTAAAGTGGATATCTGACTGACGTGACCAGGATGGAGCGGACCGCCCTACAAGGGAGGGAGGGGGCGCTCCACCCCTGTCAGTCAGGCAGGGATTTTCATATATGAACAAGAGAAAGACAAATACAGGAAGCGCTTAGGGACGGAGCGATGGGCACCCTATCTTATCAAGACGATAGGGGCCTCTAACAAGCAGTGGGAGCTCCTCCCAAGATGACCAAAAAGAAACACCGTGGAGGTGGCAGCCATGACCAGCCAACATATCGGCGAGTTGGTTGCCCTCCCGAAACACATGAAAAATAGATACATGCATAGCTGAAATAAGATGACCCACTTGACTCATCAAAATCTGCAGGCGCCAAGGGCAGGCATACTTGCAATTAGCAATCTGCGCAAGCATAAGAGAATCGGTCTCCACCGAGATGTCGTGGATACCACGGTCTGAGCAGAGACGTAGGCCATCACGGAGGGCAAGTGCTTCAGCATCAAGACTAGAATAAACGAGCGGATATGCAGCAGCAAAAGCATAAAGAAGCCTGCCATGGGAGTCCCGGACAGCACCTCCGCCCCCTGCAAGGCCAATGCCACGCTTGAAAGCTCCGTCGACATTAAGCTTGAAGCGACCTGCAGGGGGGGGGATCCAACGGATAACACGGGGGGCTGGTGGCGTCGAAGATGGCAGCAAGATGCCCCAACTAGAGAGAACAGAACTTTGCTTGGAGGTGACGCTGCTGCCTTTGAAGTGGAAAGCTTTGGAGATGGAGCGGGCAGATTGTAGAACCCGACAAATGATATGGCGAGAGTTCATGGCCTGTCCTTCGAAGCGCATTTTGTTCCTACTCCACCAAATCTCCCAAATGGCAGCAAGAAAGATACATCTGGAGAGAGAACCCGCCGCTGTGGTGAAATGCAAGCTGCCGAGGTAGTCAAAGATGCCCGAGGCAAGAGAGGATGATAGTGCGCATGGGAAGCGCAGCAGGTCAAAAAGCGCAGCCCAAACTTCAGTTGCAATGGTGCTAAGGAAAAAAAGATGAAGACCAGATTCTTCCTTAGGTTCCGAGCAGCAGCAACATTTAGAACACAAGGGAATACCACATCGAGAAATAACATCATCCAGCGGCAAGCAACCGCGCAGCAGTCGCCAGGAGAGAACCGACCATTTGGTTGGGATATGGTGATGCCAAAGTAGAGGCCAAGTAGGAGTTGGAGTGGCTGCCATGAGGGTCCGCACAGAGCTGGTGGAGAAGAGACCATTTGCGTTGAGCGTCCATATCCAGCTGTCCTTGGAGGCGGTGGACCCATATGCATGTGCAAGCAGACCCGGAGGGCAATGGGTGATCGCAATGGACAAGTTATCAGGATTGCTGCCAAGGAGGGCAGCCTGCAGCGTGTAATGCTTGAATGGCAAGGCGGTCCAGACATCATTAGGCAGGAAGTCTTTAAGTGGAGAAGACCCCACCCAAATATCCAACCAGAATAACACCCGTGAGTTGTCTTTGGCTGCGAACACTCTGTGGTTGGCAAAGATAATAGCCGCTGCTGCAAGCCATAACTTCCGATCAGCCGAGAGAGATAGGGAGAAGGACGCTGTAGAGTAATGCTCTCGGTGTAGGTGCTTGGCCCGAAAGAAAGCGGCCCATAACGAATCCCCAGAAATAACCTTCCATAAGAGTTTAGTCCTAAGAGCAGTTTGCATGGTTGGAAGGTGGATCACGCCAAGGCCACCACAGCGGGTGGGCCGGGAAATGTCCTCCCAAGACTTCCAATGTTTTTTGGATGATCCTTCATAGCTGCCCCAAAAGAAGTTAGCCAGGAGCTTGTGATATGCTTTGAAGATAGAGGGTGGAATTGCGACGCAGGATAAAGTATAAATGGGAACAGTAGAGAGGACATGTCGAATAAGAGTGAGCCTTCCTCCAGCAGATAAGAAGTTTGATTTCCAACCTTGTAACTTTACCGCGGCTTTGGAGAGAATATACGAGAAGTGCACCGGCTTGGGTCGACCATGATAGAGAGGAATGCCCAGATATTGGAAAGGGAGGGAACCTTTCTTAAAGCCCGTGACAAGTGCCATGCTCCTGGTAAGAGAGACCGGTGCGTTATGAGCAATAATAAAAGAACTCTTGGCGGTGTTGATAAGTTGACCGGATGAGACTTCGTATTTCTTAAGGAACTTCATAAGCTCGCGCAAGTGCCTAACCGAGCCATTGGAGAAGATGAGCGTGTCGTCAGCAAATAGGAGATGGGAGACGTTGGGGCATCTCGAAATAGTATGGTAATATCCCCCTCTGCTGCAGCGGAAGAAATTGGACAAACCTCTGCTAAGCCCTTCTTCGGCCAAGATAAATAATGATGGTGCGATGGGATCGCCTTGGCGCAATCCTCTAGTAGACTTAAAGAACCCATGAGACTGCCCGTTGAGGAGGATTGAGAACCAACAATTAGTCAGTAGAGGTTCGATGAGGGAGATGGTTGATATACCAAAGCCGAACTTGCGAAGGATAGCGAAAAGGAAGTTCCATTCCATGCGGTCATATGCCTTGGCCATGTCTAACTTGAGGATGACGTTCCTTCCTCTGCAGGAGTGAGAGAGGTGTTGAGTCATCTCTCTAGCTAGGGATATGTTCTCAACAATGTGACGACCTTTAACGAATGCCCCTTGTTCTTCCGATATCAAGCGCGGGAGGATACTAGCAAGCCGATCGGCAAGGACCCGGGAGATGATCTTGTACATGAAGTTGCAAAGACTGATGGGCCTGAAGTCGGCACAAGACTTGGGGGTGTCCACCTTGGGAATGAGTGCTATGAGGGTGGTGGTATAGCACCTGGGCAATAGATGTCCACAGAAATAGGCCTGCACCGCAGCTACTAGATCATTAGCAATAAAATCCCAACAAGTAGTGAAGAAATAACCGGAAAACCCGTCCGGGCCGGGAGCGCTGTCAGCAGACATGTTGAATACTACATCATGTATCTCCTTGGCAGTGGGGACTGCACAAAGGCTGGCATTGTCTTCCTCTTGGATGATAGAAGGTATAGCAGCAAGAATCTCCGGGTGGACCTGGTGGGGAGAGGAGGTGAAGGCCTTGGAGAAATGAGATACCAGCAAGTCCCCCATGGCAGCTTCGTTAGTAACAATTAAGCCGTGGTCGGTCTGCAGCTCAGAAATGGCGGTGCGACGACGGTGAGATAAGGCATAAGCATGGAAAAACTTGGTGTTCTTGTCCCCTTCAGAGAGCCATTTAATCCTGGACTTTTGGCGCCAAAACATTTCTTCTTGTAAGTGGGCTTGCTCAAGGTCATCTGTTGCAGTAAATAAGGAGGAGCGGTGGGCCTCGGTTGGGCTGGTATCAAATGCTTCTTGCGCTACAGAGAATGCCTCCTCTGCTTGTTGGACATTAACAAATACATTGTGGAATGTATGTTGATTCCAGGACTTGTAGAAATCCTTCATATGTTTGAGTTTGATCGCCATGGATAAGAGAGGGAAGGTGGAGGATGGAGCAGAAGCCCAAGCCGCCTTCGAGTCTTCAAGGAACAGGAGGTGAGTCTTCCACATATGCTGGAAGCAGAATCTTGAGGGCCGCCTGGTGGGGAGAGGAGGCAGCGAGAGGAGAAGAGGCCGGTGGTCACTGCAGGCCCGGGAGAGATGACGGACGGAAAGAGCCGGGCAGTGGAGAGTCCACTCCCCGTTGTGGAGCACGCGGTCCAACCTGGCCCATATGCCATTGTTGCATTGGCCATTGTACCAGGTGAATGCTCCTCCAGAGTAACCAGCATCTTGAAGCCCTGCAGCAGCCACACATGCTTGGAATTCGGACATTGAGAGAGAGAAGGCGCGCTTACCACCTCTTTTCTCAGAGGGTAGAAGGATGCTGTTGAAGTCCCCTCCTATGAGCCAGGGAGTGCAACAGGATGCTGCAAAGTCTACTAAATGGTCCCATAGCATGCGTCTGTGTGGTATAGAGCAGCTAGCGTGCACTACAGAGAGGAGTGCTTGGCAGTCGAAGGCAGCAGCAACTGAGATGGTAATATGCTGATCCGAAGCATTAACCATGGAGATCTCTAGGGGGGTCTTCCAGAAGACCCATATACGACCCTTGCCTGGAGAGTTGGATAGACAGTGATGCATGCGAAGCTTCTTACAGTACCTTGCCAAGAAGGAGCTTGGCAGTTTTGGTTCAAGAATTGCAATGAGCTGCAGGTCAAATTTGTGGATGAGGAGCTTCAACCTGCTAACGGATTGGGCATTGGCCAATCCTCTAATGTTCCAAATCATGGCTTTCATTAAGACAAGCTGGATCAAAACCACCTGACGCGTTCCTCCTGTGTCCACGACGGGTCAACATCCCTGTTCCGCCAGCAGCCGATGAGGAACTCTTGCCCACGAAGTTTGTATGTGCGAGAGTAGGGGCCTGTGCAAAGCAGGCCGGTTCCAGGCCAGGGACAAAGAGTGCTTGGACAACAGGGGGGAATGCCAGGGCTTCAATGTCGGAGGGGAGCGAGCTAGGGGGGTTAGACGAGGAGGGTTGCTGGACGGCGGGTGGCTTGTGGACAGAAGTGCATGAAGCACTGGGGATGGGCGGGATGGCGGTGGACCGAACAACAGTAGTGTTGGGAGGATCAGCTTCAAGGGAGGAATGGTGAGGAAACTTAGAAGGCGAGTGTAAGGGTCCGCTGTCCCCACTGTTCGAGAGGGATGGGAGGGAGGGTGGCCAAGGCCCAGGCGTTGGCTGTAGAACAGAGGAGGTTGTAACGAGACAGTGGGACGGTGGAGCGTTGTCAGGCACTGAGGAGGTCCCTGCAGACGGAGCCCGGGAGGAGGTGGGGAGTGCCGGGCTGTGGGTAGTGGAGGGGGTGGTGGGAGGTGCGATGCAGGTTGGAGGGGGGGGGGATGTGGCAGTAACTGGGGGAGGGGATGGAGGGTCGGCAGCAGCTGAAACAGGGAGTGGTGGGGCAATGCGTGGAGAGTCTCCCTCTAGGGCGCCTGGCGAGTGGGGAGTGGCATCTGTACAGAGCATAGTGGGAGCGGGCACTAGCGGATTGGTAGCAGATGTCTGGCCAAGACATGGAGGGGCAGCAGAGCCCGCTGGAGGAGCTGGCGTTGGGGGAGAGGCCAAGGTGCGCTCTCGGGCAGGAGCTGGTCGAGGGGCGGCTGCAGCGGTGCTGGGTTTCTTGCACTTGTCGGCCTGGTGTCCCAGGCGTTTACAAGACGAACAGTAGAGGGGTGGGTCCTGGTAGGAGATAGGCTGCCAGAAACCCAAGCTCCCATGGCCAATGTAAACCCGGTTGGGGAGCGCCTTGGAGATGTCCAGTTGCACACATACACGAGCGGCGAGTGACTTGGTGAGGCAGAGGGTGTTGCGGTCTATTTGCAAGGTCGGGCCAACACTCCCAGCAATAGATGTGAGCATAGCCTCATTGTAGAAATTAACCGGCAGATCCGGCAGTTCCAGCCAGACAGGAACAAGGGGGGAATCCGCATCCTTCTTGAAGTCCAAGCTCCATTTGAAGAAGATGTAGGGCCTCCCTTTGATGTATAGGGTGTCCTTCAGCAGGACTTGGAGGAAGTCTTCGCGGTTGTGGAAGCGGAGGAGCAGGTGTTTGGAGTCCAGCGCGCTCATGATGAAGTCTTGGTGGAGCTTGAAGCGCTGTGCCAAGTGATACCGGATATCTTGGAAGGGCGATCTACCTTGCGGTGTGCGAGCGATGATGGCGAACTCCAGGGGTTTACAGGAGATCTTTACTTCCTCGGTGGTGAAGAACGCCGCTGGCTCCCCGGAGTCCGTGGCAGCAGGGGCGTGAGCTTGAAGAGGAAGAGATGGAGGTAACACGGCCTTGAGCACCACCTGGGCGAAGGAGGGGCCATCCGGCGCGGAGGACGGGTCGCCAAGCGACGCGCCAGCAACACGAGTCCAAGGGGCCTTTGGTGGAGCGCCGGAGGAGGAGGGGTCACTAGAGGGAATCCCTGTCGCCGCCTTCGCCAGCGGTGCAGGCGGGGGGGCAAGGGGGTAAACGCCGGCGGACCGTGGGAGGGGGGCGCGGCCAACAGCGGCGGGGGGTGGGGCCAGAGCGCCGTCCCTGGCTGGAGGTGGCGGTGGAAGGCGGGGATCCGCAGCTGACGAGGTGGGCAGAGGTGAGCAGGCCGGCGCGGAGGAGGAAGCGCCCGAGAACAGAGCACCGCATATGGTGCCCGTCCCATCAGGAACAGTACAAGCATGCAAGGATGGAGCCGCGGCTTGCAGGGAAGAGGTTGTCGCCGTGGAGGGGGGTGGCGCAGAACCGAGAAGGCCATTGTTTGTCTGGGCACCGTCGGCGACGGTGAGAGACGGAGGGACGGCGTCATCCACGCTTGCAGCGGCACGGGATAGAGTGCCCGGGCCATCCTGGACGAGGGCGCTGCACGGAGCGACGGCGGAGGCAGCTAGCGCCGGTGGGCAGCTAGATGAGGCCGCTGCAACCGCTCCCGGGATGGAAAGCGGAGGAGGAACCTCCAGATAGGGTTTCCCCGCGCGTACGAACCCAGCAGGCGAACAAGACGAGGCGAACACGCAAGGTGCTGGATGAACGTGTCGAGTTGCAGAGGGCTCCGTTTCAGCGATCGAGACCGTGGAAGCGGCGGCAACGACAGCAGGCAGAGTGGGGGCAGAGGCTGGACCATGCCCTTCCCGGCGGGGGGCAGCCTTGGCCCTCCCGCGACCGGCCATGGCGGCGGTCGCGGGCGGGAAAACCTGCAAACCAAACGGAGGGAGGGAGGAGACGGGCTCAGGAGAGAGAAAGAGGAGACGCAATGAAATTGAAAAAATTTCAAAGATTACCCGGGCCTGTCGGCCAAGGTTATAGACTCGTTGAATACATACCCGGGCCTGTCGGCCAAGGTTATAGACTCGTTGAATACATCAGTGTAGCGCGCGTGCGGCCCAGAACATCTAAGGGCATCACATGGCGGGCTATGACTAGTGGAGTGTCTCTGAAGGAGTAGACTCTCAAGCTACGAAAAATAACGTCAAAATCGACAGTGCAAGGAATGCTCCTCGTGCCAGCACCGTCGTACGATGACACGAGCCGAAAACACACCTCCCGGGACTACACAATAGCACAACACCTGGCCTCGACACGATGCCCAGCATCTGTCAGACCACAAGTCAACACGTGGATCGAGGTCCACGCACTCGGGACTCGAATCGGCCAAGATCAAAACACCGATCAAGCTGGTACCCTTGAACGGTCCACTCTGGGCCGCTCAAGGACATGCGGTCAAACAGGGACCGCCCCAGGGGATATACGGCCACCCACAGACCATCCTTCTCCTGGCCCAAATGGGGCATATGCAGTCAACCTCTAGCTGCACAAAGGAAAGATGGCTGACTCTCAACTACACGTGGGGGATGGGTGGTCCAGCACAGCCGTCCATCCACCAACGGTAAAACACATGTGCGGTTGGACCCTGGCCGCACAAGGGAAGGTGGCTAGGACCTCACTGTACAAGGCATGTGCGGACCAACCCTGGCCACACCACTTGCCAATGGCACCATTGACGTGCGGGCAACCCCTGGCCACACGAAGGGTCAGGCAGCCAGACCCTGGCTGCACATCCCAGTGCACTGTGCAATGGTCACAAGCAACGGTCAAAACTCACGAGAAGGGCGGTTGCCTTGGGGCCGCTCATAGGATATGCGGTCCCACGATTGGCTGCACATACCCATTGCGCGCCAAGCCATTAGGCGGTCAGGCCTTGGCAGCACAAGGGGTGCCCACTGTGCGCCAAGTAGAAGGGTAGTCGCGCAAGGGCCGCACAAGGGATAAATGGGCCCTGGTTCGACCGTTTATCTCTTGCCGGCGCGAAAATGGTGAATCGGCCGAAAAACTCCATTTTCGACCCCATACAAGCCCCACGGAGGGGGAAATGTAAGGAAATCAACCCCCAAGCCCCCTAGTATGCTTCTACGCCCTTGAAACGTGGAATCGGGGCATAAAACGGCGGATCGGGCGAACTCTCCCCATGACATGGTTTTCCCTTCTCGGCACGATATCACCCTCTCTCGGCCTCGCCTCGGCCTACAAACCACGGGAATGGAAAGGCAATGAGCTAGGGATTGTCACCCTACCTTCGAACCGCGTTGAGGCGCGCCAATCCAAGCTCGAACCCACGAAGATCGCTGTTAGAATCTCGTTCCTCCATGCTTCCCACGAACACCACATGCCCACGAGATCATCTCACCGTCACCCACGTCCTCGCGCCGTCTCCCCACGCCGTCTGCAGTCGGAGGGGATGCCGCCATGGTCAAATGGGAGAGAGAGAGGGAGAGGGTGGCCACGGTGGGGAGAGGAAGAAGAAAGGAACCCAACAACTACCAACACAAAGCACGAGAGACAGAGCTCAGAGGAACAATGTCAGATCATTATCACGAGGACACGCTTGGGAGCAAGCACGACACTAGTGAACGTAGGTCTGACTCCTCCGAAACAAGGCAACGTCGCTTACATCTCACAGGAAAAGAGACACGACTACCCGAACAATAGATATTAAGGAAACGGAATGACAGAAACGACAGGCACACAAAGCATCAGCTTACACAAGGAAACATAGTCCTCTCAGCTAACGGCCTGGCAACATCATCGGTTCCAGTGCCAAAGGCGACAGGAAACACCTGGCACATAGGACACCAATGACAGATACACGGAAAGAACGACAGCAAAATAACAGCACTGGACCATGAGCAGAATCGAGTCAGTCCTCAGCCAGATAACACATTTGACCGAGTCACAAGCTAATTCACCAGGAAAGGAGAGTACAGCAACACTAACTGACAAGACAATGGTCCACGACAGAGGCACAAAACCATGCAGAAACAGCACGACAGCACCTATAGGATCCCGACTCTAAACAACACATAAAATCGTGAAACACATCTGCAAGCAGGGTCACATCAAGGTATAACAACAGCCAGATATACGACTACAGGGAACGAGTCATGCATCAGACTACTCACCAAGGAAGACCCGCGACACGAAAGAGCGATACAAACGACAATCTCAGGGAATGCTTCTCAAGGACCACAGACATGCCTCGAGAGCACAACACCCACCAGAAGAGATGCAGAGTAGAGGGTACTCAATCAGCAGACAAGCCGACAAATTCCCTAACACTCGCAAATGCCAATGCCAATATCAGAGAGTTACTAGCAATAGCACGGCAATAGACAAAATCAAGGCACAGGAAGCCAAGACGAAGTCACATCGAGAAGAAGCAAAACCTCTCGACTAGCGAGAATCTCACCATAATGATCCTCGACCAGTGGGTAGCCAACCCACATGCTTCCGCTGCGCACTCTCAACAATGCACATAGGTATCAGGAAAATCCTCGGCAATCACATCTCGGCACACGTACGGCGGCACTGCAACTCATCAGAATAGCAATCAACACGGCACGAGCACTGATCCAGCGAGCAACTGATCACAAGGAACCTAAGTGCAATGAAAGAGGAGCACCAGCTTCAGCACAAAGTACAAGGGAAAATGCTAATCTCAGCTTACCTTTACATCCGGAAATGATAGATGAGCCTTCTCAACACATCGGCCGCTGGACACGGCACGACGAATATGGTACGCTACAGCTCTCAACACCATAACGGAGTCCAAAGTTAAGCAACAAATAAGTGAGAAGTAGATCAGACTCAAAATAAAACTGTCCACACTTAAGCAGACACAGGATAGAAGCATCACTAAGATAGCAATTCCAGAGCTATTCGGACTACCTCGAAACTCTCGAATACCTGGGCTAACCCTCGGACCATTTGAAGGTACTTAACCATAGGCGCTTCCTGAGTTTCGTAATCACCGTTGACCTAGATAGCGACTAGCTGGGAGAAAGTGTGAATCCTGACTCGCTCGACCCCTAGTCGTCGTGCCATTCTGGCCCCGAAAATTAGGGCTTTGTACTTGGAGGCATTATTAGACGTCGGGAAGTTGAACTTCTGGGCGTACTGTAGCTCCGCTCCTTCGGGTGACTTGAGGAGGACACCAGCGCCACTTTTGGCCGAGTTGGATGATCCATCTACGAATAAGTCCCAGATGGGTCCGTGCACGGATGGAGATTCTTCCTTGAGCAAGACGGTGCTCTCTGCGATGAAGTCCACGAGGGCCTGTCCCTTGGTGGCCGCCCGGGGGTGATAAGAGTTGTCGTAGGCCCCGAGCATGATGGCCCATTTGGCGAGGCATCCCGAGACTTCGGGATGAGGGAGGATCTTCTTCAAGGGTTCGCCGGTCAACACGACGATGGAGTGTCCTTGAAAATAAGGTCGGAGGCGCTTGGCCAAGGTTACCAATGGTAGCACGCATTTCTCGATTACAGGATACCTTCTTTTGGCCTCGTTGAGCACCTTGCTGGTGTAGTAGACTGGCCTCTCGACTCCCGCATCGTTTTGGACTAAGAATGAGCCTATGGTGGAGGGAGTCACCGAGAGATACAAGTGCAATGCTTCGCCTGGGACCGGCTTTGATCGTACCAGGGGCGAGGCCAAGAATTCCTTGAGATCTTCAAAGGCCTTCTGACATTCCTCATCCTAGGCGAACATGGTAGGTGCCATTTTGGGTCCCCTCAACAATTTGAAGAAGGGTATGTTGCATCCCTATAGTTTTGATGATGTCATACACCCTAAGTCAAACATTATAAATTCTCACAAGAATGTGCCTTGGAAGTTGTGCATATCATATGGCTGTCTTGTTGCATGACTATTTTTGGCTTTGATGAAGTCAATTTTATCCTTGGGGTTAAATTCTTCACACATTGCATTAGGCAGAATGACCCCGTGCACATCTCCCAATCTGTGCATATTTTAGCTCACACTCTTCTGACTCCTATGCACTAAAGGTACGTGCATGTTTTAGGTTGAACACTAAAGTCCATGCATTGTCTGCACCTTGCATAGATAGGTCCGTGTAGGTTAGTGATACATGCATGAGTGAAGTCCGTGCATATTTTTGATGCATGTCTCCTTGCATTTATAAGTCCGTGCATTTCACGTTTACATGCTAGGTGCATATAGTGAGTCCATGCATGTCTAAGTCCCTGCATGTTTTGGCTTGTTCATCCAAGCCCGTGCATAGTCTAAGTCCGTGCATATTAAGTTTGGTTGCACAAGGGCTTCCGTGGATCTGGCAGAGTGATGAGCTGCTCTTTCATGCATAGTTCAAAGAGCATCTTGGTGTGCTCCTTCTTGAAGGAATAAAGCATCTTCATGCACTCTGCTAAGAGAGACACATTCGCCTTGTTATCGGGCTTTTTACCATTGCCTTTTGACTTTCCTCCCATATCTCCATTCGTCGGGGAGAAGTCCATTGCATTCACCTCCTTGCCACTAGCCAGACGGTCTTTGGAGGGTTTGCCTTTAGCAGAAGTTTGGGTCGGGTGATCAGCGAAGAACATTTCAATCTCCGCCACCACTGTATTCAGCTGGTTGAAGCTTCTGATATTTGAACCTAGAAGCTTCTCACTGACTTCTGCCAACAGACACCTGTGGCAGATGGTGATCGCGTCCTCGGGCGTTGGAGGATTATCGCAGTGCATGCTAATGTCCCTCCATCGCTTGATGAAGTCCAACGTTGTTTGACCTTTCTTCTGTCGGAGGGAATAGAGCTCTGCCAGAGAGACTTTGCGTTCGGCCGTCTGAAAACGGTCGACGAACTTCTTCTGCATATCAGCCCAATCAACAACAGAATTGGGCTTTAGCCTAGAGTACCACTGGAAGGCGGTGTCAGTCAATGACGTGGCGAAGTTCCGCAGCAAATATGCCTCTTCCAGTGCCAATTCACCCATGGTCGTCATGTAATAGGCCAGGTGTTCATGTGGCGAGCCTTCCCCATTGAACTTCTGGAGTTTCGGGACTTTTGGACAGTCAGGCGGAAGCTTCTTGAATTGATGGCAGAGGGGATAGGGCACGCTGTACAAATCAACGGTTGCCACACCCTCCTCATGCTGAGCAAACTTCGCCTCCATAATGTGCTCGATCACCTGCCTCTGCGCCATAAGGCTTTCCGCAGCAGGAGTGGCAGACGATCGCGCATTGGCTTCATGTGGTGGCACTTTAAATTCCACCGCCAATGACAATTTTACCGCAGTGACGGAGGCGTTGGCTGCGAGTGGGTGCCGCTTGAGGTTGAACAGGAACCTCCTTTTCACGCAATAGCGCCTATAAGAGGTTCTTGAGTTCTTGGTTCTCGCATCGGAGCTCTTCCAACGCGGGAGTATGTGTCTCTTCCCCCAGATCTTCTTCATGCCGGGGGTGGCTGTTCCCATCTACACTGTGGACGTCTTCTTGGCGCTCTTCTTGCTGTGCCGGCTCGGGCTGAGACGTACCAATAGCCAGCGCCTGCTGTGTTTGCGCCAAGATTCGGGACACGGGCCTCAACCTCCTCAAATATTGGAGAGGTTGGTTGAGCTCTCCTGAGGTGTACTCTTACTGCTTGTCGGCGGAAGCAGCATAACAGGTGAACACTTTGACAGTGTCATTGGTCACCTGAACCACCCGCTTCTTCCTGGGGAAGACCCAGTACTTCTGGGTGGGCTCGGCCATGGGTGGTGAGACCTGGGCCTTCCCGACGGTGCCCAACTTCCATCCGAACATCCCTCCGAAGCAGGCGGTGATTTCCCTAGAGGTGGAGAAGAAAGTCGCCCTTCTTCAGAAGAATCGTCGATCAACAGCTGAGTTAATGACCATGGCGAACATTGAAGACTATCCCTCCCTGACGGTGGTGCCTCCGGGTAAGGACCTTAGGGTCTTGCATCATTTTTAGGTCAGCTAGGTAAGCTTCCTTCTTATGATCTGCTTTTTTTTTGTCCAAACACGAGGCGAACGGCTGATGAGGGGGCGGCGCTGCTCGAGCTAGAGGTCATCATCTTGGAGGAGGATTCTGCTCCCGGTGGACCTCAAACATCTGGGAGCTCTTCTCGTGCCCGAGATAAGGGCAAGCAGATCACCCGGGACGGTGCTTCTGAGCGCTGTGGGACTCCATGGAACAGCTACTGTGGTCCTCGGTGAGGGCAGTGACTGCTGAGCGGAAGTGGCGAAGAGGGCGGATGCCGCCCGTTCGGTTGAGGGGGGTGCTCAGCTGGCCCTCCTGGTTGTTGAGTCAGAGGGGGCCGTCACCGCCGAAGAAGCTGTGGCCGAGGAGGCTGGGTCCCAAGCAGAGGTGATTGGTGCTAGGGAACCAGATGAGGCGGAGGGGGCACATGGCGAAGAGATCCAGTCTGAGCCGATCGAGGTCGAGGGGTCGCAAGGTGAGGCGACCCAATCCCAGCCGACCGAGACCGAGGAGGCGCCAGGTGGGGTGACCCGATCCGAGCCAACTAGTGGGACCCCCAAGGCAGGGGCACTCGAAGGGGGTGCCCCAATCCCGGCTGTTCCTGAGAGGGTCGTTCCTCCCACGACTAGCTCCTTCACCGTTCGAGCTCCCTTGTACCAGAGGTGCTGCTCTGTGGCCTTGGGGGCGATTTGAGGTGGCCTCGGGCGTAGCCCCCCTTCCGTGCTCCTCAAGCGAGTTATGGAAGGCGAACTGATTCTTGCCCAACTGGGGGCTGAGATGACAGACTTGTTCGCTCGGCTGGAATTGGAGAGAGAATCTCTTTCTTGGGTCTGTGATGCATCTGATCAGAAGGTCGAACGATTAACTCTCGACCTTGAAGACCTTCAGCGGGAGGTGACCTTGCTTCAAGCGCAAGTGCAGTCGAGCCAAAAAGAGGCTCGGGTATCGACCGAGCAGTTGGCCCAAGCTCGCTATATGGTCGAACTAAAAGATAGGCTCCTACAGATGGAGCGCAAGGTCTAGGTCGAACGCGGTGAGCAGTGGAAGGCCGAGCGTGAAGAGCTCGAAGGTCAAGTCCGAGAGGCCGAGCGACAACGGGTGGAGGCCGAGGGCGCGCGGGCTAGAGCCGAGGAGAGACATAGTTTCTTACCTTTTTTTTTCAGCCTGCTACAGTAAGGGAAATAAATTGCCATAGTGAAGAAAATAAAATGTGATAGAATTAAGAGAGAGGGAGAGAGAGAGAGAGAGATGGTGAGTGTAGAGAGAGAAGGGGACAGTGGGATGCCGTTAGCATGGGTGGGGGTGAGCACCTTGCTAGACGGTGGGGAGGCGGTGTGCTCGGACGTGGACACATGGCCGGATGCCATGCTCGTCCCACAGTGCGTCGCATTCTGGGTACTGCCAAGCTCGAAAGGGAATCGTGCTCAGAGGTCATGTCGGTCGTATGGCACTAAGCATGAGCTGCTTGGAGGGGTACCATGATCACCATCTGGTCTAGGTGTTTGCCGCGTGCTGGGGTGAGGATGGACGTGAGGGTCACCACAGTCATGTTC